>NW_024102839.1:8316539-8858636 GCF_013122585.1 Styela clava
TTAATTTACACTTCCTTCCTTTATAGTTTGTTATTTGAAAAAAGAATTTAATTTTACAGGAAATTGTGACAATTTATGCCGAAGATATCTCTTATCTAACAACATGTAAGCTTGATATCAAAGCTGATAGAATAATTGATGATTATACGAAGAGACAAATACCTAGATTTAGGTAATTTTACTCCCAATATTTCATTATACAAATATTTAGGGTATTGATTGGTTGGCAATACCTTTGAAGGTATATTATGCTAACTACCTAGTAGTTAAAGCGTTAGTCTTAACTGTGTTGGCATAGCATGTCTCGGGCTCAGATCCCATTCTTTCTTCCATCTAGATAGATCTTTATATATTCTTAGGTATCAGTTGCCGCTGGTCAAATTTTGAGTCGTTCATCATGTGAAATGAAACATTAATCTTTTGTTGCCCTTGAAAAATTTTACTTTTGATTATTTTTAATCTCAATATTATTCTCCAGAGATGATCCACCAAGCCAATCTACCAGTGTTGCCACTCAAGAACTTCTACGATTAATTGAAAACAATCCTAACGGATTGTCATCACTCGATCCAAGAAGAGATTTTGATATAAAAAGACTTGAACTTGTGGAAGATTTGAGCAGAATCGAATACTTGGAAAACATGATTCAAACTGGTTTTAGTTGTGTAGATAGTGGAAGATTCAACTCAATTGTAAGTCTATTTGCTATACATTTCAAATCCTATTAGAACTAACTACTGGTGTCAGTATTGTTACCTGAAAATTGTACTATATTTTTTATTTTGATTAGTTTTTTCTTACACTTTTCATCAGAACGAGCATTAAGACATACAACTACTTTATTAGGACTTCACTGAGTATGAATCTGCGGTTCTCAATCTTTTTTGATACATTCCTTGCTTGGCATATTTCTGAACTCGTCATTCTTCCCTACACATATGAGCTCTGTTTAGAATTTCCATTTAATCTTTAACCGATCAACAACCTGTGTGCTGCAACGTGTACTCTGATTTTTAATCTTTTTAATCTTTTTACCTGGCATCACTTATTTCAGCTTTCATTATCCTGATTAAGGTGGAGTGAGTGAAGACATAGTTGGATTTATAGGACTAAGAAATATGTTGTCAATACATATATAAGTGGATTACAATAATAGGTCTTAGTGGCATTTCTCATTTCCCATATTCTTTTTTACCTATCCACGCAAATCTTTTTCATGAAAGTAATTTTTTTTCTCATTTTATTTTTTTAGCTTTCTGAAGTAGAAGAATATATGAAAGTTAAGAAAGAACTCGACAATTTAAAATATCTGTTGTCAGATGAAAGTCTTCATTTATTGCCCGAATATCAGGACAGAGTACAGGTAAATAAGTGATTACTAAGGTCTCTCGTGCTCCCTTCAATAGACTATCAACAAGCCCTCTGCGCTTTCGGCTTTTCAGTAAAAATATCTTGATTTGCTTTAAACATGTTTCAAAGTAAAAGAAATGCATAATGGTCGAAGTATCAAAAAAATCAGTGAATTTACTTTAAAATTCGGGTTGTCATTGCGAAAGGTACCTTGTGAAGGCTTTTTCCTGTTGCAACCAGAGAACTGCTTCATGGCCCCCCAGGAGGCTGAGAGCCTCATTCGTTATACACTGACTCAGCTCATCTCAATTGTACCGTCAGTTTCCACTTTTGTTGATTTTATTCCTAAATTTCATTTTGAATATAAAGACAAAAATTCAATCCAAACCTCAGTTTCACCTCGAATTTATTGTTTTTTTATTTCAGGTTCTTAAGGAACTCCGATACATTGATGAGAGAGAAGCTGTTCAATTAAAAGGTCGAGTTGCGTGTGAAATTTCAAGTCATGAGCTCGTACTGACTGAACTTGTATTTGAGAACGTTCTTTCCCCATTGGAACCAGAAGAAATTGTTGCACTGCTCTCAAGTGCTGTATTCCAAAAAAAAATGAACTCATTTGAAATTGTTGTACCTCCTTGTCTTGAAAAAGTAAGTTTTGTAGTATTCAATTGTTTTGTATAAAATAGCTCCTAATTTGATGTGCAAGGTAAAAGATGGATGTTGATATCCATGTAGTTTGAAATGCAACCGGTTTTTACTAAATAGTCAAAAAATATAGCCATTATTGAGCTACTTGTTTTTATATTTTTATGTGATGTAATAACAACTGCGAAAAGGGAGACTATGTTTGGTAGAAAAAAGGGTATTCTATACTTTGTCTGCATTCTATTGACTATTCAAGTATATTATATAGCGATTTCCACTCAATCTGTGGCATTTCAAACAAGTACGCTTTGCAAGCCATAGCCAACATCGCTGTGGGAACCCCACTTTGACCTTCTGTATTTTACTGTATTTTCGGGGGTTTGAATCTTCGTGAGGGATAATTATATGCGAGAGGATTGCCGGACTCCTCGTCGTTGTAGGGTGGTTCACATCTGAAATAAAAACTGGTCGACTATTCCCATACCCGATATGGACTGGTAATCAGTCGAGAGGACATGGTTAGCTTTACAATTTAGTTGTCTTATAGGATAAATGTGAATATCCTATCTCATCTATATTCTGAAGTTTGTAGTTTGAACTGTAACTGAGTTGTACAATATAAAATTAATGTGTTTCTTAGGGGATGAATAAAATAATACAAATTGCTACTGAAATTGGAGAAGTTCAACGACATTGTGGTATTCGTCAACCTACAGAAGATTTTGTTTCTGAACTTAAATTTGGTTTAACATTGGTCGTTTATGAGTGGGCAAAAGGGACTTCATTCCAAGAAATTACAAACTTCACAGAAGTACAAGAAGGTATTTCTCTACTTCATTTCTATTGTCCTAACCAATCGAGCATGTTTTACAGTTTATCTGGAATGAATTGAAAATCACAAGTATTTTGTTTATATATTTCATATGTATGTATTATGTATAGCACTTGCTATGGTTATTGTTAATATTTTTTTAACTACCAACCAGATGGAGTCCATTCAGTTTGTTCATGACTGATTTCGAGTAATGTAAAAAGCCATGTAAGGATGATACCTTTGGTTTATGTATTATATTAAATTGCTTTATCCTTCGCAGCAGAGGCGTATCAAGTTTAGTAGAAGAACTAGAAGTTGCGTTACTGTGAATATCAACCTACCAGTTTTCTACTTACCAATTCCATTGATAAATATTGTGACTCGGACTCTACCATTAACATTCTATCTAATTGCAGGTGTTATTGTGCGCACAATTCAAAGACTGAATGAAACATGTAGAGATATTAGGAATGCAGCTCGGGTTATTGGCGATCCAGGTTTATATCAAAAAATGGAAAAATGTTCAGAGTTGATTAAGCGAGATATTGTATTTGCTGCCAGTTTGTACACACAATGAATCTGATGATTTGAAATGGAGTTGTCACAGCTACGAAATGATCATGATATGATGTAGTATTGTGGTTTTTGTTGCAATCCAGAGAAATCATTCTGTCAAATTCTATTTTTCCTTTCTATGTATATTTATTACCTTATCTAGAATAATAGTAAATAAATAAATACCAAAATAGCATCATTTTTCTGCTGGAATTTATATAGATTGCCTTTATATGAAAACAAGTCATCTGAGTATTATTAATAAAGAGTTATTTTATAGTCTTCAAGAACAGGACTATGGAGTTAGGAGTCTTTAAAAAAAACAGCTGTGTGTTGATCTAGCTCTGGACGCCAAGTCGGAGAAACACCAGCTTCGAAAAACCCCATTATTTACATCAAAAGCTTCGGAGTATGCTGTTTTGTCTGTTGAGAATGCATATCAACTTCTGTCGTAAATATTTACTTCGATTATTACTGTTAAAAATCACAAGGTCTGACACGAAATGAATTCGAAATTATGACTTTGTGGAAATGACGACTTTATTCAATAGCCCTGTTTAGGAGATCGGTTTTCTATGTTGTGGTGAGATATTGATGAAGATATGGAAAGACCACAATGCAATGTATTCTCCCACACACTTTACTACGCAAACCATAGGATTTACATTTTTATCTCGGGGAAGACTAAAGAAAATCATATGGCGAGAAGTCCAGCAACATAATTAACGCGATTCGGAATTGTGAACCCATGCAGGGGAATCGCGGTTCGTTGGAGAGCGGTTCCCAGCGCTTAAGCACGATGCGCGTAAGTTTGTTTACTTCTCCCCAGAACCACTTGGTTTAAAAATGTTCAAGCTGCAATTAGGAACTGGCGGACGTTTTTACTATCCTAGATCCCCATTTTTGGAGGCAGTTTTGGATTATTGAAACTAAATTTGAATCTTCCGATGACGAAATAACGACCATGTTATTTGGTTTTCTTATATTGTGGAAACGTAATCAAGCCATGCATCGAATACCGGCCACTGGTTACCAACCTTTTTTCCCAGAGAGAAAGTTTACTACTATTTTGTATTTGACTCATTTATTAGTATTCTGATTCATATTTAAAAGCTAGAGTGCAATCACCAGCTAATGATTAAACAGCAAACGAAAACGAAGTTTTTATTTTAGTGAGGGATAGTGAAGAGTGTCCAAATGGGATGAGGGAGGAGTCAATGAGACGAGATTAGAACCATTGGGTTAAATCCGCTACTCCCTTGCCCGGCATGGACCGGTAACCGAACGCAAGGCCGTGGTTTGCAACATGATTAAGATGGGTTTCCTCTTCCCCGGGAAAAATATTAAAATCTAAATTAAAAAGGCGACCGGTGACAAATGATTGAGCACTGCTAAAAGATCTCATTGTTACGTCACCGTCCGAGTGACAAGTGCTTGAGCGCTGCTAAATTTTTCATTGTTACGTCACCTTGCGCGCGCTCTATTCTGCCAGGTATCTGGTCACTTGAAGTTGGTGATTTGATAATAGGAAGATGGAATGCACATTCAATTCATTTCAATTGATGGAGTCTTTTTTTCAATAGTCATAAAAAATATTGAATTTGTTGCTGTTACGATTTTTGCGAATTTATTGAAACACATTTCTTATTAGGCTACTGTGTTAGGCTATTGCAATTGGGCAACCTAAAACTCTGATATTGACAAAATATCTACCTGGGGGTACTAGTGGTACGTAATCGTTTTACATCACACTGATAAACCTCCTGAGACGCGTTAGTGTTATACTCATGACTTCCAACGTTCAGTAGCTAAGCTGATATTGCCGGGATATTTCGCGGCATTAGTAATGTGAACTGGCAACGGTTGGTCGTTCTCGTGGTTCCGGCAATCACCGCTATTTCTGTTTCTTTGACCCGGCACTAACTATCTCTTCCTCACAGGTGTAAAGTAGACTGGTTGGGTTAGTTTTCGATGAGAGGAATAGAGTATGAAACTAATAGCTGCTATTTGTACATGAAATAAGCAGTACTATGCGAAAATTTCCGGACCAACTTGAACGTATGGCGGAATATGATGGGAATATAGGTATACTTATTGGGATGAAGAACAGGCAACCTCGGGAATTCGTGATGAATGGTAAGTTTGCAATTTTAAAATTGTAACTTCCAGCACTTGTCGTCTACATTTCATGTTGCGGTGGCTTTAAAAATATATAAAAGGATTGTCTATGTACATTTAGGGCGTTGAATTCCTTCATTTAGCATCCGGACCTGTAATACACTCGCTTTCCGTTTACCGCGGGGCTCCTGAATCACCATATAACGCCAATATTAGTTTACCGTAAAAGTGTGATTTCAAACTGCGCCTCCTACATACCGACATGTAACATATTTGTTGAAGAAAAACATTTGCTGGTAAACATGATATTGTTAAGTAGCAACCTGCATACATGTGGAGAAGAACCGCATACACTATTATGTATTGCAATCCAAGTTTCAACACAATTTCACAAACGTTTCAAGACCACACAGTGTAGCCTCTTCAAGAAGAAAAATAGCTTTGCTCGTCTACGAATTCAAAAGCTACGGTAACTCAGTTTTGAGCACCGTTAAAGCTAAGAACTTGCTCCTGGTAAGCCATCAGGGTGCACCGTTTATAAGAAAATTTTGATATATTTTGCAAAATCGAGTAATGATAAAACGAACAAAAAAAAACAATAAAATATTGCATCAGAATCTGAGATGGTGGAGCAGAAAATGTATTCAAATTTGAAGATCGTGCAAACACACGGATCGCATGCACTGAATGGACTAGGACTATTCAGCTTCGCTGATCGTGTCTTCTTGTCGGTTATTTAGTCCACGCAGATCCTGGAACACGTGGTTATATTTTGTCAGCAATGCATAGCTATATTCAATTTTGTTACATACCGTCTTGACTCCAGTCAATATCAAGATCCTGAAAAGAATAATATATAAATGTTATTTTAATGGCCACATGGCGTGGAGGAGAGTCAGTCTTTTACAATAATCCTTTGCGTATAAGTTATGACCGTTTAGAAGATTTAAGTGATAAAAATGGAGCGATCTGGGGTCAGTTGCCGTGGGCATTTTCATTGCAAAGATGTCGATCGAGGAAGCCGATTACTATGCTGAGTGCGAATAAAAAAAAAGAGATAAAAATATTTTTTTGATTAGATTTTAACAAGGCGTTACCAAACAGCACTTACTTCTTTCTAGAATATCGGTTTGAGGGTAATATTTACAATGTAGTAAATTTTAAATCTGATATTGTCAACTGACTAACCTCATTTGTCGAAGACAAAATATCGGCAAAGGTGTGCCAATCACCATCTTCAACTTTGCATGCGCTTAGTTTTAATTTGTCCGCAATCTTGTCAAGGAAGCATAGAAATTCGTTTATATGTTCTCGGCGCAATCGATTGTATGAAAGATCCAACGTCTTCATCTGCAATTTAATGAAAAATCAGCACTGTATAAAAAACAATTTTTTAGTTTGAACGTGAGGAAAATAAATACCTCTGTGTATCTGTACTGAATTGCCTGTCGGAAAGCACGTAACTGACGTGACGAAATTTCGCAGTTATCCATAACAAGATGTTCCACTCTGGCTTTAGAAAGTATTTCGCCAATAATGCGACATCCTTCCTCACCAAGTGACCAATTCCATCCAATGTCCAGTATAACAAGCTGCAATAAAAATTGACTTCAATTAACCTTTACTGTGTAGAATATCCTCCTAAAGATATTACTATCATTTTTATAGTAATCTTCATTGCAAGATGGATTCAATAGTCCTAAATGGCATTTTACATGTTCCCCCGTCACTAATGTCCTCTTCTTTATGACAAGTTGACTAGAAAGAGTATTCTATTGCAGCACTTACTTTTTGGTCACCAATATTCATGGACCGTAAGAGTCCTTGCAAATCAGCAGGAGTGAGTTCGCAATGTCTGAGATGTAATTCTCGAACGCGGGATATCGTAAGAATTGTTCCAACAGAAGATAAAGCACGATAATCAAGAGCTTTGTTGACGTTCAGTTTTAAAATGTTGAGCTGTTTATTGGAAAAAAATATTTCAAAACTGAGTTTTGCCGACTGAAAATGCTGCATTGTCAAAAAGGAAGCCACCTATCTAACTCCAGTGTGTGGTCATTTCTGAATTCAGATTAACGACAACAGTGGACATATACCTGTGCTCGATTGCGTGTGAGTGACCTTTCCAATCCGTGTGCTTCTTTCCAAGTCAAACCACAGTCGTCCATTAGTAACGCATGAACATGGTGTCTGCTTACAATCTCTCCAACAGTTCTGCAGCAATCCGCATCCAACGTATAGTTTTCACTGACATCTAGTACTTTGAGCTAAGAAGAAAATGAAAATTTTTGATTTCCGTGTTCTGAAAACTTAAATCATTAACCTGGCCCAATAAATACTTTAATTGTAACACTTTTTTGTAGCCAGAAGTGTGCTCCGAAACTAAACCAGTCCATTAGGCACAAAGAAGTGAGGGTAATTCTTGTTTGAACTCTACCTGACTTTGGGCAAATGCGAACAATGAATAAATTAGTTTGGTATAAATTATAATTCACACCAATGACAAGAATAGACTCGTGCCGAAGCTCGCCATTCCACACTATGTATCGCTTCATTGGGATGAGTGGCGTTCACAAAGAATATGTAATTAATATACACGTTGAATAAAAACCTGAAGATTGTATACAAAAACAAATAGCAACAAAGTTCAAAATGAAAATTACCCATATAAATCAGACTAAAATATAAACAGTCTTATCGGCGGATGCCCAATCTGATAATATCTCAGCAAATAATATATATGACGACTCTCTTTGACACATATAAAAACAGAGATTTTACTTTCAATTTAAAAATTATTGTATATTTTTTTTTACATCCCACTTATGTGGATGTGTCAGAATTGTGGATTTCAAAGGAAAATCGGCGGATGCCCAATCTGATAGTATCTTAGCAAATAATATATATAATGATCTCTGTGACACATATAAACACAGTGGATTTCAAACCAAATTACCTTAACCCAGATGTCAATAAACCGGGACACACGGAACATCCCAATATAAAAACGAGAATATCGGTTGGAAACCGAAGACTTATCGATCGATAGTTAGGGAATCCCCCAAAACAGAAACTGCAGTTTCGATTCATCCGCTCTTGTAACTTGCGCACTGCGCATCGCACACACACACTCGGCGGGTCTCAAAATTCTCTCGCTTTACAAAAATCTAGATCACTATATCAATAATTAATTGATAACTCGCTAATTATACGACATAATTCGCCCAAAATCAATAGGTTTCTGGTCCGAGATAAGATGAATGCACATGCAAAATTTGGAGCAGATTCAACCTCGCATTCGCGAGATATCGCGTTCATCTAACAGACATACATACAGACAAATACCTATCAATATACTTACCGATCTTAAGATCGATAAGTAAAAACTAGTGTCTTTGTAATCAAGAGTGCCACCCAATAATTCTGCCAAAACAACTCGTACGTTAGGAAATGTCAATATGTAAGACTTAATATTTGATCAAGAGCCACATGCTTAGTTCGAATGACGCACGAAGAAAGTGTGACAATGTTTATTGTTTTGACTCAATATATTATTTTCATTGCTATATATGACTCATGTCTATTTACAACTAGAAAATATTTTCATAATATTGGAAATACCTACCACACACCCTGAATCCTTTAATGACAAAGCCAGTCCGACTAGCTCTCTTGCTACCATATCACATCGGCGCATAAATATGCTTGTCACTTTGCACTTTTTAATGAAGTTGCCGAGTTCAACGTACCCTTTAAAATCCATGTGTTGATTCCAACAAACGTTTAGCGAAACCAACTGCGAATAATTCATATTACAAAGATAAAATATAAGTTTTAGGTTAAAGAAAATTTATTGTATTTAATATTTTATACCACAAGCAAATTTAGGATTTATTCAATTACCTTTTTGAAATTTCAAATGGAAATGTTTTGGAAAACACCTGTGACTCACTATCAAATTAACCCGATATTACTACAAATTACGTCAACATTTTCAATGTTACAGATTTTATTTTCCGTTGCATACTGTTCCAAACAACACTTTCCCGAAGCCTCCACTTGTGTCAACAACAGGTTGTAAGGGACCGAAATAATCTCGGGTGTATAAACGCAACGTAGCGAAATTTGGAAAAACGGCTTTGAGAAATGAAGAAAAAATACAATTTTGATTTTAGGACACCTTCGACTTTTTATTGAAATATTTTGGATAATTTTTTTGCTTACTGCTTCTCCTTTATCACTCATTTGTTCAACAATTGCTTGGATTTTTTCTGCGTTCAAATTGCAATCTTCCAGACTGAGATATTCAACGCAACATTGTTTTAAAATTGTACCCAGCGAACGAAAACCAGATTTTGTTAAAAATTCGTTGCCACCCATGTCTAGTTTGTAGATCTGCACATATACAAATAAAGAATATATATATGTACAATTTTATACAACTCATATACAGGGTGATCAGACCAAGTGTTCATTAAAATACCGTGTTTACCCGAAAATACGACTGGGTCTTATTTCAATTTGCTTTCGAAAAATAACAATTTTCGGGGGATGTCTTTTATTTTAATTTATCAAAATCAAAATTACAAAGTAGAGAATTACGAAATTTCCAAGTATACAAAATATGAAAACCGATATCCATTTACTTAAATAACACGTTTTCCTCTCTCGCGCGTTTTAGATTGATCATTTAAAACGGGTAGGACAGATTTATTGCTATCGACTAGGTCAAAAATAAAATTGCGCTATTGACTAGGTCTCATTTTTAGGGAAGGGCTTATATTAAAATCATTCTTAAAATTCAGGCTAGGTCTTATTTTCGGGGAAACACGGTTTCTACAATATGAATGTAAAAAAAAGAATTATTTTGCAGAAAATAGCAGTATAAAGATAAATAATAGAATTCATTGTTATTTTTCGATCTATCCGCCCTTTGACTTTTCTACACGCCTCGATCTGTTTGGAACTTGACTGTACGAGGCACGTATGGTTTTTTCTGAAATTTTGTCCTAACAAGTCATCAATCTATGCTTTGTTTAGAGCAGTTGTTCTCGACCAGAAGTACGTGCACCACTAGTGGTACGCAAGCAGCTTTGAATTATTTCAACAATTAACTTTTGTATTCGCTGAACAGCGTTAATAGCGCTACCAAATCTGTCTTTAGAATTCGCCCTCGCCGTTACTGTCCACCAAAAACGGAACGGTCACAATGCGCCTGCATTAATAAATCGGCAAAGAAGGGAGCGTTCGTGATAGCGGCTAGCACTGATCAATGTTTGTCCGTAGGAAGTTTCGGATAATTTTTATGATAAGATGTATTGTCAAGTAACGCGCAAAATGTCAAAAACACGCCCGTTTCGTTTCAGGTGGACAGTAACGGGCGAGAGCGATCTCTAAAAGACAAGAACTGGCAGCGCTATAAACGCCGTTTCGCGAATACATAAGTTAATTGTTGCAATAATTCAAAGCTGCTTTCGTACCACTTGAAAAGCTCCCGCGTATCCCTAGGGGTGTGCGTAACACAGGTTGAGAACAGCTGCTCTAATTAATGTATAGATTGATGACTTGTTGGGACAGAATTTCAGAAGAAACCATACGTGCCTCGTGCAGTAAAGTTCCAATCAGATCGGAGCGTGTAGGGAAGGCAAAGCGAAAATATATCGAAAAATAACATAAATTTTTATTTTTATACTGTTATTTTCTTCAAAATAATTTTTTTCTCTCTTACATTTATATTGAAGATATCTTAATAAACATTTGTCTACACTTAGCCTGATCACCCTGTATATAAAAGATAGCTTATGTATATATAGTTGCTCTTCAGTTGACATTGCAGCTTTAGTACTTCATTTATATTTAGGTGTGGTCACGGGACTTTGATTTGAGCAAACTTGTTTAGGAAAATAACATTAAATTTTCAAGAATACAAATTTAACGAAAGCAAGAAGCTGGCTGGCTTCGCGTCCGCATTACTACGATTAACACGCAATGGCATCGTTGTTTAACGTATTCTTTCTCGTCGATTCTAAATATTTGCCAGTCCTATCTGTGATCTTTAATTCGCACAAATTTCAAAGAGCAATATGTTCTCACCTTTATCTGAGATCCCAGCAAAGCTGTCATCAGATTGTCCAATAGCTCTGTGTGGAGTCCGCAATCATGAAAACTTAATTCTTGAATGACTAAGCGACGAAGGGTAACGGATGCTAGAAGGTGCATATTGCTCAGAGTAAGTGGAACAGAATTGAGGTTTATGTTGCCAACACATGTTTCAATAGCCTCGTTAGCACCTTCGCCGGCTTCATGCAAAACCGCCAGCATATTTAAATCAACGGTTTTGGTGCTTTGTAAATTTTTTAACAAAACATCTCGTCTCTGGCGCGCTGCATACGCACACAGGCCTTCATTCTCTAAAAATATAAATTTTTGACAATTGAGTGAATTTTGTATTATTAGGTCTCTCACAATCAATCTATTACGAGGATCCGATTGAGTGATTTTCGGTTATTCATGAGGGTGTCATGGTCCCAAGTTTGAAAGTTTAGAAACGAAACTTACTAACGGTTAAATAAATTGAGTACGATATGAAAAGTGAAACTTCTTTTTGGGGACAATACGCTGTTACACGTTATTAGTGGCTGCTTTCTCAGGAATCAACCTTGAGTAAACTTAAAAATAAACAGTCCATTAATATTGATCACGTGGTATTGCTTTTGAGTAACGATTTTGCTAAATGAATCCATGCTCCAACTTTTGTCATAAGTGTTCATTCCCCCTACAACCCACCTGCGCATATTTCTTGTCGGAGTGCCGACGTTTCTGGATGCAAAATTGAACCGAAAACTAGTAAACGAACAATTGACCAACGTGGTTTGTTCATATCATGATGGACAAATTCTTCAAATGCTTGTGGACCCATTTGACACACGTGCAGTGCTGCCAGCGTTTCTTGCACAGACTGGTGACAGAAGAATATAACATTGCTGCCTTCGACGAATCTATGTGATATTTTGCTCTTGGATTGAGAGGGAACTGTGACTACTAGATCCTGAACGTCTTCGTATCTCAATGCAACTTTTTCCAGATCATTGATGCGGAATAACACTTTCCCCGCGCGCATGCCTTTGAATGCCATCCGCTGTAATTTTCTTAGTATGCTTATTGTGTTGCTCTTATAGGCATGTTGGGAATGAATGAGGTTGAGTAGAACTTTCAGCATAATTCCAGAGAATGTGTCTGTACGAAAAGAAGCTTCGTCTTGTTCATAAATCGCCGAAGTTGCAAAAACAAGGAATACCGGTATGGTGCAGAATGAAAGTATGCCTGATTTCATTGACGAGAGTGTTTGCCAAATTAAGTCTCCTTTTGGACCACCGTATTCCTTGACGAGATTTTCAACCGATTGTTTGGATAATCCTGCCAACTGAATAGTTTTGTTTGGTCGAATACTTCCTTCCAGTTCCTGTATCGCATGATCTCGAGATGAAGTAAGTAACCATGCATTAGGAAACAAATGCCCATTGAAGAGGTTGTATATTATTGTGGCCATTTCTGCTCGGCTTTCATATCCTATACGTTGATGATAACCCCCAAGGCTCCATGTAGCTTGGTCGAATCCATCTATTGCAAAGAGTATGTATTTTGAATTCTTTTTCATCCAGTTAAACGCAGCCCTTTTTTCATGGTCATCCAGGTGCGGAAAAAGATGATCCATAAAAACTTCACGTGGCGTGATTCTTTCATCGGAGCATAGATTTTTGAATTCCATGTATATGACAAGTTTTACGTCTTTCAATCTTCCTACTTGGTTCGAGAGAACAATTTTTGCGTAACGCTTCACGAGAGTGGTTTTACCCGCACCAGCGGATCCTAGCAACATTACGTGTCGCGTGTTTTCGCATCCTACACCAGAATGAATTTTTTCTAGCAAAACTTGATGACCAATAATCTGTCGAGGAGTTTTTGTACCGAAGCTCATATCTGGGGTGTACTCGGGTTTAATAAGTGATCCACATCCGTGATAATAGTCAAATTCTACAAGCTGTGGAGTTTCCTGAATTTTAGGTTCTGCCAAAAACGGGAAAAGAACGGTCACGTCATTCTGTACTTCCGCCATTGTTTTGGCATTGGCTTCTTCCAGCCATTTTGCAACTGTCGCATCGTCGGCTCTTGAGTCATCTTAATACAAACGATGGAATAATAATATAGTTTATGTTTATGCACATAAATTAAGTTTTGATACAACTATTATATACCGTACATCATTTTATTTAATTGTACCATTGTTTGTTATTGTAAACCTGTCATTTTATGGACATTTTATAGAATAAATTTCACAAATAACATTTTACATTGCATCTTGTTTTCAACATGTTTGTTGCACTGGCGAACATCAAAATATTTATTCTAAATACTCATCATCCGGTACAACAGTGGATTTGTCACACTAATTCAAATATATAATCAGTGCAACATTAAGAATAGAGGTTGATATTACTCGAGAATACAATCGTTTAATATCTGTGACCTATGTAGGCTTACATACATATCTATAAATTTACACGCATGAAATGGATGAGCGTCATTTTCTCGAACTGATTTATTATGAACTTACGCCCAAGTAAGAAAATATTTATCAAATTATACATAGTGGTCATTCGCGGCGAATAACCTGCGATTATTGATTTCCAATAATTTGACATTTGAAACGTTAATCTAGTTCTAGTAAATCAGTTCAAGCAGGGTATGGTGACCATATTAGGAGACACAATACATATTCAATGGTGACACATTAAGAAATTCGATCAGTCAGCAATATATTTCCCCGCAATCATGTTCATGGTTTTGTGTATTTAGCAGATGGCGTCGTCAAGTCTAATTCAACTGCTTTTAGGGCTAATGATCGACCACAATTGTCGGAATATGGCAGCAAATTTATTGGTATTTTTCACGTCGTAATGACATACGATATGATTCATGATAATTCCAAACAAATATATATTGTGTATTTACCCCATGTGGAGTATTCTAAATATTAATCTGTCTGGAGTCTGTTTGGCGTAAATTAGGGTGAGGAAACTGTTTGTTGTTTCCATTTGAAAACATGTCGGCGACGTCACGCTCGCGACCGAGGGTTCTTTTCATGGCAATCCTAGAAGGAACAGTTTCTGGATAGGTTTTATAAATTGCCAAATGTAAAACACGTGAATTTAAATGCTCTTGGCAGAAGAATAAGATTTATTTGCTTGTTTTTCACTACAAGTGAAAGTTGCAATATTGCAATTGTTACGTATTCAGTAAAACAACAAAAAATAGTCAAAATTTCTTTTACCTGTATATGTCTCTCCAGTGTATCCTTGAACGCCGTTTGTGATGTTAATTTTCCCCACATTACCATGTATATTGAGGACTAAAATAAAAACACAAGACTCAAAATAAAAAACCTAGAAACAAAAGCTTTAAAATATCCTTCAGAGTAGATATAGACCGTTGTTTCGTTTTGCCTACAGGCAAATTTTTGTTCCTAATGCTCAAAAACATGAATTTCTATCGACATAAGTTTCCGGCCTATAAATAATTAAATATATATAATAATTGAATGTATGAAAATTAAATATTCCTTATTGGAAAAAGTCGGTGATTTCTAGGCCACGTGTATATAGATTTTCGGTATTATAATTCAATTTCAATCCAAACAATATACGGAATTCACCTTCTAATGTTTATTTTAGGAATAAGCAAATGTTGTTGGATGCAAATGTCTAATGAAGCCTCCGCAATACCAACATATTCCAGTTAAATATTATTTTTTCAGATGTCATATGAAGGTTTGCCGTATATATAATGCGAAAACCAGCAAGATTTGGGGCAAAATATGATGCCCAGTAGGGCTCGGGAAAAAAAATTAAAAATAAAAGTAATCACTTTCTAGGGACTAGTTTTTGCAATTTATTGATCCATTAGTTGCCGGGAAAAGCGGATTTTCACTTCACCAAAAACTCCAAAACGAACAACAATTTAGTAAAACAATCAATGGTATATCAATTTGTGCCGAATAAGTTATAATGTAATGTTGGAATAAATGAAATTTCCGAATTTAGAACTAAATTCAAAACATAGCTTTATTATTGATATCAATGTTTTTGACATCACCATGATCAAATGAGATCACTGCATTTCCGTTGAAAATATTAAAAAAAAACGCTGCACTTCGACTGTTGTCTGTGTTGCTATAGGATTTTATTATTGCTACTAGGTATGGTACGACATATTTATTTACGATTTGATAATATACAATTTCTATTAAAAAATATTTATATTTTCTCCTAATACTTTACTCAAATAAATATTGTTTCAACTGTTCAAGAAGGTTATTCAAATATTGGAACAGAAGACAACCCAATGCCAACAGATGGCGAGATATTGAAAACGGTATTTGATATATTTTACGACCAAATTTGAATGTTCCATTTAATTCAATGTTTGATTTTTGTTTGCTTTTCGCATTATTCATTTATTTATATGTATATGTGATTATTTAAATTTTATGAGTAGGCCGGAAATAAAAAAATTGCTTGGCTTGGAATTAACGTTAATGCTATCGGCGCGAAAACCATTTGTGGTATTAATTTCTAAAAATATTTTTGCACGAATAATCAGTTTCGTTAACGTATTATACCAATATGTGTGATGCAAAGTTATCAAACATTCGGTGTTCGTACTCGAAATACCAGAATAGAGATTTTCAAGAATGGACCTCGTTCGGGAATAACATTTATTTTTTTTGTAACAAGTATTGCACAACTGGACTATTGTTAACGATTGTGTTTTGTGGTCGCAGAAATACTTATCGGCGTGTAAATTTCATGCCCCGATTAGTCATTATTCTCTTGTGTACTTGTGGTCAGATTCTAAGGAAAGGCGCATTGCGACACGAGACAACAAATGTGACAAATCACGTATAGCGTTCGAGATTGTTTATTGCGGCTTTCGTCAGAATTTTACCAAGTATACAATGAAATAATGGTCATAAAGTATTAAGCTGAATTAATTAAATGTAATCTCATTTACCTCTTACCAATTCGAGCCCATAATTAGGTCTTTTAAAAATGACGGAAGTATTCAATCCTACATTTGCGATTCAAATATTACCCATCACTGCTTGATAACAGCACCATTTTCTGTTTCAGCTGAAATCTCACGTCTCGCCGAATCATACATGTTTATTGGATTGGTGACAGAAGTGTCTGTCGAGTGACCGTTGTTGTGGCAAGCACACTAAGTGGTTTTATATTTGGCCGAGGTTGTAATAATAAAAGAATTTAGACAATTTCCACGATAAAAATGTGTGTATGTTCTACAAACTATATCAAATATTTTAGAAAACCCGAAATGAAATTTAACACCGACAGCCGTCGGAAATAAAATCTGGATTTGAAATAGAAAAGTATAGAAATATTCACTGAATATTTAATTTAATATATGAAATCAGAAATATTGCCATCGCTCAACATCGAAAATAAGAAGAAAATTTTTCTAGAAATTAAATCTCACTTTATGAAATTACAACTCGAATACAATTCATGGTAATAGATTAATGGCAGGCAATTATGGTACTTTCATTTATTTTTCAACTTCTAACCGGGACCCGGTTTTGGAACAACAATTTGGCTTCATTTTTATTTTTTGGAACCGTATTTTATCGCATTCGTGAACATTTCATTGTGTTACACTTGTCCGCCAATCAGCGAACTTGGTGCTAAGGCCTTGCCAAGTGTGACAGTTTTGTCCATAAAATGAGCATTGATCTTTTGTTGGTGTAAAGTGATAGGTTAAATAATATATATATATATATATATATAGATACCGCCATATCATTTGATAAATTCCAAAGATGCCCACATTATTCACAGGAAACGAATGAAAAAATATACGCCATCGTCGCATTGATATACCTCAATCTTTTAGAACCATTTTCAGATTCATTGCAGTTTTACCTCACACCTACTTCATTACGTGTAGAAAAAAAATAGTTACGATACAAAATTCGCTAAAGGGTCGGAGACTCGTGAACAATGCAAAATACTGATAAAAATATAATCTCACCATTCGCATTATCAATGAGATGACCTTCATCCGGTGCTCTTGCCAAATCTCCTAAAATTGAACAAATTTTCGCTAATCTGATACTCTATCAAGCTTATATTTTGTTTCAAATAACAACATCCAGTTTGCCTTTATAAACAAAATAATGCTATTATTGATGTGACCGCTTAAAAGTAGCGACAGAAATACTCCAGTTGTGTCGAATTTAATTCATATACGGGACAATTCAAGCAAAAGAAACACTCTCGGTATGCTCAAAAACAATTTCTAGAAATGTTTTTATAGGAATTTCAAAAATATTATCATAACATCAATTTCGAGTGTCTGTAATGTGTAGTCATTTTTAATTTGTATAATAAAATATACCTGCATCATTTGGTACTTCTAGTCCAAGAAAACTTCGGATGAATACACCGAGACTTCCCAAAACTCCGTACAAAGACGCCATAGCTTATGGAGTGTTCTTGGTTGCTTAAGTCATTCTGTCTCACTATATCGAGAATACACAACTGATATCCACCCAACGCGATTATCGCAGGACATATGGTATATAGTGCGATATGTTGATTTATTTGAACGGTTGAGACGAAGCTTTGTTTACCGAGTGACGCGAGTTGATATCGCTGAATCCACGGCAAAACTCACTCAAGGTAAGGCAATTTTAGCTTCGTTTCGTATGTATTTAGTTTCAAATATTGACAATTTGAGTATTCCGACCAAAATATCAACAAGTGGAAGAAACTGAAGATCCAATGTGGTCAGGTAAAACCATTAGAAAAAAAAATCGCTTTTCTCATTAACTACTGGAACAATTGTTTTAAATTTTCAGGGGATAAAGATTTTTTTTCACTTTCGCTCACTTCTTTTACTTATTTCAAAAATTTCTGTGGGCTCTATGGTATTCGTTTTTTGTGTAATGTAATGACACCATCAAAATTAAAATCACCATCAAAATTGTGGCGGTGCCTCCTTCGCGTTAGTTCTGGTGGTCGGGCGAAGTCATGAAAACTGCGGTACCGGTAGTCTACTGTGTCAGATTGCATACCCGTACCATTCCGTTTTGGTTTTTGTGTCCATACATTTGAGCATCGCTCGGCGGTGTGGCGCATCGTGCTAAGCGTTAGGAAAACGCTCGCCACCGCATCTCTGATTGCCCTGCGTGGGTTCGCAGTTCTAATCCCATGCGGGGATAGTTATGTGCAAGAGGGTTGCTGGACTCCTCGCCGCCGCAGGGTGGTTGACGTAACCGCTGGTCGGTTACGGCTTCCTCCACCACCAAGTCCATCCTTCCGAAAACAAATAACTGGCTAACACATCTCATACCCGACATGGACTGGTAAACGGACGATAGGCCGTGGTTCGCCGGGCCTAAAGATGTAAATCCTATCCTTATATTGAAGAACAAACCGTGTATGGCTTTGTGAACATTCTTTGTGTTTGAGATTACGATAAAACAGCTCGTGTGTGAATATTCAACATTAACTTCAATATCTTCGCTATTTTGAATAGTTGAATTGAATTGAAGTTGAATAGTGAATCCAACTTTCATCGATTTAAAATTGACCCAGCCGAATCGACTCGGTTAAATAATGAGTCATGAAAATGTACAATGATCGCGGTCCGCGTAAACTTAGCAATCTCATCGTTGTTGATATTGTGATCACTTTCACTTTCGCGATTACCTTCTAAATATAAATATATATATGAAGAGGTCAGCGATATATATAAAACAAGCTTCGTCTGCTACATTTTTTGATTGGGTTTTCCCGTGCTGAGTTATATTTGACGATGAACCAATATTTTATTTTAGTTCAACAATGGCTATTTTTGCCGTAAGGTATTAAAACTATAATTGAAAATATCCATATATGGATTTATGCAATCATGGAAATTTAAATCTATTATACATTCTCTCACTCATTAAAACACTCTTAGGCAGTCTCTCAGACTTGCACAGCTTGTATACTGATATTTTTTATGATGAAAATGATTTGATTGTAAGATCTGAAAGATTTTCTTTGTCTTGTCTTCGATATTTTAAGGCATTCTGCTTCCCAAGACCTTTCTGCTTTGTGGAGTGTTTATTAATCTGGCTGTCATTTTCGTGGTATTGAATTAAATCGTTTCTAATGTATGGTATGTTTTGTGCTGTCTTATGTCGAAATGCAACTATAAACTTATATATATATCTGTAACTCTTACGATAGAGATGGTTACGTCACCTGTGACGTACATTACCAAACGCTAGCTTGACTCGACTCGGGGTTAGTTGTTAGGTAGGAGGACTTGTCAGGTTCATCATAGGTTGCAAATATGTTTTACTCTATATTAAATTTATTCTCTCCGTTACATTTTCATGCATATATAAATAGCTTGAATAAATACATTTGACGCCATCCTTGTTGATGGGAAAGATCCTGATTAAATGATTCTAATCTAATGAAGATTCCGTAATGATCTATTAATTTCATTACTTATATGACCAATTGTTGTCACATTTTAGAAAAGAGTACATTTTTTACTGATCTCTTGTTCACATCACACTACTCCGATGCTCCGCCGCCGTTATGATGTTTTTTTAGATTTGTAGTGATTAAATGACTCCTATATTTGACATTTTATAATAAACGTTCATTTGGAGGATTCAAAACTTCGAACCAACTGACATCTTAAATTCGCAAAGATTTGTAGATTTCAAGAAACGGCCAGCTGGAATGGTGATTGATTGTAATATGATATCCAGAAAAACTTTTCGATGTTTGAAAATGGTCATTTGTGAAGATTTATTATTTCGTTAAAAATGACTTGCAGCAGGTTAACGCTATTCTATATTTTGTTTAAAATTATTCTAAAGAGAGGGTATTTTTAAAAATTGCTACATATATATAATAAAATTATTCAAATAACCAACTTCAATACCGAGATATAAAATGATTACTGTTCGTAACACCGCACACCATCACATAAATCCACACTATTTATTGTGAATGAAAGATAAAATCTGTAAATTATTGTTCATAAAACCTTTCAAATTGCATGTTTTTGGTACATCATAACTGTATGGTGAAGCAATATATTTTATTGATTTATGGTTTTATCTAAGAAACAGTTTTGTTATAAAACTAAAAAATTAAACCAAATCAAATTTGAAAACTGTCAACCAATAGAATAACTTCAATGAAATTACATGATCCAGCCATTTATCTATAGACTGAAACCAGTATACGTTTATTAGTGCTACAGCAAGACAAACAATCCTTGTTTATCACAAAGACGGGCTTCTTTTAAAAACGATGTTAGACTGTGTTTTCGATTAGGTCGTTATCGGACGGGAATCTTTTGTAAGTAAAAATAAATATGTGGTATAATTCGTAAGAACCTTAGTAATCATCTAGTAGTTAGTAGTTATAAAATACGCTGAGCATGTAATCCTATTAAATTTTGAATCAGAAAACATATTTGATGATTATCACAAGATAAATCATTTTGTATACTAGTGTAAGTCATGAAGCCTGCAAAAGGCACCGAAAACAATGTGCGGGACCGGGAACGTACCTTCAGAACGTAGGTTCTGAATACCAAGCGAAAACTCTTGTATTTTGCCCATCCTGTAATACAGGGTGATCCCCATAAACAGACTCCCACATTTTTTACCTACTTGTATGTAAATAAAAAATATTTGTACTTCCGCCCGTGTACGATTGTACCCAAAAGTTTCAGTAATCTTTGCACAGTTATGTTTTCTCCAGAATATGTTGCAAATGACTTGGCCTGGGGTTTTGTTCTTTCCCCCAAATATACCTTTACTACCTCCACTTACTTTTCAATTTGTTCGTAAAAGCAATCGCATGTGTAGACTTGTAACAGCACCAATATATCAGCCGATACGGTAGTTCTATATTTCATTAGTTCGGGCTTCCCAAACTTTTGAGCTCGCGGCGCCTTTTGAAATATTAAAATTTTTTGCGGCCCCTATTCACGTTAATAATGCTAAACAGTTCGAAATATTTTATTGACACAGTCAATTCTCAACTTTTAGTAGGTCTACTCGATAACAAAAACAAATTCACTTTTACTCCGATTAATTATTCAGTGTGATGAGTTGCGAATGTTTTGCAGCAAGTCAAACCGTGGCTCAATGTTTGTCGATTGAAGACCTCAATGATAATGAATTACGATGTCTGGCCACCGGCGGCACGGTTCTTATCAGGCTTTGTTACTTGTTAACCTCTCACGGTGCCTTTTGAAATATTAAAAATTTTTGCGGCTCCTATGCACGTTAATATTGCTAAACAGTTCGAAATATTTTATTGACACAGTCAATTCTCAAATTTTAGTAGGTCTACTCGATAACAAGAACAAATTTACTTTTACTCGGATTAATTATTCAGCAAGTCAAACCTGGCTCAATGTTTGTCGATTGAAGACCTCAATGATAATGAATTACGATGTCTGGCCACCGGCGGCACGGTCCTTATCAGGCTTTGTTACTCACTTTCAAGGATCAAATTTAGCATAAAGCAGCTAGCTGTTCGTGCGGCGCCAAATTATCAGGGATAAAACGCAATTTTATCAACGTCAATGGGTACTTTATGCATTTTAAAGTTTATAAACATGTAGTAGGCCTAAAGAATAAAGGCGAAAGGTTAACTTATCTATGCCATGTTCTTTTTTAGGAAGCTAAAAAAATCACTCATGTTGCAGCAAGTAGTGTTTACCTCTACTGTTACGTAACAATAGACCAAACGTAACAGAAAGTGAACAACATAGAGCGGTGAAATGAAATATTTGATTCATATTTTACATCATATAAAATGATGAGGAGCAATAAAACCCTTAGAATAAATAAAATATTCAATCATATAATAGTTGATTTTTAACACAAATCTCTTAATTTTCGAAGCGCACTCAGCAAAGCGCCTTCGGGAACCGCTGGCATAACGATTGAGGTCGGCATCGTTGTGCAATCAAATCGGGTTTACGATCAGTATAGGCCGGGTATAGGCATTGTTATGCAAGCGCGATGATTCTACCGTGTTTCCCCAAAAATAAGAAAATGCGACCTAGCCCTCCACTTAATTAAAATGAAACTTACTCAATGGCGCAAATTTTTGAACCAGATGATAGCAGGAAATCTTTTCTACTCCTCTTTAATGGTTAATCTGTTTAGCAGTTATTTTAAATAAAAACGTGTTATTTATAAGTAAATGGAAATCGGTTTTCGTGTTTTGTATATTTAAAATTCACGTAATTACTAAAAAATGAAAATAAAAGACATTTCCCCAAAATAACCCCCGATTTTGAAAAAAATTCGAGACACTGTCACGGTAAGATGATGTATTCACTCGGAATCATGAGATTTTTTTGTACACTTGTTCAAATAATTGTATTTCAAATCAAGAGTCTGAAAAAGTGCAATAGATATAGTACTTTGTGTAAAATTGATGTTCTCTTCGCGGCCCCAAAAATTCGTTTTGCGTCCCCTTGTGGGGCCGCGCCCCCTAGTTTGGGAAGTCCTGCATTAGATCATCAAAGATAACGTCTTAACATGCACTTACAATAAATTTGTTATAATTTGTGCTCAATCATTGTGACATTAACTAATTCGATCATAAAAAAATGAAAAAACTTTATATAGGCTACCTACAACAATAATAATTATTTTATAACTAGTTTCATGTTTAGATCCCGCCATGTTTCTTTTATATTCAAACATTTTACATAATATCAAAGTGTCAGATGAGGTTTATGGGCTATGTTGAATAATGATTTTTTGCATATAAACGACGATATTATTTCCAAATAATTGATCCTTTCGAGATGAATGAATGTTGCGGGATTGAATGGTGTACAAAATATAAATATTTACTTGTATTTACGATTCATGTGACGTAGGGTTGGCAGATGAAAATCAATCCGTACCACCGGATTGCCGTTTTTTATATGTTTCGTTGGAAATGCCACCACAGCTCTAATATATTTTAAATATCGCACAACATGTGTTATTGAAAAATAACCCTAAAGTGTTATCTTATATATATTCGATTCAAGTGAAAGGAATGCTTAGTTTGATGTAAACATGAAACAAACGATCAAAATAACTTGTACTTTTTAATCAAACTCATGAAACAAACTATCCTTACACAATCTATTTTCTACATTTATTTTCCGCAGTGAGTTGAACTTTTTTCAGCATAGTCGTTCGCATTCTGGATTTCTATATTTTATTATCTTTAAAATATTCACTATAGCAATCAAGAAATAAACAGTTTACACTGGTAATTTAAATAGGAAAACTGATGAAAAACAAAGCCTTCATCTGTAAATGGCATCTTCCAGAAAAGCCAATTGGTATACTTTTTTAGAGACAGACGATTGGTTTCAAAGTGGATATAAAAGACCTTAGTGGAATATCAACTATAATTTTATTAATAATGTTCTTGTGTTTCTTGTATGAATAAAAATTGTGAATGTATGTTGTTTCAATTTCAACATACAATACATGACGTTTTTGTGGGTAGACAGCAATTGTGGGAACTATCGCTCAGTTTAATTGTTTATTTTTCAAATTAAAAATTTCACAAATTACTTCGCATTAGATTTGCCTGCAGGCTTTTATACGTTCTTAATCTTGTCAAAGTGTGATGTGCTAAATACGTCCATGACAATGTTTCGCTATTCAATGAACTCGCTTCGTCACACTTAAGAATTTTATCGTTAGATAATATTTTATATTGATGGGAAGGATACATATCTAATGGTAAAAACTTTTCGGATTGCTCAAAATCACATTATTTGATGAGTTGATTTCAAATAAAACGAAATGGATTATATAAAAGGATTTTTATTACTTTTCTTTATACTCGGAGTGGAATCACGTAAGTAGTTTTAATTATTATTATCTGGACAGCTTTTTGTCACGTCAAGAATGACAATAACAAGTCGCATTTGCGAGAGATTTTTTATTATGATATATAAAATAACATACAAAATTAGCTAAAACCAGGTTTCCGGCAATTTTAATGTAATAATGTACGATACATTTGAATGAAATTTCGTGCACAGAATTGATACAATCGCAATTTATACCGATGGATTCAATTTTTTTCATACAGAATAAGAATAATAAAAAATAAATCCCGAGAAGTGAATGAATTCAATTTTGTACGGGCATGTCGACTTTTCTTACCTGTAGACATATTATTATCGATTAGTTTTTATACCAACAATCCGCGATTTTGTCTAGGTAACTTAGCCAAAATGTAACGAATTTGAGTCATTCTACTATAAAGTAATAGTTGAGAAAAATTGCCACAAAATAGCTTGAATCATGTTATTATTATAATATATATTCGTAAACATTTTTAGCCCCCCCCCACAATGATTTAACAGATTCAGAGGCCACTGATACACTTTTTTCAATAATTTTTAGTCCTTGATTCTATAGCAGATTCCATATTCATGGTATTTTTAAATTTATCTTTACAGATAATCTAGTCACGTCACATAAACACAAATGATTAACCGAACTATAATAATATCTCATGCAACTTCAAAGAAATCTGTTCACATTTCAATACTTTCAATCAAAACGATTCTTACCACCGTAGGCAATCATATCGTCGTCAATAATGCTTTAACTGAGCATTGGTTTTGTCGAAAACATTGCGGACTACCCTGACGTTGTTAGTGGCGTGGAAATAAAAGTTACATATTGAGCCTTAAAAAAAAATCTTCCGACCTCTTCTTCCCCCTTCAAGTACTCAAAATAGATTGGCCACGTAATTGCATAGAAAAGCGATTTTTCTCTCAACAACAACAACCCTGAAGTACAACAAGTTTTTAAAAGGACCCATTTCGTGCCCAATAAGAGGTTTTGGCATCATGGATACTTTTGTACGCCAGCAATTTCTATCTTAGAATGTGCCAATTAAAATTAGTTTATCTGGCAATTGGCATGGAGTATTTTAAATATTTAATAATGAAAAAGCTGCTGTTGAATTCGGAATCCTTAGAATTGTGGTCTATGAATCACGCACGAAACGAATCACACGAATCGAAACGAATAGCGGAAGTTCGTTTTGTATATTATAAGATTAAATTAAACAATGACAAATCATGTTTAGTTGCCGCAAGATTAAGAAGATCATTTTGTTTATTAATTGCGGACAAGCTTTGACAATTTTAATAAAGTTTTAATTACGATTCACGCTTTTGTCATTTGTCATTGGTCCGCTTCAATAATCCAGATTTGAAATCATTTTAACACATATTTTATGTAGCTCTCGCCCAATATAGTACATTCTTAAAATATCTTTATCGGCCAGGTGATTATAACCTTGATTAAGCCGAGGCTTCAAATTTTGGAACAAAGGAATTATTTTAAATATACAAACTGCATCAAAATAGAGATTCCACTTCATCTCTAGCTGGAAATATCTATTGATTTTAGACGAATAACAACTACTGGCTTGTCCATAGTTGCCAGATTAATTATGTAATTTTACAGAAAATTTATTTTCATTTTATTCATATTTTAATTTTAGAGGAGATGAAGCCGTGGCAAGAATGGACTGAATGCAGTGCAACATGTGGAAATGGAATACAAGAACGAACCAGAGAATGTGCAAACGGAAGATGTACGCAAAAAGAAACCAGAGGGTGCCAAATTAAAATATGTCCGGGCGCTGGAGGATCAGGCAAGTGATGCTGCATGTAAGCTAGCGCTTATTAGTGAAGGTAGCTACTCGGCTTCATTTGTGCAGAAAATTTGTTAAAGATATATTTTTAATTTAGCTGATTAGAATATGGTGTTCAACTAATAATCTATCATTATTTCGAAATGAAATGATAGATTTTTTTAATTGAACTTGTGTCCAAACAAGTAACGCGACTGACTTTAAATTATATCGTTCCAACAGGTCATTAAAACGTATTACCACTTTCCGACATGCTTAAAATAGATGAAGCTCACAGATACGCATTGTCAGATTGAAAAAAAAAATTATTTTATGAACTGCATTGTCCGTGTGGCATAAAATAAGAAAATCTGCACTTTTTTACTAATATAACAATCATGGGATGTTCACATCAAAATAATTTGTGTAAAACAGTGGACAACCGGCATACCGGCGATATATATTCTGCATAAAAGATTTTCACTTATTTTTGTAAATTTCGTATCGTAAATTTTATATTTCCACATATATGCTGTTGAAAAGTGTTATAGTGTTGGATATGTTGGGCTTTGCGCAACCTTCGAAGAAACTTGACCGTGCTTTTCTAAACGCGGAAACCTTCAAATAGGTTTATGTAAAATATGTTTCATATACCATGTATAAGAATTTGACTCTTGGGAGCCTTGGAGTAGATGCAGTAAAACTTGTGGAAAAGGAATACAGGAACGCAAACGTCGATGCAGTAACGGAACATGCGTTCACAATGAAAGTCAAGTTTGTCAGCTGAGGCTGTGTGAAGGGATTAGTGGTAAGGTTACGTTTATGACGTCTCATAGGATTTTTACTTCCTTCGAAAATTTGAGGAATTCACAAATCAAAACCGCCCTGTCTTATTAGTTTAATCAATCCGCCAGCTTAGTTACAGAGACAGACTGTTGATCATGATAAATATAGGTATATGTTTATATGACTAATAACATATGTACACGAAATGAATACACTAGCTCACCTTGTGCAAATCGAAAATTGAAATTTGTCGTCTGTTGACATTAGGGCGCGCCGGTCCAGTTTCCGTTTGAAATAAATCAAATTTTCTGGTTTTGAAAATATATAATTAAAGTCGCATGTCAATGTTCAGGTATAAACGTATTAGTTTTTAATAACGCTTTTATGACTCACCAAAACGATTACACACATTATATATTAATCCTTATGGATAAGACAAAATGGAAGTTACATCATAATCTGAATACTCTTTTGTTGACATGACCATTCTTGGTTTATTTATTCGATTGACCACAAATACAGCTTCCGTAAGTTTTCCATCATGTTCAGACACGCATCTATGGCCTGAATGGTCTTCTTGTAGTACGACATGTGGGCAAGGAATAGCTACAAGAGTGCGGAAATGTCCGGATGATCAACCATGCCAACAAAAACAAACAAAAACGTGTTATTTATTCTCTTGTAAAACGGATGAGGGTATGTAACTTTGATATATCTCCGGATATACAGTATTTGTACTAGTCATACACGAAACTCACGCCAGCAATTTTATACAAAGAATCTGCAGTGGAGTATAAAAATTGGCAGAGGTGGTCAAAATGCAGTGCTACTTGTGGATCTGGAACGAGAAAACGAATTCGTCGTTGCAAATATTCAAATTGTCGTGAAACTGAAATAGGATCATGTAGGGCGAAACCGTGTAGAGGACAAAGTGAGTAGAATCCGGCACGAGGGTGTCTGATTCATTGATCCCTTTAAAATGTGTTAACCCAATTTAATCGCAAATGGATTAAATTTGGAGTTTTGCATAATCAGAAACACCGGTGCCTCTGAACCAAGTTCTGCAACAAATATTAACTGACGGAAGCTTGTCACCGCCAGCTCTATTCCCAGGTACAGCTTAATGAATAGCATGGCGTGTAACAGCGCATCTGGATATCGGTATATCAGTAAAGAGTTGGCTGGCTGTTCGAGAGATGCGTGTAAATAATAACATAAAGAATTGAGGAATAGCACTAATAAGCGCGATAATTCAACCTTTCTAGAATTATCTTGCGACATGGCTTTACATTGCTGAACAAACGTTTTGATTCAATGTGACCTGATAAACCTGGCATAATTACTACTTTCGCCACTTGTTTTTATTCTTTCGGACTTAATGCGAATTAAGTCAATTGCATGTTCAAGTTGTGAAGTTCTGATGTTTTTATTTCTGGTATGCGTAAATCCGTTAATGACCTTGTATTGAATGGAAACCCATTATACTAGAAATGTACAAACTCGTGGTTTTCCAACTTCATTGTAAATGATTTAAACTGCTTCTGCTTCTTGCTTCTGAAAACGGTTTTGTACAAAAACCTCTGCAAAGCAAATTTTTAACAGTTCTGACGCTTTTGGTGGTTTGGTGGTGGTCTGATAAGAGAATTTTGGTTACGAAGAGCTATAACTTTTTCTGCGACCCTCTTGTCAACTTAAATCGTCTCAGGAATGTCTCAACTGTCTACTGACGTATGGTGGCATGTGTTTGTCAAATACTTAATTGACATGTAATTATTGATGGATCGGTACCTTCCTCAAATACATTCACAGCTAAAATTGTCCCCGGGAAGTGGCAACCATGGCTCCCCTGCAGTGTGACTTGTGGATTTGGAACCAGAAAGCGTATCAGAAGATGTAGAGTTGGTGTGTGTGAGCAAACACAAACGCAACGCTGCGTAAAGCCGCAATGTGTTGGAACTGGTTTGTTGATCTGATGTCCTTTTATTCAATGCAAAATACTTCCTCTCTCGAAAGCGTTTGTTTCCATTTTAACTCAGGGATATTGTCGGAATACAAACAATGGCAACCCTGGGCTCCCTGCAGCGCAACGTGTGGCCCCGGGGAAAGGAAGCGCATAAGACGATGTAATGTTGGAAAATGCGAACAAATCATGACAAAAACTTGTTTTGCATCTAAGTGTACAGGAAAAAGTAATGCCTGTTCTTTTACCTTATAATTAGTTTTAATTATGTAATTTATGGTGGCTCCGAGATTTGTCAGAAACCACATTTTAGTTTTAAGTTGCTTTATTTGGAAACTGTGTTCAAACCAGATCATATGCTACATTCTTGTGGCAAAACAGTCTCGTTTTGAACAAACCAATTGGACGTATACATAATAACGAGTTGGTTTGTGTACAGAGATGCTAATTGATCACGTTAGGAACCTTGCGTGTTTCAGATGTCTGTAACCAATGCATAATAACGATTAATGAACGCGGTTATTATTCCAAAAAGAATGCATGTATAAATGTACTTTCAAAATGCACAGTCACAGATGAAATCTTAATTAATAAGTTGCCGTCTCAATGTGACTGATTGTATTTCTGTGTAAAGGCATTGTTTCTGTACTTTATATGTAGAAGGGGTGCAATAAGGAGACATTGTAATGAAAATGGTTATTCACACTTCACTTCCAACATTGATATTAAAATAAATGTCATGGATGTAAAAGGTTCAAATCACTGTCAAATATATACTCATACTATAGGCCTACTCGTGAGAATTGGTTCGCATTATATTTTGTCAAGCCGGTTCCAAATTCGGTCAAGGAAGATGTTTGTTTTACTTAAGTTGAACTCCGTTTATATTTCTGAGTTATACGAAGTGTGACAGTATATTACTGCAGACAATAATTATCCAAACACATTTTTGCAGATTGATTTTCATGGCATAAAAATTAACATTGTACCTTCCAAAACATTAGTTTTTCTTGAATATAGTTTGCGATGTAACTTTGACAGCGTGTAATTCAAATTCCAAGTTACCACCAACAACTGTAAATATGCAATATATATTAGGGGTTAAAATACAACACGAAAATTTATTTAAAGTACTCATACAAATACAGAAAAAACCCTATATCTGAAATGAAGAAAAGACTGTCTTTCTATTAGAGAAACAAGCAAACATCTTCGATTGTTTTAGTAGTTTTATCCATATTTGTAATAAAAATATTACATGTCACATCTATTTTTCACAAGTACTAAACACCGAATGTTATTTCACAGCACAATTAATAGTAATTTGTATCAGTTTACAGTCACTTTCTAGTGAAACAAACATTTATCATCAAAAAGGGCATCGGGGTGTGACAGAGATTATGTGCAGCAAACGTAGCCAATTGAGAGAAGAAAAAAACTAACTAAGTATACGATAAAACGTCACCTTTTATTTTACAGGAAGGAATCCTGTTTATCAACCATGGAAGAAATGGGGTCCTTGCAGTACAACGTGTGGTTGGGGTGTGAGGGTCCGAGAACGTCAATGTACCCGTCCTCTTAGATGTGTTCAAACACAGAGTCAATCTTGTAATCCGGTCAAATGTGGTGGTACGTTTTTTAATACTGTTTTTTTAATTCAAACAATTTTTTTCCTCTATGGCGTTCGTTTTTCGTGTGCGACTACGTCATCAGATTAAAATAATTGCGGTTCCGCGTGAGTGGATGTTTGGTGGTGGCACGGTACCGGTGTACTACTGTGGTAGATTGATACCTATTCCGTGTCCATATATTTGAGCATCGCTCTCTTGTACTTTTTATATAAATCATTTTCACTCCAGTAGTTTTTTGAACTTTACTTTATAGGCCTACTAAGTGGTCGTAGCCATGTTCTGAACGAATTAGGTAAGTAATTGCTTTGCGCATGAATTTATTTGAAAGTTCCTTGTAACCGCATAAGAAATAAAAGGGGTAACATTTGTTTTCCAAAAATACAATGGACCAATCGTTTTTGATACTTAAAATGGTTGATGCCTCCAGTCTAGAATGATATAACTATTTCAAAATTATTCTGAGTCACACGAAGCTCGATATTTCTCTCAGAATTTGCACGCGCTAAGCATATTGCGCTTCCGCGTGGCAGTGCCACAACTTCAAGCCAGTTCGGTATTTTTTCGATAAAGCCGACACTCCCAGCTCAGCTGTAATCTTACCAGCACCGGTGGTATCTTGATTTGCAGTTTTGCTTTGAAGCTTTCAAAATTTTCATCGCAAGTTGCATATTCATTGAATCTCCGTGTCCATATATTTATGTATTTGAGCATTGTTCTCGTGCCTTTATTCATTTTGCGGGAGTTTGAAAGAAAATAGTTGTTGATTCAATAGCCTCTGGACCAACAACTAAGCCTGATGATCCATTCCATAATTGGGGAGATTGGTCAGAATGTAGCGTTACGTGCGGAACTGGGAAAGAAACTAGAAGACGACAATGTAAAGTCGGAGGTTGTGTCGAAATAGCAGAAAGATCATGCCGCAAAAGTTGTTTAGCTGAACGTAAGTGTGCTATGTTGTGTAAACAAAAAGATGTATAGTTCAGTAAGAGAATTATTATTTGAAACTGATACTACATCCAAGCAACAAAATTCTGAATATGCGCATTGACTAACCCGCCCGTGTATCATATTCCCCAAAAATAACTGCAATGATGAGATGAGAAAAGTTCTTACGAAAAAAATCGCTGTAACACCAAGTTAGTAATAATTAATTAATGCAAAGTATATTATACTTCGAAAAACTTTTACGTACCAATCGTGCCTGCGTACCGACATTTATATTTGTTTTCAATACACAATTTATATATACAAGACGTCATACTATTGATACCTGTAGGCAGTAGATCACGGAGAGCGCTTAGTAAACTTTTCCGAGAAAGCACAAGTTTTAAGATGTACCAACCTCGTCCTATCGCTATATTAGTCACAATTAGAATTTAGTAACCTAACAATAAATGGTTTTTCAAAACACTCTGAAGTTGTGGTAGTCTACATGAAGATCAAAGGATTTTCATTTTAGTTCAAAATCTCAATAACAAAAGCTCGTACATAAATTGTCTAGAACCCAAAATTCTTTTTACACAGATCCGTACGCTTGCACTAATAACTAGTATACTAATTCCATGCCGAATCTACATTGAATGACAGAGAAGTTCCCTTTGGTATAGATCATTTTATCGGCTGTGCTACGAAGCCTGGTCTACCACGAATATATGAACTTGCTATTTATCATTCACAGCTGACCCGAAACCAATTACTGGCAAGTTTTTGCCATGGGAAGAATGGACTCCTTGCAGTGCTACTTGTGGAATAGGAAAACAAACCAGACAACGTCGATGTAGATTGGGAGGTTGTGTTGAAAAGGCAGAGAAGTCTTGTCGGGAAAGGGTTTGTGCTGGACGTAAGTATTACATAAATGGCAGGTCACAAGCGCCAGTAATTTAATTTATTAATTCAAACTGGTGCAATTTAGAAGTACCCTAAATTAGGAATGAAATAATCTAAGTCGCAGGATAGTGGTAGTAAGTATTTTCCATCAGAATACGATAATTCCATTAAATACAGTTGGTAGCGTGGTATCTCCAGGTACAAAAAAAGATTTTTCTCCGAACAACCACACTTTTTTAAATTCAAGAGGTTGTAGGCTATATTACAAGTGGCACAAACGTAAGCTACACTCATAGTTGATATTTGACTGTTGAGTGACACCTTTTTAGCACAGCCGTTCGGGCGCCAGCCTGCGGGAGTAGTCATCCAATTTGGTGCTGGTCGGGGGTTTAACTATTTTTCGAAGTTTCATCGAAAAATAAAAACATGCTCATACAAATCTAAAAACAATTTCTAAAATATAATTAGAAAAAAAGCAGACTTATAAAAATGTAAACACCGTTGTTTATTAGTCTTAGGTTTGCATTTTTGAGACATTGCGTAATGATAGAGAGACAAAATTAATTCGACGACTCGATCTTTCCTATATTCAAGGATTAATTACGAAAGCGTGTGTTTTAATAATACCGCCATTGCTGACCTTGCGACTTTCACTCCGTCTGCTATTTTCCTCATTCGATTAAATCCTGAAATAGATTTTACCTATTAGCCAACCAAACCATCAAGCAAACTGAAAAAAATGTGAAAAAATTGATGTTTCAGCTAAAATAGCTCGAGGAATTTGTTGAGATTGCGGTTAAATTTGGTTTTGGCACGGGGCTTATTGTTTTCCACGTTTGCTTTGTAACACTGCAAATATTGTCCATAAAATGTAACTTTTTCCCCTGGTTCAAAAATTTTGCCCGCCCCCGGTATAGACTATCTATGACATGTAAATACACCGTGATTTCACCGTGACAAAATCACAGCAAAACACAAAAACTCAATTTTATGTCAAAAATTATTCTTAGCTGACGATAAACAATTTCATCCATGGGAAGAGTGGTCAGCGTGTGACGTCACATGTGGATCAGGCAAAGAAACAAGACGACGACGTTGTAAAGTAGGCGGTTGTGTCGAAGTTAACACAAGAACATGCAGACAACCAAGTTGCACTGTTACAGAAAAGCGTACGTGTATATCCAAAATATAGTACTTCACCCTCCACATATATGTTAGAAAGTATATTGGGATCTTATGTGCAAAGTCCCTACCAAGAATGTGAGATTAGAAAAAAACACCCCCGCCTCGTTTTAAAATTACGAATTAGTAACTATCCAATGGAGTTTGGAGTTAGTGTTAGGAATGACTTGGAAATTTAAATTTCCAACACAATCTGCATTCTTAACCCTAACTGGATAATTGCTTTTTTAGTTTTTTATTTTGGCGTTGGCGGGGATGTTTTTTTTGTCGGGGGCTTTGTACAAAAGATCTGTAGGAATTTTTGTAAATGTTGGCCTGCGTTTGGACTTACTAAGATATCTAGAATATATTTCATTGTAGTGTAAAAGTTTCAAACGTTGATTGACAAACGCACATCAAGCCTTCACTGTCATATTTAAAATTATACAAATTCCAGAAATTTTCTAATAATATATAACTTAATTTGTTTGACATTTTCGTAAACAATTTAAGCGGATATTTGACCGCTGTACTGGTTTTCCACGGATAATAAAATGATGAGCTTTCAATTCAATAAAAACAGCTTAGGATTATTTTTATTATAGTCTGTCGCGACACCGTCATCTTTTAAATATTCATTACATAGCTTCACGTTTCTGATCAAATCCATCATTGGATCGTTGCTTCCAATATGCATGACATTTTTGATTGATTGATTTAGCATGTCATGCTTTCATTCTCATATAGCGGTGGCTTCTCCGAAACAAGGTGAATGGAGTCCTTGGTCAGCATGCAGCGCAACATGCGGTGCCGGAGAAATGAAACGATCAAGGTCATATCCGGAAGGATCGAGCGTTCAAGAACAACTTACATATTGTAATATACGACGATGTTTGGATGAAGGTGTGTGTTATGCTGATGCATTTAAAAAAGCAGACTGTTCTTCGAGTTTCTTTAAAATTCAATAATCAAAGTATTCGAGCTCGATATCTGAACACGAAGGTTCTTTGTAGGATTTATCGAATGAAAATTTGACCCCCAAACGGGCCACGGAGCGGTGCTCTGGGGCCACAATCAAAATCCTCACTACAAACCGTTCACAATAATTACATTAATTTAAAATGAATTAACTGTAATTTGTTTTATTCTTTGACTTTGGTACATTTAGCTTTCGTGTGTTGGCATTTTGAGCGCATAAAATAACTGTAGGAAACGCGTTAAATGCAAAACCAGGTATTTTTTTGTAAGTGGACAGTGTTTAAAGTCTGCAGATAGGCAGCTTAGATCATGAGAGTTTAAGAATCACGGCTGATTGACCAGCAATATACAGTCTAATGCTAAATTTACACAAAAATCTGTCATTAAAATGCTCCAAATCAAAATTATATGTCCACCGCTTTCGCTACGGTGCTAGCTCATTGTCGGGAAGGTCGGGAAAGCGATGGACTTGCCTATACCTAATACCACGAGCGTCAAAACAACATTCCCGTGCATTAATATAAAACAGCAAAATGTGTGGTAAAATATCGGGCTCTGTTGGCCCTCAAAAATGTAACGTTTAAAAAAGTTGATGTACTAGCCTTCTCTTCAGAATTGATTCGTAGTTGCGGAAATAAGCTATTTTCCCTTAATAACAACAATCCCAATAACAACTACAAAAATTATTTAGTTAAACAATTCATATTTCCACTTCGTGTTCAATTTTTTTTTTTAGTTTCAAGTGATCTTATTATGAATATTCTGCCTATTAATTTGATAGGCTTTCATTCAAAATAAAAGTTTGAATAAATTAAAAATTGTTCACTTCTAATTTTATTTTCCAAAAAATAGATATGATCGAGGTAAGGCCCGTTTTGAACACAAACACGGTCGAGTAAATGACGCAACGGTCTGACTATCTGGAATAAAATAAAAATGCGTATATTTAGAATCTTAAAACCGAAAGTTTTTTTTATAATTTTAGTGCGCTTTCAATTTATATTTATTAATATTTTTTGAAATAATATGTCATATTTCTCATGATAATAAATTTATATGAATGATTTTCGACTATTTTTATAAAATTTTTAGTTTTGAAAACACGATCTTAGTAAACTACTTTAAAAATAAATTGGCTGCTCTGGTACCAAGCAAATAATAATTGCACATTTTTCATAGCATTCACAATTATCTCACCTATCTTGGTGTTTAGGCGCGCTAAAATGGAGATCGATCGAAGCATGCCCACCTCGCGACTGTTTATGGGGTATAAATGAAGAATTGAATTATGATTATTTTCATTTAACTCATAGTTTTGCTATACTTATAAATGAAGATCACTATTACTTTTTCATTCGAAACTTTAACAGATTTTTATACATATAAACTCTGTGTGTTTTGTCGGTTTTCATAGCCATGAAGTTTTCCTTTATCTCGTCAATTATGGGAATAGTTAGCCAGGTATTCATTTCCGATGCATGGACAGCATTTTGACTTTCATTCGAATATACTACGAGTATCAGGTGTCCTACTTTATATTCAATCACGCTTGTCTTCAAAAAAGCAAGTTTTCAAACTAGACAATAACTTAATTACTTTTGGCGAAATTAGACATTCTGATTATACTGCTCATTTCCGTTGAATTATTTCTGCAGACCCAGACAAATACGCTGATTGGATGCCGTGGTCTGGATGCAGCGTGACATGTGACACAGGAGTTAGATCCAGAGTTCGTTTTTGTAAAATAGGATCGTGCAGAGACACAGAATCAAGCTCTTGTAAAATGGAAGATTGCGAAACTAACCGTGAGACAAACATTGAAAATATATATATATGACTAATAATTTTTTTGTCTTTATTATTAGATATAGCCTGTCCTAATTCACAACTCGAATTCATTCAAATTTTTCATTTCATTTTCCACTATCTCACGTATTTACGAGTTGATAAAACAGGTAAACAGACGGGGATATGGAGAACCAGCTTTAGTATCCCCAAATATATATTATGATTCCTAAACCACGAGTATGAGTTTCTAGATTGTTCTTGTATCGTTAGCACGATACCCTCTCCAACGAAGACATGACATTATTCAGAAAGAAATAATTGGATAATCGTTATGAAGTCATAGAATAAATATTGACTATTTTTCGCCCCTTTAGCTACGTTGTTATCAATACAAAATCAATTCGTGATCATGGTTATTGAACTTTAATCAACTTTGAACTTACAAAATATTGTCCGTGGTTGATTCGTTCACTGATTAAGTATCACTAGGGGTTACTTGATGACGAGCCCGAGTCATTTCATTTAGATGACTCGAGTCACTTCTAGTCTTCGATAAATGTTTAATTAAGTTAATTAAGATGACTCGAGTCACTTCTAGTCTTTGATAAATGGTAAATTAAGTCAATGACTTAGCTATTTCATTCAGTTGACTCGAGTCACTTCTAGTGTTTGATGAATGGTGAAGCAAGTCAATGACTAGAGTCATTACATTTAGATAACTCTAGTCATTCCTTAGTCATTCAACTTAGTCTGTGAGAAAGTCAAGACTCAAGTCAATGACTCGAGTCTCACCAACACTGCCCAGGCATCTTTATTATTTGAAATGTTTGTTCTTATTTTTCACAGTCGAGGACAAGTACGGGCCTTGGCAGGAATGGGGTGAATGTAGCAAAACGTGTGGATTCGGATTTTCAATAAGAAAACGATATTGCAATGTTGGAACATGCGAACAATCGTCCTCAAAGACATGTAGAATAGAGGCTTGTCCACGTACGTATATAAAAAAAAGTACTAATAATTTGTTGAACAACGCTTACACATCCTTTAACATGCACAGTCTTAACGTCTATCAAGGTCTTACTTCATTGATTCATTAGCCTGAGAAATTAAAATTTGAATGTATAAAATTTGGAAATGAAAGGTAGATAGCTATAATATAGTGAAAGCACTAAGAATATCTTTGGAAAGTTGTTCTATTTAAGATTAAATGTTATCTTTAATTCTTTCTCTTGGTGGGAGTGGCAGCCAGTCTTGATTATGATAGTGTCGCAGGATAAAAGCCCAAGTTCAAATTTGATTCCCACTCTTCTACCGGGGGAATGATATATTGCGCAGGCAATGGCGAACCATAAAAAGCTGAGCCATCAGATAAAATGTGCAATTCTTAAAACTTAAAGGACCCCAATAAAATTTTAACTCTTAAGCATTTGGTCGGTGCATTGGTAGTTTAACATAGGATATTGCTGTAAATTACTATGCCTCAGGAACGATTTTACATTACCTTTTACTGCATAAGAATAAATATGTTTGTCATTTTGCGATAAATTTGTGACTTGAATATAAACTGTACTTGGAGTCAGTTTTACAACCTGCTTACACACTGGAATAATGAAAAAGAACCTTTGCCCCGCAAAGTATTATTTTGCTAATAATTATTTGTTAGCTGTCGTTATTACGAGACACTATTAAAACCACATAGTTTTTGAAACTCAATTGAATTTTGTTTTTCTGATTCTGTTCAGCCGATTACAAGGAATGGGAACCATGGGGTCCCTGTAGCGTAACATGCGGATCTGGGATATCCAAAAGAAAACGATTTTGTAAAGTAGGATCATGTGAAGAAGAACAAGAAACAACATGCGACATGGAAAAGTGTGGTTGTAAGTCATTTTATCAATAAATCCACTTTAGCGGTATACTTGAGACATCGTAACAACTTACCGTCTATGTAACAGCTGGATGGGAAGACTGGGCAAATTGGAACGGATGCCATAAATCATGTGGAGGCGGTTTTGATTACAGATTAAGAAGATGTAGAGAACCAACACCGTCGAAAAACTGTCAAGGCGATAACTATGGTTACAAAAGATGTAACACTCAATCGTGCTCTGCAGGTAAATGTGATTGAAAACAGCGTATATTTTTAAATATTTGGTTATATGGCCAAGTATAATACTCGAATGGGTAGTCCCTAACGATCGAGTCGCGAGTCGAGTCACGGGCCATACGAGCCTCGAGTCCGTGTCCAAAGTCTAGTCAAACACTGGGTTCTGCCTACTGGTGGTTGGTCGATGACGAATCCGAGTCATTTACTTGACATGACAATTCGAGTTTTTAATAAATGGTAACTTGAGTATGACTCAAGTTGAGTCAGTGACTCGGGCATGCCCAACACTGTTACGTATACGCCCACAAGATAATTTGGCAACGTTGCTTTGCATAGCAATGAGCTAACCGACAGATTTGACGACTGAAAATGCTTTTTTTGGAGGGATAAGTTCGGAAAGTTCAAAATATCACATATAAATATATACAATCGTGAATAAGTAAAATGTTTTACGGCAATTATATTTTATAGGTATCTGGGGCCCATGGGGTGACTGGAGTAAATGTACAGTCAGTTGTGGCACCGGTGAAATCTCGAGAAGTAGAAAATGTGCCCAAGGAGAATGTGATGGAGACGAGAAGGAAACTTCAGAATGCAATACCGTAGATTGTATCAAAGGTTTGTATTTATTATTAATTATACGGATACAAAGATTAGACAGTTTAACTTTTATACATGAAAATTAATTTTTGTAGCAGAAAGACAGTGACTCAAATTCGAAAATTTTATACCGAATTGGATAAATTATTTTTTGGAGTTCTTAATTAGGCCTAAAACTAAAATAATCCCTCAAAAATTGGATTTTATTAAACTGGGTAGGCAATGCCGAAATAAAAAGATTCTGTTTATGTCGAATTATAATAAAACTTCCATATCGATGGCTTCGTGTTTTGAGGCTAATTCGAAAAAGGCACCAAAAAACGTCCTATTGAAAATACGATTAGAAGTCGCATTAAACGTCATGTTGACGCAAGTTTTAACTCATCATTGTGTTCGTCTGTTATACCATTTGAGACGTGCATTGGACTAAGACATACAACAAGAACAATTCATTACATGATCATGAAAATATCTGACTATGATACATACTAATAAATATTTCTCCACTGTCTTTCAGCCAAATGGTCAGAGTGGGGTGATTGGGGTGAATGTAGTACGACCTGTGGTAATGGTGAAAGGAGTCGTACCAGAACTTGTATAGATGGGAGGCAATGGCAACCTGGCTGCCTGGGAAGTTTAATAATGAAAGATGTATGTGACGGACCACCATGTAAACGAGGTACTTTACTTTACTCTTTTACTTTATTCTTACTGATTATTTACCAAACATTTACACTATTAATTCTATTCTACATCCGCGCAGAAGTCGGTATCAGTCAGATCCCCGGTATATAACATTATCGTAAAATGTCGCTTTCTTGGGAATTATGTTCGCAAAAGGTAGCGATTTAATACGAGATATAAAAGTGCTAAATTGTCAATCTTACTTTGCGGGATAAAATAAAGCCTAAAACACGATGGGAAAAGGATAAACCGTCTGTTCGGGTTTCAGAATTGTGTATAGTGATAAATGTGTCTATGTGTCATACACGCAGGAACATTGAAAATACAAACAAAGTGTAATAAACTGCGCAGAATTTACCTCTAATTAGTTTTGAGTATACAATAGAATAACAGATAGGTCATACCGCATAAACAAAAAGAAAATTCAATTTAGTTATGCCGAAAGCGCTTGTCTCTAGCTTGTATTCTATTGTTAGATCTGTAGATGAACTCATAAAGTACAGGGTAGCGCAAAAAAAACATAGTTCATTTGAAACATATTCTAGGTAGAACATCATTTTTGTGAAAAGCGTCTTAAATTTTTGAAACTTTTGGGTACAATCATTCTCAAACAAAAGTTCAAGTGTTAATTAAATCTTTCAAATTATCTTAGAGGTGTTTGAAAAGTTTTGGAATAAATTGTTCGAACTTGTATTTAACGCAGCATTATGGAGCGAATGGTCAACCTGGACAACGTGTTCAGTATCATGTGGTCGAGGAGAGACAACAAGAGAAAGAATCTGTATCGATGGAAATATCGGTGACTCAGGTTGCAGGGGAGATAGTGAAGCTATAAAAAATTGCTTCAGACCTGCTTGTAGAGTTGATGGTAAGTCACATATATAAACATATATATATAAAAGTACAATGTTATTTGTGGCTTTGTCTTAGCAGTATCTATTTAAAGGTTTTCCTCTTTTTAATCGAGGATAAAGGTAGGATATTAATTCCTTAACTTAATCACCTGCTCTTGTCCTTTTTGGTCTTAATACATATCATTGTCTTGGATGTGCTGAGTTATCAAAGTTTAAATGGTAGAAATTCTTGCAATGGTAATGTGATGAATATGGACACAGTGATTGGGCATTTGGACATTTTTGGACCCTAAGTGGAATTATAAATCGGTTTGGCTAAGTTGCTGTTCTGTCCTAGTTGTTGTTGTTGTTATTGTGAAGAAAATTTCGAGGCAACTAATCGATTAATAAATTTTAAATCTCTGTAATTGGTAGTCGCTAGAAAGCTATTGTTTTTAGTTTTTTTTTCTATACCGGAACCGATATTTCATTCCAAAATTTTGCTGGTTTCAATATTTCTTGGACACATCTTCATGTCACATTTGGTAATATCTATTTAAAACTTTGATGGAATTTTGCGACATTTATTTTGGCCTTTATGCCCGTGTATTTGGCATTGCTCTTTTGTTATTTGTTATTACATTACATCGAGTCTATTAAATATTTTTCTATGTATTTAATATCTAACTATATAGTATGTTGTAATGTCTTTGGAATCATATTTTTAGATTTGAGTAAAATAGAATAAATATTTTATGTCATATCAATAATATTTAATCATCTTTATAGCTAAATGGTCGAGATGGACCACCTGGAGTAAATGTTCTGTTACTTGTGGGGGAGGAAGCAAATCCAGGAGTAGAGAATGTTTGGGCGGAAAGGTTGGCAACCCAGGATGCTTTGGTGAAGATCAACAGACGGATGAATGCAACACGAATAAATGTTTAACGATGGGTAAGCTTTTTACTAATAAAAAGGAAAGGTGGATTAAAACATCTCAAAGTAGATTCACTCTGAATGAAGACTTATAATGTAAAAAGCTATCATTTTTAGAAGAATCGGAATTTTGATTTGGCATTTCCCACTCAATTTATTACACTGTGGGTGAGAAAGGGGACATTAGGTTCGAATCACCCAACGGCAAAATAGTTTAAATAATTTGCTGCTAGGTTTCCATCTTCGAAATGGGAATGAGATGTGGCTGCAACCTTACATCTGAATACAACTTTACTTGGTTGTTAGTCGTTTTTCATTGAGTTTTATGACTATAAATAAATGTTGCACTTGTTTTAGGAACGTGGAACAACTGGTTAAATTGGTCTACTTGTTCTGTGACCTGTGGTATAGGAACAATATCACGGACTCGAGTATGTGATGGCGGAGACAATTGTGAAGGGAAAGCTAAAGACTCAGAGATTTGTGAAGAAGATGATTGTAACGGTGCAGCAAGTGAGTCATAGTTTTTTTTAAATTTTCTACTCACTCTCTTTCCACTTGGCAGTTTATATATAAGACGTTTATTCACGCGTTTCGTTCAGAACAACGCTCTGTACAAGCAACCAGATTTAAACAAAAAAATAATAACTTGGAAGCAGAGATATAATGGTTTTAAGCGTTTATTTTACACCATTTTCTATAGGTTGGGGAGATTGGAGTGATTGGAGTATATGTTCTGCTTCGTGTGGTATCGGGCTATCTTTGAGAATAAGGAAATGTGAAGGTGGAAGTATTGGTGATGAAGGATGCAAGGAAGGAGGCCAGGAATCGCAAATGTGCAATGATATGGAGTGCGACAGGGGTCAGTTATAGGGCCTTACATATTTTTTCTTTATATTCACCTTGTATTGTATTCAAACTTATAGCCCACTTATGTTTTAGAACCCCAAGCTACTTGGATGCCTTGGTCTGACTGGAGCGCATGTCCCGTGTCCTGTGGTTCTGGTACACAAGCAAGGTCAAGAACCTGCTCAAAACCTGGAGAATGCCAAGGAGATCCAGAACAAGCAAGGATTTGTAACGAAACCCCATGCAACACAAAAGGTTCTGTATGCATGAGTGTCATATATGTACTTAATCGATAGGTTCGTGTAGGACAACTGAGTCAGTCAGTGGCGAAAACGTTTCTCAAACTGGCACCGTTTGTGAGCAGGGATTTTATGAAAAAAATTTCAACGTTGTTACCATTGACGTATGTAACTGTTGTGTGCGACGAACCTGAGTGTTCTCTTTATGACGACACACTTATATGTAGTTGCAGTTTGACTATCAGCATACGAAGAAAATGTCCAAGACAATCTTCCTGTACAGTTTTACAGAATGAGACACATTTTCGTAGGTTGGTTTGCTTTGAATAAGGCTATAGACAAGCACTAATGATAAGTCAGTCTCTACCGTATTTTGTGGGTTCGATGCATGGAAATTACAATCGTCGTTCGATGAATTATTCGATTGAGATATATCGTTGGATATTACAGGTCGATGGAGTGACTGGCAAAAATGGGAGGATTGTCCTGTACCCTGTGGATCCGGTATAAGTCGTCGTACAAGAACTTGCATCGGCGGTGAAGTTGGTAAAGGTGGATGCGTTGGAAGAAGGACGCAACATAGAAGATGCGAGAAACCAGAATGTGGGTGCCTCCATTTTTAAATTGATTCTTTGTTTTTGTGTAACATTTCTCCAAGCATTCGTTTGATTCTGTCTGTAAGATTGGCTTGTCAGCGAGATGTTAAAAGTGACACAACAGTGGAATTTTATCAGCTCATAAACATTTTTTTTCACTCGGAACGAATTTTTAGGCACGGTTGTAAACATTAACTCGTTATTGCCCATTTTGCTAGCTATTTGTCAGTTTCACTATAAATCAAATACCTCATTGGTGATTTAGTTTTTATAGTAATTTCAGTTCAGTTTCAGTAATCATGAATTAGTCCAGAAAGAGCTGCGATATACTAGGCTGAACTTATCTATCAATATTTGAACTGGTTGGATATTCTGAAATATTTTACTTTGGGTAATACGAGTCGGAGAAACATCGATTAAGTTTAAAATCATTCACTTAGTCTTAAAGATCGAACAAAAATATATCATACAAGAGTACATTGATACTTGTAATCTTGATTGTACTTAATAAAAAAAATAACAGATGCTTGTATTTCAGTTTCAATTTTTGTTGCTAAATAATGACAACAAAACACTGATTTATTAATTTCATTTCGTTTTCGAATATTTCGTTTCTATGTTCGTCTGGTTCGGCGTTTGGCGCATCGTGCAAATCGTAAGGTATGCGCTTTCCATCTGGCACGAATTCGCAGGTTGGAGACCCGTGGGAGCTAATTATGTGCGAGGGGATTGCTGGACTCCTCGCCGTCGTGAGGGGTGGTTCGCGTAACCGCTGATCGATTACGGCTTCATGTCCACGCATCTGAAACAACTGGCTAACTAATCCCATAACCGACATGAACTGATAACAGGACGAGGAGCCGTGATTTGCCATTTAATTGAGTCGTCTTATCGGCTTTCCTCGCCCCCGATATAAATATAAAATTCCTAACCTACCCAACTACATTCATTATTGCGTCAATAATATTTTGTATTTTTCAACAGGCGAGTGGTCAGATTGGGAACTTTTCGGCGCATGTTCGGTTACATGCGGAACAGGAACAAAGACTCGAACAAGAAAATGTGCCGATGGAGCGATGGAAGTGACAAAATGCGATGGACCACATCTAGATGTAGCAGAATGTAAAAGACCAGACTGTGCATTCGGTGAGAATAACGCAAAAATAATTTTGTAAATAGGATATCCAAGGGTAGACGGACCACATCTGTTTTATGCATAGTAGCACTTTATTATCAGTACATATTTTAACTGCCTAAAAGTGAAACTCGATGAGTATATAACCTCGCAAGAAACAGCCTTGTACAGAGGAGGCATTTAAGTGACAATTGAAACTATATATCCATCCCTAATATTAAGTACATAATTCTCTGAATCATGCTCTGTTTGGATAAGCAGTAACTTATGCCCATGTGAAAATATATTATCTATTTCCAAAGATCGAAAGCACATTGGTTTGGTTGAGCCTAGATTCGCTACACGGTGGTTACAGTTTGCGTCCCCCAACTTCCTCTGATACTAATATTTTTATGCATTTCAAAAACATTTTTTATTGAACAAACGGCGTTAGCTTATATTGGGAAACAGTCACATTTTTAATATGTTTATATCATTTTAAAAATTTAAATATTTATTTCTATAATTACAGATCCAACGGTTACTTGTCAGAAGGTTTTCCGTCCATTTAACAGCGATATGACTGCAACGAACGAATATCCTCATCCACTTGGTACCGAAATAACATTTGAATGTGATATTGGATATGAAACGAAGGGTGACAACAAGATTATATGTATGAAACAAGGCAGGTGGTCTGGTCCAGCTCCATACTGTGCAGGTAAGAAATTCAATTATCATATAGCCAATTTTTATCTCATATTCCTGTAATTCTTAATCGCTGCCAACGGTCTACAAAATACTGGTGCTTAATGCTTTAGCGGTGTAAATTGTTTGAGACAAAAATGAAAATACCAGTCATATTTTCCACGAAGTATTTGTATGTCTTTCGCCTCGAACAAGGCTCAGCTCCGAACAAGGCTATGGAAAATATGATACTGATATGTACGATGCTTTATTTTAAGGGCATTTATTACTAGGTGAGGTGACGGGCATGGAATTTGTACCCGAGATTGTAACCAGCAATGCCATCATAGTTGAGTCTAAAGCTTTTACCACTAGACCACAGCGCCCACAAATAAATATATTTTTCATGGGACCGTCTTCTCTCAGTACAATGATCTGTACAAGCAACCACTGATATGATGAGAGCTACTGGGGCTTGAGATAAACCCGGGGATCTTTAAACCTATGATGCAAGCAGTTTCTGATCGAATCGAATTTATATACATTTGGTGTCAAAGCAATATTCAATTGTATTTTAGCACGAAGTTGCAGACGAAATTTGAAGAGAGTCGAAAATGGAATGACTTGTCCTCCTAAATGTGAATCTGATAATCAATGTGAAGGAATTGGATATAAATGTTTATGTGATGGATGGTGTGGAAAATCATGCTTCAACCCAGGTTAGGATAATAAATATTGAATTTTAAAGCACATTACCTGATTATTAGCGTGAAAACGGCGGCTAGGGTTCCTCGTTTTCAATCGGGTTGATGTATTTCTACAAGAGATAATCGTATAAAATGCTTAAAAACTGTAAAACTATAAACAATATCAACTAGGTAACCGAAGTGTTTACGTTGAAAACATCAATTTCATTACTTGTATCCAATTATACTGTCTGTACTCACGTCACATTCTAATCTTCCATCGTTAGTTACTGCATCTCCTGCATTGTCTCTACATCAGTGAAACGAGGAAGGCGATTGTTATCGACGCTAGTTTATTATTTATAAATAAATCATTTGTTATTCTTAGTTCTATATTGAGATTTTCTCCAAGTCCATTATCTATAACTGGCCCATTTGGGAAAATAATTACCCACCTCTGTCCTAGACCAACGCGATGGTATACGAGAATATGCAATTAAATCTATAAGTTTTGTGTAGAGTCAGGCGTTCCAAATAAGAAACGTTTTCAAAAATCGTATTTGAGCAAGCAACGAACCTCGTTTTTACTTTCTTCAGATGCTGAATGCGAGCCTCTAAACTTGCCCGAAAATGGTTACATACTCAGTGGCCATAAAACCTATGGGTATAAGGTAGATTATGGATGTAATCCCGGTTATATTCTGACCGGTGTTCAAAGCCGAGTATGCAGATCTGATGGAAGATGGACAGGATTAGCTCCAAAATGTTTCTGTAAGTTTTGTTCTGAATCTTAAATCAAGATCCATGTCACAGTATTTCAATCTTGGCTATATAATATTATTAGACATGAAGCAGACCTATAGATTGATTTGCTGGACAGTTGTTGTTGTTGTTTTCGTTTGTTTGTAAAAGAATAATCAATTACTAATCAATTTGGGACCAAGACTCGACATTTTATTCCACATTTTGCTACTGTTTTTTCATAATTCAGGATGAAATCTAAGCGAAATAAGAGAGCACCATATTTAGTTACAATTTGGCTGGTACATTCTCAGGCATTGAAATACTCTTAATAGGAAGGTAAAGTAGGCCTACTCATAACTCATGGTTACTAATTATCATTTTTTAGCATTCAACACACCAGGTATAGCTGGCGACATCGGGAACATATTAACAAAAAATTCGTTGCAGCGTGTAATTGGAGGAAAGTCTTCAAAAGCTGGTGCATGGCCGTGGCAAGTTGTGGTACTTAGAAATGAGAGGAACTTATTATATAGAGTAAGACATTTGAATCTATTCTTAGAATAGTTCGTTCAATAACTTTCAAAACTAGGAATGTATGGTAAATAGCATATTCATTATTACTTATCGATTTTAGTCGGTAAGTATGTTGATAGGTATTTGTCTGTCTGTATGTCTGTATGTCTGTTTGTCTGTTAGATGTACGCGATATCTCACGAAAGCGAGATTGAATCTGCTACAGATTTTGCATGTGCATTCATCTCATCTCGGACCAAAAGACTATTGATTTTGGGCAAATTATGTCGTATAAGTAGCGAGTTATTGATTAATTAGTGACGGGACACTAGGTGTCACTATGAAGTAAGAGCGCTGTTCTGGGGGATCCCCTAACTTTCGATCGATAAGTCTTCGGTCTCTGACCGATATTCTCGTTTTATTCTATTGTAACGTGTTGTAACGTCTATTGTAACATACCCCTTTTGATTTTGATTTCCTAGAATTCGTAGGCCTGGTGAGCCTGTTCCTTCCGGGCCTTATAGCTCCTTAACTAGCAGTGACTTGTTGGGCAAAGAATTATTCAGAGCTTATTATAATGACCTTTTAGTACAAATACGCCGTTTCATTTCCATATTTCTTCAGAGTTTGGACTCATTGATGGGTGGTGCGTCGATTATTAATCAGAAGTGGATTCTCACAGCCGCGCATCTTGTTGCGGAGACGAAGAAGATCATATTGGGACTAGGTATGAGACATAATGCCATTGAATTTTGGACGGTTGGAGTCGCATCTTAAATTTACTCCAGTTTGATATGTTTTAGTTTCTTAGATAGCTAGAAGTATGCAAACTTGTTCAGATTTGATATAATTCCCATTATATTTTCACCATTGCACGACAGCAATGTTTTCACCATTTGCAAGACTTATATCTCTGCTGTAGGATATTTGATATGCGTTTCTTAGAACAAAATATTTCCATATATTGTTAGGTGTCACCGAGATACCAAAGAAAAATTCTCAAATCAAAAGTTGGGTGCAATTCTTTGAGCCTGAGATGTCAACAAAGCATGAAAAATTTGACAGAAAAAGTTTTGACTACGATATTGCTCTGGTAGGTATTCAATGTATAATTCTAAGTCGCGAGTCTCAAATCGAGTCACGAGCCACCCGGGTTCGAGTTACAGCAAATTTTAAACTTCGATGGCAAGTCGAGTCATTTTGGTTGCGAGTGGCAAGCCGATTCGGGTCGTTTTTGTTTCGAGACCCATTACGAGTCCGAGTCATTGTAGATTACATAAATAACAATAAAATGAGCAAATATGAATAGAATATGGCTCGAATTCTTCCTGTTTTTAGAAAAAGTACCTGAGTTCAAGTCAAGTCGAGTGGACTTAAACCGAAGTCCTCTAACTTACAATGTGTGTCAAATTGCTTAAGAAAGAACGCTATACAAATTTTTGTTCAGATTAAAGTAGGAAAACGGCTGAAGATAGCTGATGATGTTTTCGTTGTGGACGAAGACGCAACACATGGTGAAATAACATTCAGTCAATATGTTAGACCTGTTGCATTGCCTTGTATAAGTGCTTGCGATATAGAAGAAGATTCCAAAATTGAAAATGGAATTCCATCTTATTCCTTCGATCAAACTCGTTGCATTAAATATGGTATGTAGAAAAAATTGTAACGTTTTGTTTGTTTACCTGGAAGACTGGCAGTATCAATCTTGTTTCAAGACGAATCTTCACTGGATTCCACATAAAACTGAAAATATATGATTTATGATTACGATTATGATTATGATTTCATTTAACGAGGCTATGCACAAGAAGCCACCGCTTTGTAAGAAGCGACTATGGTTTAGGAGGACTTGAACTTTTCCTGTTGCTTCGACATTGTCTACCCAATTTATTACACCCTGCTGAGTAAAGTTGTAAAGTTGTGGGATTTTAACGCAAATGATGTGACCATGGTTAAGTCTCACTGCTTCAAACTCTGGGCAACTAAGCCCACAAATATTTTATTGATATAAGTGAGTCTGAGACGGAGTCGGAATTTTGAATTTTAAATGGCGATAATCTACCTCAAACTTATCAACAGGAACTCGAAGAGCATTAGTCTGACTAAGCATTTTCAATAGACAATGAAAGGAGGCATGCATACGCCAACAATTTTGGTATCAAAATTGATCAAATTTTTGAGTTCAGAGCTTGAAGCATAGTCAAAATTTCTTTTAGCCGGATGCCACGGAGTCAACATTTTGTCAACCCGGAGTCGGGTGTCGGAACCGGAATCTTTTTACTAATGGTCCGAGAGGAAGTCTAGTAGTCATACCGTACCCAATTACCATCAAGGGATCCTAACCTGCGATTCCGCGGAAGGTAATCAGAAGGCAGGCGCGTTTCGTACCTTTAGCACGATGTTAAACCACATAATCATGTGCTGAAACGTAACTATTGTAGCAACCCATTTCAACCATAAAAACATCTAACGAGTTATCTTACTTTATGTTTAAACTTTTTTATCCCAGGTAGGAAAATCAAGTCTGTGGAGAAAGAAGATGGCGTGGTAATAACGGGATTCGGAGACACAACACCAAATACTATGCTGAGCCAAATATTTGATTTCCCTGAATCGTTGCAGCAGAGTTTATTAAAACTTCTTAAATCTGACGAGTAAGTTTTATGTTCACTATTTCAATATCAGAAGCTATTTTTACAAATATAGAAAAGGGCATATCAGAGCTGTGCAAATAATAAGGTTTAAATTGGATTGAAAAAAAGAATTCAGATTATGGTAATACTTTTCCCGTCTAAATCATAAACTGAGTAACCAATGCCGAACCGTTCAACAGTTCAAGCCAACGTCCACCATTTCAGCCGGGTTGTAACAGACCGATACAGAAAGATTGATATCTATACGATTTTCGCTCCGAGTACGGCTGTGTACGGAGCCTTGTTCGTACAGAAATTACTAAAACTTCCCACAAAATTTAGGAAAATGAGAATGTTTAAGAATTCCAAGATTGTGAATGATGCTTAAAATGATCATTATATTTATAAACAATTTTCAACTATATAATTATATAAATAATGCTATATTCATGAAGACGTTGTCGATTGGGCTCTCTCCATTCCCGAACTCGTAATATAACTAAAATAATGAAAATCGGAATAACATTATGCCCTAACCCTAACCGGGTACACACACTACGGGAGTATCGTCTATTGTAGAAACGTTGGTTTAAATTCTATTTGATTTATTTACTTTCAGTTGTGTAAGTGGTGTTAAACGCATAAAAGAGCAATATAAATCCGCTCGATTTACAAGCAGAATGTTATGCACTGGTAACTCTACGAGCAGGGATGCGTGTCAGGGTGACAGCGGTGGACCATTAGTAAGACAGGTATGTACAAATCTAATGAACATGAAGTGTTCATATGAATCGTTTTGAGAAATCATTGTTTTTTTTTGTGAAAAATCGCTTTTGGCAATTACTGGATTATTGGATTTCAGATTTTCAGAGTGTGAAGGTGGAAAACGTCGCTAAAAGACTATAATTTCCATTTTTTTCATTTATTCTATGTAATGCTAAAGCAGTCCTATGGGCCCGCTATTTCACCCAGAATTTTTATTTCAATTCATTGGAACAGATTTATATGACATCGTGTAACAGTTCCATATGACATCTTCTACAATTCTCTAAACATCTGGCTGGTATTTTACTGACACTGTGATGGTTTGTTATTATGTTGCTGGTGTCGCTTTACTCCTTAACAACAGGATTTATTTCTTTGAAAATTTCAGTGGTTAAGGCTTGTTGTTGTCGCTAGAGTGCCATTCCTTTTATTCCTGTGCCCTGTATGGAATTCGTTTTTCTGTGTATTGTACGTCATCAAAATGAAAAATTGCGCACCTGCGTGGTTCCGTGATAACATCTCAGTAATCTAGTGGTCAGACTACTGGTACTGTAAGTGTAAAAGATTTGATACCACTTTGTTTTGGCGTTCGTGTCCATATATTTGAGAAATGCTCTCTTGTTTATTTACTGAAAATCTAATCTTCGGAGAAATCCAATGACAGTTTGTTATAAATTTTAGGTCACAAACAAAGATGGCGACAAATGCTTTGTTCAGCTTGGTATAATCAGTTGGGGATGGGGCTGTGCCAATAAGGATGAAGACGGTATTCCATACCCTGGACTATATGCGGATACGTCTGTACTTATGCATTGGATTGTCGGAACTCTCAACAAATACGCTTGAAAAACGCAGATTATCTTCAACCAAATAAGGGCCAATGTCGAACTATGTTTTATTTACGCTTCCCGACTGCTGTTTATCAAAGAATCTTCTTTGGTCGGGTCACGTTTTCATTCATAGCAAAACCACGGTCTTATGATTCCAGTTATTTTCAAGTTTAGACCTGACTCTACTATTATATCCGATGTATATGGGCAATTTACCATGTACATTATGTAATTAAGATTCTATTGAATCAGTAACCTATATATTGTTTCCATTTTAATGTCTTTGTATTTGATATTTTATTATCTAGGCTTATTTTATGCCTGATCATTCTTTGAATTGGATAATTTAAAATTTTAAGTTGAACGTTTTGCTTCCTAGAAGGTCTAGCTGTCAAAATAGACTACCTTTTCATTGCAGTATGTTTGCCTTGAATTTAATAAAGAAAGCATGTTCTGGAACAACGTAACTTTGGTATTTTTTATCAAGACTAGTCAAAACTTTATTTGTGTTTTCCCCAGGATTTACTCCTCGGTATTTTATACTGTCTATTACATGGCTTGTAATTGCTTCCAAAGCGCTCTGCATGAAATTAGTTCGATATGTGTTCCACACAACTGTCCAAGAGTATTAATTTACATGAGATGAATATTTTTGAGCATAAAGTTGTCTAAAGTTTTTTGAGCATGGACCTAAACTCAGCTAATCACTCTAGAAAAATTTATTTTTGAAGGCGGTTCCAGTAACCAAATAAAAAGCGTCGACGGGAAACATCTAAAAATGTATGTGTCAGCAAATAAATAAGTGTGCATCAAGCTCAAGCTTGTAACAGAAAAAATTTCTCCAGACAATTTGAAGAATTGGCTTTAATTAAATGATCTAATGCTGAGTTTGTTTATGCCTTGTATCCACGAACATGTTGGTTTCACATATATATATATGTTCAATTAATATCGTACAGTTTCGTTTTGGAGCATTTTTGCATTCAAAATATTGAACATATTTTCGGTGAATGTATTTTTTTTATTCAAATGTAGGCCACTATGTTTTCCGCATGAGGAATCTGAACCGGCTTTACTCTCCCTCGGGGTGGATATGAAGTTTCTATCCTTGTGCACTATAATTACATCAAGTGCGCTAATGTATTGGCGTAAGAATGCTGTGGATGCTATTGCGTATATTATTTAATAAATTCAGTACAGATAAAGGCAAAAACGTTTTGTGACTTTTCATGTACTTTTAGGTCTCGCCAATTTATTGTTATCTGTTCCATCTGCGTGGAGATTGTGATTATTCAGAATGAAAAATTAGCAGTCTTCAGACTAGAGACCAAAAGCGCACAGTCGAGGGATGGAAGGCAACGGCTGGGGAAAGCCATCGTGGTGTTAAGGAGGGGAAATTTTCGGGTAGCATTACGGAGGGGCAATGGGAGCGGATGAGAGCTGCATGAAAAGTCAGGTAATAGAAGGAAGGAAAAACAAGAGCGTATAAGAGTCACAAACCACTACCAGGCAAAAAATCTACGGTCTAGCACAGCGTTTCCCAACCTTTTTTGGTCGCGGACTACTTTCTCACCGGCGAAAACCTTTGCGGACTCAAGGTGCGTTTATTGCAACCGTACTCTGTGTGAAGGAGCAGTTAAAGCAATTACGTGCTCGTTAAAAGAGCCGACTTTTTTAGTGTATAATGGCCGTTTCCGTCGCACAATATTCAATCCATAACAACGACGACAATTTAAAATATCTTTCTATTTTAATTTAATTGTGTTCATGGTAACTCACGATTGCGTCGACTTACGAGTTACGACAAGATGAAAGCATTACTTCTTCAAAATGCCACGGCAATCTGTGAACATAATAATGTGAGAATACTATTGCCCGATTATATTTAGTTTTGATATATATTTTTTGCAATCTTGCGAATTTGTTATCGCCGTTAGAAAAATCCTACTATCTGCTATAAAGTTCCAGAAAGTACAACTTGATTTAGCACTTATTAAAAATATATTTAAAGTATATTAGTAAATTATAAATACAAATTCATCGCCTTGCTTCACTATTAATTTAATTGTGATGATTTTAATCTGCAGTTGTGTTGACGAAATAAAAGCAACGCGTGGTAGTGCCCGATTATATTTTGTTTTGATTCGTATTTTTGTGAATTCTACAAATCTGAGCTGTTCGTACAACACTTATGGCGCAACCGATTCGCACCGGTTCTATAGAACCGTCTCACGGAATTTTATGAAATCAGCGAACCGGTAAGCCTTACTAAAAAAAACATGTAACAGAACCGGCCGAAAAATATGACTTTTGTGATGGAACCGCCTGACAATAAATTTGAATCCCACCACTGAGTAGCACTCGAAATTTTGCGTTTTGCAATGTCTAAAAAAGCGTTTTTATTCGGTTGCGGACCATCATGAAACAAAACTTATGGTGTTCTATGTTTTATTTTTAGTATTTTGTATTGCCGCTTCTCATTCTTTTTTTTTATTCCTCGTTGTTCGAACTCGCGAGAAACACCACTAAGATATCTATCGAAGCGTGTGCAGACTCGTGTTTTCGTCGGAAATCCGCAAGCGAGTTGTGAAATCCAATCGTTTGATCAGGCGACGCGTCCCCTGTTACCAAATTTTCTAATAGTAAATTGCTATTCTGATAGTTGAGTATTCGAATATATATATGTCCAGTCCTACTCATTAACCAGTAATTATTGTCTCGAATATTGTTATGTGAATAAACTTGCTTTTTATGTTTTATGTCAATTCTAACTTAAATCGTAACTTGGCTGATAATTAAGTTTAGCAAAAACTTTTGCAGTCCGCAGTGAATTTCTGGCTCGCTGCGGACTCATTCAACCGCTCCGCGGACTCATTTAAGAGCGCGGACTCGGGTTGGGAAACACTGGTGTAGCAAAACCTACAAAAGGCATCGTCAATAATCAGGCAAAATAAGCGTGAGCAATTAAAGAAGTAACGTGCATAAAAAAGAGAAAGTAAATCCAATGAGAAAGCAATCTCGGCTCCCAGCTCTCCTTCACTGATGAAATCAAAGTCGCCTCAATTTTTTAGTTCTTAAACTTGCCAATATTACAAAAAGTATGTATGTGTACCTGGTTGGGGTTAGGCCATAATTTTATTTCAATTTTCCTTATTTTATTTCTATTACGAGTTCGGTGACGGTGACTAGCCAAGTGACTGACTCATACTTCTGGACACATACTTCTAGAATCTAGAGTACCCAAAAAGATGCGTGCTTTTTAAACATGCTCCATGTCCATGTCCAAGTCCATGCTTTCGAAAACAAACAATATAACTAATCCCATACCCGACTTGGAATGGTAACCGGACGAGAGGCCGTGGTTCGCCATATGGATAAGCCGTCTTATCGGCTTTCCTCTCCCCCCGGGATAAATATGCAAATCCTATCCTATCCTATCCTATTTCTAATCTCGATCCCGAAATTTTAAATTTTATCCGACATGTAAATCCCTTCAATTTATTCATGCGGAACGAAATCGATTTTTTGTTTGTTGTGGTTTCTTCTTAGTTTTCGCTCAGGCGGCAGCGCTGCCGACTTTAAATGCCCTTTGGTTTAAATTCTTTTGTTGTAGTAGGTACGGTATACCGGTACCTATACGCGAATTAGCAATTTTGTATATTTCTGAAACTGACGAATGAAATCGTTCACAATAAAATTTGGTAAATGACCCATTGCTGAAATAAAACAAATGTGTGATTGGTGAAACTGAAAAACGAATGCCAGATTCAGAAGTTCATGTAAACCAGTGGGTTCCATTACATTTGAACCCACGTACATTTGAACCCATGACAATTGCACCTGTATGCTATTGCACCTATGGAATTTTTTTTGTTTCACGGATAGTTAAACCCATACTAACCCTAACCCATGGGTTTTAGCACCCGCATATAGATTGAACCCGTGGATATACGCATGGGTTCAAATGTACATGGGTTCAAATGTACGGTCACCAAACCAGTGAACTGATAAACAAAATCTTTTCGGTACGTTCGGTACCGGTACTGAAGCTCTGGTTATCATTAAATTTTTATCTCAAATAAATTTAAATATAAATTTGCAATTACACAGGTTGTCATAAGAATGTACAGTATAATAGTAACACTACATTGATTTGCTCCTGATACTGCTGTACTGTGATATAATACCTGAATACCAGAATACAGTGACCAGTTGTCAGCTACGAGGTCGTATTAAAACTGTGAAATGGAAATTCCAACCTTAACTGAATATGATGGAAAAAGTGCAAAGGTGAGCTGACTTGTAATGTCTGAATGTGCAGATATGTTTATTAACGGCATACGGTACAGGAGTACAGAAATAACCTACCGTATTTGTATAGGTGATTTTTCTGAAAACTGGTACCTTGTTATTGCCACACTACTAAGCTTCCCATCGGCATTTTCACTTTCAGTGTGGGTAGAGTAAGAACTGAAGAATGTGTGGCAATAATTTAACCTATCCTAAGATCTGAAGATGAACAGAATCAAAGAAAACTGATCAGAAATTAGTTGTGGACAGTAACGAGATAGTACCAAATTTTGAACTCTTTTGATTATAAGGTTTGCTCAAAACAAGAGTTTGTGTAGCCTATTTCATATTTTGACATGAAATATTTGAATTGTATTTGTAATTTGTATATCCTTGCATATGAGCCTACCCTCAACCTAAAACATTAAATTCATGAAAATTAGCATGTAACTGTATAAGCTGACCCTTTGAATCGTTCGAGCTGTAGATGTTGGAATCAAGTTAGCATAATATCATTTCGTTTGAGTGCGATCAGAGTTATGAGCGTATAAGCCAACCCTTTAGTGCATGGTTGGCCAACCTTTTTGTCTGACGGGCCACATTTAGTTTACTAATAATTGCGCGGCCCACCTAACATGGTAATTATGTTCTAGTTTTGCTACACTGACTAAAAGTTGATGAAAAAGCGAACAAAACCCTAGCACCAAACTTTCTCAATAATAAGAACAATAAAAAAACGAAGATACAGTAAAGTCAACTAAGTTTTTTCTACACGTAGATATTTTAGTGTGAAGTTTGGCACTGTTTTTCACTAACAAATTTTTCAATATTCGCTGAAATGGACGATGTAGCAATGCGAAGCGAATTTTTTATATGACTGTCAGAAATTAGTGATCTCACAGGGGATTTGACATGGTGAGTACGTGCTGCCAAATAATGAGGTCATTAAAACAGCCACTCTGACCAAGTGTGTGAGCTACTATTTATGTATCGATATGTTCCAGTTGCTGATTGCACTAATGGCTCTTTTGAAAGGGCTAGCAGAGCGCATTTCAGGAAAATGAACAAATTGTTTGTATCATATCTTCATATTAACTACATCACTCGAAAAATAGAAGTTTTACTAAATTTTTTTAAATTTAATTCCGAAAATACAGCGGGGGCCACTCGAAACTCCTCGGCGGGCCACATGTGGCCCGCGGGCAACGGGTTGTACGACCCAGCTTTAGTGCGATCAGAGTTGTGCGCATATAAGCCGAATTTTCAGTGTGATCAGAATTATGCATGTGTAGGCCGACCCCTTAGTTTGGCAATTTTTTTGGGGGTTTTAAATTCTGTTTATGTGCGAGGATATATGGTACTTATTATTAACCAGTATGGCATTTATTGTTCGTACCTTTCAGTGGTCTTTTCAAATGTCTTTTTAAACCTTCAGGTACGCTGCTCAGTACATTGGGTAATAACACATGCATATCAAAATGAAGATATACCAAAATATATTCCAAGATGTGATATTGAACATATATTTGAATGTGATGGAGGTGTCAAGAAGACAATTGCTTCTTTATTATGTAGTGGTAAGTGTCTGATGAATTTTAGTTATATTTTGAGAGAAAATAAGCCTTAGTGGCTCAGTTGGCCTAGCACAGTGTTTCTCAAACTGTGTGCTGCGGCACTCTAGTGTGCTGTGAGAGATTCTCAGGTGTGCCGCAGAGCTTTTTGGAGTTTTAGAAAATAGGCTTTTCATATTACACATACGAGGTGTGGCTAAAAAGAAACGAGACTGACGTCACAGATTGCGCAACACGATTAACCATTGGTAATCAACACTTTTACAGTGTGGTGTAATATGTGTTCTTTGTTCAACAGCTTTTTTGACACAATATCGCAATTATTTTTGCTCTTTAGGAGTCGTAGGTGAATGTGATTAATTGCTTGTTGAAAAAAAAATTGCCGTGCGAGATCTGATTGAGTTTTTTGGCGATAGGGGGTTCAATTGCAGAATGACGATTGGGCAAAGAGTTAACATTAAATTTTGTGTCAAACTTGGAAAAATGCATGTCAACTGGGCAACATTTAATCGTTGAGCTTTCTGCTCCTCAGTCAACAGCCTTGGCACCATTTTGGCACTCACCTTTCACAAGCCAAAAGTGTCAACCAAACTGGTGCGAACCGTTTTTTTTTGTCTTTTCCAACTTCGCAATGACGCGAATTGTTGAGCGACGGTCGCTGCGAATCAACTGCCTTTCACAACTGAACTCACAACTGATACCTTGTTGGTATCAGTTGTGGAAGTGCAAGGCCTTCCTGACTTCGAATCATCCTCCACATCCTCCCTGCATCCCACAAATCGCTTGTGCCATTCAAAAACTCTTGTTCTGGACATGGAAGAATCTCCATAAACATCACACAATTTCTTCAAAGTCGCAGTCGCCGTTTTTCCAAGTTTGACACAAAATTTAATGTTAATTCATTGCTCAATCGTCATTCTGCAATTGAACCCCCTATCGCCAAAAAACTCAATCAGATCTCGCACGGCAATTTTTTTTTCAACAAGCAATTAATCACATTCACCTATGGCTCCTAAAGAGCAAAAATAATTGCGATATTGTGTCAAAAAAGCTGTTGAACAAAGAACACATATTACACCACACTGTAAAAGTGTTGATTACCAATGGTTAATCGTGTTGCGCAATCTGTGACGTCAGTCTCGTTTCTTTTTAGCCACACCTCGTATAGGCATGCATGCGACGGGAAAGACTTGAGTGCGCATTATTCATTATTAGACTGATAACATCATTGCATTTGCCTTGTCGTTGTAGTAAGGGTAATTGCCCCGCTATAATTGTATTGGTATGTTCAATGTATATTCAAACAAGACGTCCATCTTTCACCATGTGTACTTGCGCGCCTAGTTGGGCTAACAGGCAAGCAAGTTTGTACGAGTTTTGACTGTGCATAATTCATCGAATTAATCTGGCCATTTGTATCTCCATGGCTCTGTGAAAACGTTTTCTTGCTCTGACTGAAACTAAAAGCAAAAAAGGGAGCGATGGAACGTCGTTTGAATTGTTTCCCAAAACAGGCACACACATCGAATCAATCATGCATTTCTCGGTTTCAAATCCCATGCTCACCATCTCATCCAGAGTGAAGTAAATTGGACAGGCAATGCCGAACCGAAGCGATTTTGGTCCTGAAAATCAGTAGCTCCAGTGGATCTTTCTACAGGGCCTTGTTCATGGGGAAAGACATGGAATAACCATGGTATAAAAAATATAAAAAACTCGAGACAAGTTCACACTCAAACTCGCAGAAGTAGTTGAGACTCATCTTTGATTATTCTTACAAGCAGCAACTGATATGCCAAGATCTGCATACTCAAAATGAAGTTTCTGATTCAATTTGAGTTAATATTATTTACTGTTATTTTAGGGGAACCATATTGCAGGATTACAGAACAACTATTTGATGTAAAGGAATTACTTCGATCTCATGAAGATGTGATTCAGATATTATGCAGTCGAGGAATATATGTATTGGATGATTCTGATTCACTTATAAGAGCAGATCATTTACGAAGAATGCCACTTGCATTGGTGGGTAACAAAAATCTTTTGGTTACAGGTTGCTCAGTACTGAAGTGTGTGAGTCTATTTTATTGGGTGAAGGGAATTGTTGCAGTGGATAGCTTTTTTGTTCTTAACCCTCTTTTTCCGCTGGTTACAATCGACTTTTTGTACCATTTTATAATATGTAATGACTAATTACCCAAACGTGCCAGGAACACCCCCAATATCTCTTTGAAAAGCTTATTTTCGCGTCTTCCTACTAAAACGCGCCCATATGACGTAGCCGCAAACCATTCGACCTTACGCCGGTAAGAGAGAGAAATTTCAAAAAATTTTGAGAGAACGTTTCACACTCTCATCGCTCCGATGAACACGTGTTACAAAGAAACAAGATTTAAGCGCTCTGCTCAAAGAGCGTTACGTCACCTTTGCAGAAAAACCAGACTCAGCTTCGCAAGCGAAGCGAAACGCGAAATATTCAATGATATGTAAGAGCATGTTCACGATAGTTGTCTGGAATCTTTGTTTGTTTATTATGTGCGCGAAATTGTTTCCCGCTCGTTCAAATGACTTATCTTTGAAGTAATGACAAATACTTTCGTGTATCTCTAAGCTTTGAAATACCTACACAAATAAAATTCACCTAGTAGTAGAATAAAAAATTTACAAAAAAAAAAATGTTGACGGATCAAGCACGGATCATAGTTGGAAGCCTAAAATGATTTTAGTTAGTGCGGGAATACTTCACAAAACATGAACATAAACGTAAAATAGTCCGAAAATAACTAATATTGTCATATTATGACCAAGGATGGTAGTACGAATATATATATCATTAGGAAAAAGAGAGTTAATAGATTTCATTCCACATGTTTGAAAAATTGAGATTGATCAAGCTTAGCTTTCTGGGACCATACAAAATAATTTTTTTATCAGTAGCATACCAAGAATTTCAAATATTTGATTTTATCTTCTATCTAAGCATTGTCTGTGTCTATTTGTAGTTTCATAGCCCCCTTCAAAGACTCTCAATATGCCATGGCCTCCTGCTCTTCTATAGATACACTTACGGTAGTTTTGTTTTTAATGAATTTTCATCTGTTATATTATCGGCACGTTTCGTGATTAAAATGAATGATGAATAAATGCATTACAATAAAAAAAAACAGGACAAATCCATGTTAACTATCTTCTAAATTAATGTAGTCATTGGATATGGTCTTTGCTTGTGGATTCCAGATAACCGCTTCGAGGTCCCATTTTGAGAGACCCTGCTCAACAGTAAAAATATTTTAAATCTTTTCCTATTTTTACAGTTTTCTCATATAAAGATTATTGACATTCTAATGAAGGCGCATACGTTAACTAAACTGGCTTCAGTCAATTCATTGGTGACGACTGTTCGAAAGTTTTCTGAATTCAGTGCATCAAAGGAATCACCTGATAATTTGGAAGAAGCTTTTATGTTATGGCTCAACAAGGTAATATCAAAAAAATTATACAAGGTGTTCGTATTAAATTTTTTTAATTAACCAAAGTAATTCTCCATTTATAGTTTGTTGGCCCCTTCAGGTGTATTAAAAGAAATGAAAATGCTCAAATAAACACTGATTAAAATATAACAGACCTGGTTAAATTACATTAGAGAACTGACTTCATAACAAAATTTATTTTATTTTGAGGACTTCACAGGAAAGACCCTGTATGTATGTTGTTATTATGGATTCTTGAGAGATTTGAGCTGAGATTTGTATAGCATTCTTGGATAGGCTATGAAGTTGAAAAATTTAAGAAATTATTGTTTTGCGGAATTTTTTTATTACGCCCATTTCCACAATTTTTGGTTACGATAAATACATCACTCTAAATGCTGTAATAGGAGTTTATACACTTGACCACTCAAGAGAATATTGTGTTGTATTTTGATTTTCCACCAAGCCTAATATATTAACGAGAATATCGGTCGGAGACCTTAGACCGAAGACTCACGATCGAAACTGCGGTTTCGATTTATGACTCTATAGTGACACCGCGTGTCCCATCACTAATTAATTAATAACTCGCTAATTATACGACATAATTCATCCAAAATCTTCTGGTCCGAGATATGATGAATACACATGCAAAATTTGAAGCAGATTCAACCTCGCTTTCGTGAGATATCGCGTGCATCTAACAGACAGACAAACAGTCAAATACCTATCAACATACTTACCGATCAAGATCGATAATAATGAAAAGTAATAATGAAAACTATTATTGTTCACAGGTATCCCAGAAGGTCCACATCATCCAAAGAAATGCATTGGAATCAGACAAGGTAGGCGAATAAGAAGCAAATATATTTCTAATCAATGACTCTAGTTGTTTGGTTTCAATTACAATTTATCTATTTTGGTCAATTTGGTTAAATTTCGGTATTTTTTATATGGTACAGTTTTAATTTATTTCGGATGTAAAAATGTCTCTGTAGAAATTCATTTAATTGCAATCTGTGTGCTTTTTCTCTCTTTCTCATTGAAACAGATTAACTTGAGTTGACACAGAAAACTCTAAGTATATCACACTATTCATTAAGTATTAATAACACCAGATTTACTAACAGCTCAAAACACATGTTATAGATATAATTTCTGTGATAAAGTTTTTATAAACTTGAACGAGTCAAAAAGACTCTCATTAAAGATCAAGTTGCTCTTGTTTTGATAGCCAGGCACTTCAAATATTTGTTATCTTTTTACCAGTGGTTTCATAGACTACTACGTGTGAGTTACATGTTGTAATTGATGTTGGTCAGAGTTTATTTATTATCTTTCGATTGTTCATAATGAAAATAAATCATCTAAGATGATGAGTTTCAGTGATTGTTTGTCTTGTCAAGAATGATTGTTTCTGCATGGCCTATGAATGAAAACCCATTTTATAGAACACTTTCTGAAAGGCCAAATATGATTTTAAATGAAAGCAACAATGGTTATTTAAAAGCAGGGTTGTGCAACAGGCAAATAATAAACCACACATTTAATGTGGTCATTGTCAACTCTCAGCTTTTTCTCCAAACATAAAATCCTAATCCGACAGTTTATGGGTAGATATACATGATGCTTCTTCACTCTTGTCGCTGTGTTAAATCTTGCATTGTGATAATTTTTTTAATTTGTTGCATACATGGAAAAACTTAATCTTTTGTGTGGCCCAGCTAGATGTCTGAAAGTGGTTATATAGCCCTCCAACAAAAAAGGTATACACCCCTGATCAAAAAGAATTTGTAAAATATGTATTCTCAGTAACTACTAATATATGTTCCTTGAATGGTTTTGTGTTGAACTTACAGACTGGAATTGATATGTATGGGGAGACCCCAAGTAACAGAGCTCATGACTTTCTTTATTACTCCTATGAAAATGAAAAAAAAAAAATTTAACACTTGAACTTCTGTTTGTGTATCATTGTACCCAGAAGTTTTAGTATGCTAGGAAGCTTTACACAAAAGTTCACAAATGTTCTCTTCAGAATAGATTCCAAATGGCATGGGTCCTGTCTTTCTCGGTCACACTTTATTATAGCATGAATGTAATTTTTGTGACATTATGCATGTAATTTGGTAGATAATGCATCGGTTTACTGTGTATAAAATTGTGTATTCCAAGTACTTTTTGTTCATCTACCTTATTATAGATAGGAAATTCTTGGAAATGTAGCTTCATATATCATTGTAACACATATCATAATAAAAAATTGAAAGAAATTTAAATATGTTTCATAGTCATAGAAAACCATGATTGGTTTATTGCAATATTTATTCCCAATCACTTTTTCCCCATAACTTTTCTCCATATTTTTATGGCTATGCAGCATGTAGTTGGAAAAATAAACTCATTAAAGCTATAATCTGTGATCAATAGGATCAAGTTCAATAAAGTCCTGATCCTTTCAATCATCTTAAGAATAATATTATTATATGTGTTATTTATAACACAACATAAAGAGTTTAAACTAGGATTATACACATGCATTAGGAAGAACTCGAGGAAACTTTTCTGAACCCATTTGAACCTATATAGTCATATACCGGCAATAGCCTGGTGTAATATTTGAAAATAAGGTGGAAAACTGCAATACTTAACTTCATCTATTTTTAGTTGTTTGTAAACAGCCAATTGAGGAAATGATGATATAAGTATGGTTTTTGGTGAAGAGGATTATTGTTCCCACTTGTGATCTTTAGGATCAATTACTTATCATTTTGGATGTCAGACGCCTATGCTATTCACTATTGATTTTCCACCATTGTCCATTACATGATTTTTTACATGATTTAAGACCATGGCAGGGCATTTTCAATATTATGCAATGATATCCATTACTTAATTAAATAATCATTTATTATTGCAAATGCCTTTCAAAACAATGATTTTTCATGAAAATCAGACCATTCTGTAATTTGGAGCAAATTGACTTTTATCTGTTTTTAGACAAGTTTTTGATTGAAAATAATGTAAAATAATCCTAGTATCTAAATTTTACCGAATTTAACTGATATTAAAATAGCCTACTTCTGTAATCTTGTTCATTCTTGACATTAATGGGTTGAATTATTTGTAAATGACTTAGCAGTTAAAAAAAGCATTGAATTTAACTGTATTGGCATCGTTGGCTACATATTTAGGTTCAAATTTCATGCTCACCACTTCATTCAGGGTGTAATAAATTAGGTAGTCAATGCCAAACTGTAAGGATTCCAGTTTTTCCAAAAATAGTAACCCTTTTATATAGCAATGGCTGCGTGTACAGGGCCTTATTTGGAGCAAAAGGCGTGTATAAACGTGATATAAAAACAGTATTCAACCATCCATATATTGAAAGTTTAGCTGCTGTGAAGCATCTCAAACAATCTAGCTCTATTGATGCATCTTGTCCGTATTTTCATACATTATTAATTTTATTTTTTTCACAGCACACATTCGGACAGCCACGAGAAGATGATAGCCAATTTCCTTTGGTCTCTAAACTTACTGATGATCTGTATGATGGTCGAGCAATCGCTCTCCTATTACACTATTATTGTTCCAGTTTTATATCTTTTCAAGGTTTGTCCTTCTTGTTTTTATCACTTATTTAGGAGGTTTATGGACGCTTTTCTTAAAATTTCTAATATTTTATAACTTTCATTAGCTGTTTTCGAGGTTTTAATTTTTTTTTATATGGGTGCATTAAATTGATGACAGATATAAAATTTTTTATTACAAACTAAAATCCCTTAAATTCTGCTGCTTCAACAATTTTTTTCACTGTATTTTTCTCTTCTTTTCTGTGTCATGTTTTTTGCTGAATTTACAGTTATTCCTGTTATGATGTGATATTTTGGATTCTTTGTTATTCACATTTGATAAAACTGTAAAGAGTTTTCATGTTCGATTCGATAGTATAGTCTGAATAAACAATGCTATGTCACACCCATTCCATGCATCGTTGCGGTATGCATTGGAATGTACTGACAAAACAAATGTCAATAAATTGATCTAATGCAGTGTTATAGAGGAACTAACATGCCATAAAGCTTGTATAATAAATAAATCTGCTAATTTTACAGAAATACTGTTATTTTCTCACTGGACATGCGATAGATTTATAGATCGTTTTGCTAAATTTCTGTTGTTATGGTAATGAAAAAATATTGCTTGTCGGAAACTAGTAGAATGAAAGATTTCAAATTTTAGTACTACGCTATGAAGCTGTAACGTTCGTATTTTTCCAGTCTAACGGAGCTCCATATTTTACCCAATTTTCTGATTTTTATGGTACGCGAGCACACCTTGATATTTGTCCAAACTCCATGCACCTGACGCAGCGTGTGTGTAATGAATCGGGCAGGCAATACCGGTTCTTTCAAACCACAGTAGGCCCTAAGCCTAGCAGTGTCTTCTTGTGCTTGAGTCCTGTTTGAAGTGAAAGGTGTAGAGATACATGCATAAAAAAATTTAAACGTTGTATATCTCAAACAATTTTTTTAGTATATGGCTTGAATGTTTTTTAAATTGTCAAGGTATTTGTCATGTGACCTACGTATCCATATATTTTAGAACATTGCTTTCTTCTCTTCAGATATATCAATGAAAGATCCGATTTCAATGGCAGATGCATGGCACAATCTTCAACTCAGTATTAATTTTTGTAACGATATATTACTTCCACACACTAAATCTAACCTGAATGCCATAAGTCCTACAATATTGCATGCTGTAGATTTTCTTTATTGTTCACCACATATGAACATGAATGTCAATATCATGGCTTTTCTTGGGAATCTTTATCACTACCTTGAAACGAATGCTCTTCAGGACATCGTATCTCCTTTGGGTAAGTGTTTTACCTAAGAGTTGTGCGTTTAGTTGTGTATTTCTTATTCTTCAGGTTCTGTATTATTATGTAGTTTGTAGAGATGGGACGAGTCAGGTACTACAGGGATTCGACAAATCCGAGTAATAGATCATGGTCTGAATCATACAATCGAATCATAATGGAAAAGTAGAAATACATGTTTCTGACTGTGCTACAACAATTCTGCACTCATCAACACGAGTTGTATTTTCCCGCAAAATTGTGCCTTAGGCATTTGTCGAATATGTTGTTAGGGATACATTTCCCTTAACGATTTTGGCCACTATACACGAAAATGTAGGGCAATGTTCATCTTGGTTGTTATAAGCTGACTTTCCTATCCGCCGACTTCCATTAATTCAAAGAGGCTATTCAACACCAACACTTATCGTGTTGTAATGTCACTGTTACATTGTATGTTTGAGATCCTTGATTCAAACCACAACCACCTCCACCAGCGTGTAATAGATTGAATAGGCAATTCGTTTTGTTAAAATATGTAGCCTATGTGTAAACGCCTCATCATATATTGTGATGTCAACATACTTCTAGCAAATAATGCTCTTATCATATATATAATACTGTGCTCTCTTCTCATTAAATAATCATGAATGAGTCAGTGTGACGTATATTTTCAGATTAGATTTCAATTCAATGATATGTTGCAAGACCTTAAATTGTTATAGTATCCCAATGTAGTTGTTGTTTGATTAGAAATTCCAAATTTTATTGACTCGTATTATCAATAAATTTTTATGTATTTTTGACTGATTATTTTGTTTGAAAAGGTCATTCTGTCATCTGTAGGAGACAAAGAGAAACTGGTTCCGAAGACAACACATCCAGGTAAAATGATAGATTTTTGAATAGAAGAGTAGGGCCTACATATCGTTACTGTTTCGGTAGGAATGCAAAGGCCATATTGGATAAATAATTGCAAACTTGATATTGGTGATATTAAATTATTGAAACAAGCATTTGATATTGTATGTTGAATTCCCATCTGAAATCTCCATTTTCCTTGTTAGTTGTTGATGTATTCTCGCTTGCTTGTATTCTTGGTGGCCCATTGATTGGCCAAATTCACTGCCTCAACACAGTGAGTTCACCTTTCTTTTTGTCTTTAGCAATTTATTTTACATTTCAGTAAGCGCTGTAGTGTTCATTCCATATAAATTATTGACAAAATCATATTCAGAGAGATAGTCATTTATATATATATTCGTTTCTATTTTATAGTGTTTCAGAAACCACAGAGCCTCAAACATTGTCTTATACATCGATGGATGAACGACATCAAGAAACGCTTGCCCAAGCTAGTTATCTAATACCAGGGGTACAACCACTTATCAGCAATGCAACAAAGAGAAGTTTTTCAAAACCTAGTACTGCTGATACTGATTCGGTGGTATGTATTTGCTTTTAGATTGCACATGCATAAACGAACAATAATCTGACTTGGACTATCATGAAATTGATTGTTTCTCGTTTCAACCTGCAGGGTGTTCATATAAAGTCTTTTTACAATTTCCAGTTTTGTTATGAAGTCTGTTCTCAATGTTTTTACTAGTTTCGTTTATTTTTAATGATTGTTTTTTCAAGTTTTTGACTTCATTTAATACTTCTATAGGGGCCAACAAACTATATATGGTATCAAAAAATTCCCTTTGCAAGTTTAAATTTTTTTTTTAGACTTTTTGAACATCCTGTGTATCTAGCATCTGAAACATTGAAACCTCCAAACATTTTCATACATTGAGATGAGGAGTGAACCGAAATGTTCATACTCCCACTCAAAGTGAGACTGAATAAGGAGCACTTGGGCTTAGGATGTTCTTGAAGCTTTCTTATTCAGGCCTTCCTAATTTCATATACTAGGACAGGGATGTCGAATCTTTTTTACAAAATGGGTCACACATTACATATTACGATACATTTTTCAAGCTTTATTTGCAAAGTTTTGGAGAGTACAAAAACTAGAACAGTAACAATGGCCAACCTCGGAAAATCTTCTGTAGGCCTTTCGCTTTGTGGATTTTCGAATATACCCCTGTTGAAGTTATAAACAGCTCAATTGTATTAAATGTCATTACTGCATTATTGCCAGTATCTGCATACTGACATATAGTAACTATAGAAGTTGTTCACTTGTATTAGATTAAATTACCGTAACTCCAATGTCACCAAAACACATGACTGGTCACTAAGTGGTGGGTCACTGGTACACCATCCCTGTGTTGGGGGAATTCAGAAACAGTCATAATTTGGTCGTAGTGCTAACTACCAGTCCTTTCCACTTATTCACTTGAACTCATGAAATCATATATTTCACAATTTCCCATGGATTCTTAGATTTTATGAAAACACACGTAGGGACTCATTTCAAGTGAGAACTTACGGTTGTAATCTGTTTGTTCATAAAACAGAGCACTCTAACGCTAAATGAATCAGATGAATCCTCTCTGCCGTTTTCATCTAAACCTCTTCTCGTGAGAAGAAATCGTGACATACATCACCATGGCCTACCATCATCTACCTCCAAATTATACACCAGAGCATTAACAGATCATCTTCCCGCTGTTAAATCAAGAGAACACAATGATGATTATATGTCGGATGAAAACACGTCTGCAAGGTTTGTTTGAGACATATATTCTATCGTAGTCAATGATTCTGTATCTTGAATATTTTTTCAATTGGTCAGTTTTTGTAGGGCAATGTTTTTCAATGTGTGTGACACTCAAAAGTCGTTTTTAGTTGCCTGTTTTTCAACAAAAACATAAAAGTTATTGTTTTTGTTTTCTAGTTTTGTTCAATTTTGTATTGAATGTTGAACTGTTGCTTACCTAATAATTATCGTATATATGAGAAGTATATGAAACTTCTAGCATCTACTTTGCTATGCCTATGTTAAGCCACTATTTTAAAACCTCACTGATGGCTAACAAGCGCCTTTTCATTAGTGTAACCTTGAAGTAATTCTGGTTAAATAAATGTTGTGTAAAAATTATTGTTTTGTATTGGTAATTTAATTTTGCAACCATAAAAGCACCACATACCTTTCAATATTTGAGCATATTCTAGGGTCGCGAGATTTCGCCAAATTTATTTTTTTTTTAAATTTGTGTTGCTTGAAAATAGATTCGAAACCACTGTTGCAGAGCTTTGGATTATATGATACATTTTTAATTAAAAAACTTATTATTTCAGTTCTGTATTACATCCTCTAAGAAAGTCAAGTTCTCATCAAGGATTATCAAATGGAGTTATAGATCATCCTCGGGATGTTGTAGTAAACAAATGGCATTCCAGAACTCCTGTGCAAGATTTGAGGAACACCAATACATCAAATAACAGTACGTTCTGTGCTTTCCCCTTTTCATGAGATTTTTGTTGTAATATAAATATACATTTTACAAAAAATTAACGCAAATTCTTCCATAGTTTTTATGACATGATCTCAGGCTGTACTGTGTAATCAAAGTTATTAACATGTTCTATTGATATTCATATTCAAAAAGGTTATTTTAGAATATATTTGGAATAGTAGATAATCGGTACTCCCGTAGTATATGTATGAGATTAGGGTTAGGCCATAATTTTATTCCGATTTTCCTTATTTTAGTTCCATTACGAGTTCGGCGACTGTTTGTGTTAGCCAAGTGAATATGCCCCCTGCTCATAGGCTTCTGTCCCTTTACACAACTTGATGTAAAGTAGGCGAACAAAATTAGTTACCTTCATATTGATACACTCCTGGAGCGCCGATGATTCGGTTTTAGCCATCATAACCATAACGCAATTTAGAATTTATTCGGTATTCCAAATTTATTATTTCAGAATGTATTGAAATGGTAAATTATACAATTTTTCCCACCCTTGCTTGTCTCCATTGTTGAGTGAATTATATTTAATATTGATATTATACTTTAAAAAAATGTAATAACTGCATAATCATAGGCAATTCATATGTGTATACATTAACATCAAATCGCTCTCTATACTGAAAGATTATTCACTTCAACATCAATAATACAAGTATTACCGGTAAGCTTTTATCCTATTGATTTGTTTTATATTCAATCAGCATATGTCACAAATCAGCAAGGATTAAACATCTTACACAATGATGCTTCAAGCAGAACAATGACCACAGATTCTCTAGCATCAGTAAATTCTGATTTGTTAGCAAATGTTGCGATGGATATTGATGATGAAAACTTGAAAGTAGGAAGCTCTATTTTTCTACGATTAGGCTTTGGAAAGCGTTTTATATTATTATTTATTTATTGGGTCTTTAATTTTCAAGTAATAATTTTACGACACTTTTTTCACACATTTCGCTCTAAACCAGGTCGTATACAACAGCTACAGATATCTTTCCATATATGAGAAGCTACTAATATTGGAAGTTTCAGAATCTTTCAGTTCCTTACCTATCCAATTTATTACATTTTGGGCGAACCAATTAAATCTTCATCCTAACTATTATGAGTATGAAGGCCTACATACATCTTAGAAGCAGAAACAGGATGTGATATATATGTATATATTACATATTCTGCTTTACTGAATTTAATTTTCATGAATTTACATTGTATTCTGCAAATTTCACTATTGAACATGATCCAATTGAGAATACATTCAATATTTCATAATCAAAAATAATATTATTTCAAAATCCGGAATAACAAATTACACGACTTTGGCCGTCCTGGTTTCCACTAATGCACTTGGAGTGACAAATGAATTCATTGTGGTAAGGGCACTGGTAAATGATGCTTTTTTAAAGCCTTTTCCAAAGTATTACAAGTCTAAAATTAGGGTGGGGGACTATATGGTGTAAAGTACCACATATTTGAGAAACACAAGCGTACATGTAGGCACATTAGTAACTATTATATTTCATTGGTTTGGAGCATGGCCATTTGCGAGTAGTCATTGATTTCAGAGGACTTACTATTATTTGAAAAACCAAAGTTTTTACTTTTAGCTTGCTTACTCAATTTATTACACCGATTTTCACATTTTTACAGTTTAAAAGACGAGATCGAAAACTAGCACAAGTTCATACTTTTTCTGCAAGATCAAGATTACCAACTGGATCGTTGTCAACTACGGTATTCGATTCTCCTCATATTAGACACAAGAATGAGAATGATATGATATTAGAAACAGTGAGTAAAATGTATTGTTTAAAATGAGGTTGAGGAGATGGTTTGAAATCACAATATCTTCATTTTTTTTACTTTGAGCCCCAACTATTAGGATTCTCCAGTACTGGTTTCAATCAAAATTTAGGCCAATTTTTAACTTTCGGATTGCATTAAAATGATCCTGAAATACATTTTTTTGAACCTAAAAAATTGTTTAAGTATCCAAAAATGGATTGAGGGAGTTTCGCAACGGCTGAAAATGCACTTCTGTAAGATTTGGTCTGGCTGATGTTGAACTTCCACAATCATGCATATAACTATTACTGGATACTGGATAGTCTCATACAACCAGAACTGTTTGCTATGTCTGTATTTCTAAAGTGGACTATGTTATTTTTGCCAAGTAGTATGAATGGTAGATATAGGACAGTGGTTCTTAAACTTTTTCGAGCGCGACCCAAATCTGAGTTTTATGAATACTCGCGACCCAATCCTAAATAACGCAAAATGTGTTTTTAATGTTCGTACAGTTTGACTCAAATACAAACAATTATTTATTAGATACAGTCCATTGACTCAGTGAGATTGATGAAGCTGAAATTTTCTTTTCATTATATCTTCAATACACAGCTCTATTTTACATAACGCAAAACGCAAGTTGTCACGGGTATCGAGGCGATTGCGAGCTTAGTTTTAATAACCGTCAGTGCCAAATATCCTCGCTCGCACAAGTGCCTTGTCGCGAATTGTAGCAGAAAAGGCGTCCGCTGTCCGTCGCAAACACGACATCCTAGCTGGCCTTTTTTACTCATCAAATGTGCACACACTGCTTCGTTCGCGGTAAATGGTGCCTCGAGATGAAGTCACATTTTTTCTAGATATTGAATAATCTAATGTCGAGAAGCGAGCTTTTTCATTGCGTCGTCTATTACAATTTACATTACCAAATAGACACCCATTTTTGGTTATTTTAATCCACTAAGACGACATTCCACGCGGTCAACACAATGACAAGCGACGTGCATGGTTACCGATACCATAAAATTAATACACGTGACTGGCATATCAGAATTGTGATGTAACAATGAGCTCAAGACAGTATTTCCGTGAATGAAATTTTATATTTCTTTATTTTTAAATACCAGAGTTTAGAAGCTAAATTGAAACATTGGGAAAGCTGAAAATTCGTCCTTCTCCTCTTAGATTGCCCTTGCATTGACGACCTTGTCGCGACCCATTTTTAAACCTTCCGCGACCCATGTTTGGGTCGCGACCCATACTTTAAGAACCACTGATATAGGAGGTGGGACACCCAATCAAAGATTGAAAATGTTTAATTCATGATCCTTTGAATGAAAAAAAAAAACAGATTTACCTACATGTCTTTGGTTCAGCTATAATCGAGTTTATCATATTCCAGGCACGTACTCCAGATTCTCAGAGCACAAGATCAACTCTACTTAGAAATGTTACTGACAGTAGTAGCAGTTCAAATTCGGATTTCACATCCGTGTCATCGAGGACAACTTCTAATGTGAATATTTTTACTTAAGTTGCTTTTGATTGGGACTATAAAGGAATGTGAAGTTTTAGTAGATAGCTTTAATAGAATAATTTAAAATTTAGAATAAAATAAGTATGTGTATGTATGCTTTTGTTAAGAATGTGTACAGATATGCGCATCAACGATGCACTGGTCTCTGTGTTTGACTCATTGTGGTAGACGTTGGGTATGCTTGCCATCATGCCTCTGATTACCAACATGAGTTTGTAGATTCAAATCTCATGGGCGATACTTATATACGAGAGAATTGCTGAACAACCCCCAGTAAACTCAAATATTCTACCATCAAGTCTGTGTATCTGGAACGAATAACTTGTTAACTATTCCCATTCTGTAACTAGATGAAAGGCAGATGATTAACTTGATCAGCTTTACTTTCCCAAGGATTAATATGAAAATTCTATCCCATCCTTACTTGGACTAAGATCTATCTAGAAATACAAGTTCGTGTGATATGAAACGAACAATTAAGCTTCATCAATATTTCAAATGTAAATGTCTACTCTATTCAGATACGCTTTGTCACAGTCACACAAATTAATTTTTTTTTAGGTTACAAGTCAAGACTGTAACTCTAGCGTGAATACCTTTACTAATTCTGATGAGAGAGATTATCCTGTCATAGTCAATACTGATGAATCACCAGAATTACCAAGAAATGTGACTCGCGTTAAACCATATCGAAACCCCAGCACTGGTACAAGCTCAAATTTTACTCCATCTTCCCAGAAGAGCTACACTATACAAAATGGAGATTTTGAATCTGTTGATTCTGCCAGGGCAGCCGGTAATTTTTTTTAAAGCAATTTCCTCGGTGATGGCAAATTTTGCTAAAAAATAATGACATTGACCATTTTTATTCTTGAAATAAATTTTTGGAATATCATTAACATTAAATTTTATTGAAGATAATTTTTTTTTAAATCAACCTAAGCCCACATTTCTTGTTTAACTTGGACGGTACATGTTTACCATGATTTGACCTGTGATGCCTACATGATGAATTGGCGTGAATATTTCTTGTATATAGTGTAATCAGTAGCATGCTTTGTGTACAGGATATCCTGTGATAGAAACATCACCAGAAAGAACTAAGCTTGAGTTCGAGGATCGTTCATCACAACTTAGAAGTTCTGGTTCAACGTCTAAACCAAGTTATGCAACAAATGGTAACATTTTTTTTTTTTTTGGTTGATTTGTTGGCATAATGTGACTCACCAAACCATGTTGGTAATGCAGGCTTGAGATCTTGTGAATTCATTAGTTATTCCATTCCAGCAACCACACTTTGTAAGGATCAAATAGACCATTTTGAATTGAAGTGATGATTTTATTCGAAAGTGTGTTCAAGTCGGAGTCGCACTTTCAAATTCCCTTGAGTTGGGAGTTGAAGCTAAAGTTGTCAGAATGTCAGAATTTTCCACAAAAGCATGAAATTTACTATATTATGTTTGTAACAGTATATTAAAGGAAGCAAAGGCACTTGTATGGGCAAAAGATGTTGTTGTCAAAATTAGATTTTCATAGAGTTTGGAACTGGAATCTGAATCGACTTTCTTTCGGTCGAAGTTAGAAGTCCCCAGTGTTAGCCAAGTTTTTTACTGGATATGAAAGTCTGTGTCAACTCCAGAACCGACCAACTCCAGAAAACATGCTAAAGTCTATCTCTGACTGCATAGCCTTGATTGAGACGCACAGCTTAGGAACGAACCACTGCAGTAAGCAATACTCATGATCCTATTCTATTTTATTTTTCAGGTTCTGGTGATCATGTTGTTATTGGTGATTCTGTTGTCAGATTGCGAAATCCACAACGTAGATCAAATAATCGATCATTAAGAAACATGAAAGCAACAAGTTGGGTAGATAATGGCAAAGCATTGAAAGTAAGATTTTAGCCTTCGCTTGCTGTTTCTTTGAAAGTTCATAATGCGCAGCAATTTTACTTTTTTGTTATATATTCGTTTCATGCAATAATTGAATATCGCTCGAGTCAACACCTCATACTTTAATTATAACATCGCTCGCATTCAGCCCTTTCCTGCACAAGCAGCCATTGATATCTAGCAGTATGTTAGGAGCTACTACTTTTGCAAAGACTGGGATCTTTCTGATTCGACTACCCAATTTAGAACACACTTGGCATGGTATTTGAAACCATGCTGTGTGTAAGCTGCGATGCCAACACAGTTAGGTACAGTAGAAAATCTCCTCGTGAAATTAATTTGTCTCGAAAGCTTTTCTCGCTAGCGGGAAAATTAGGATGCATTTCACCCTCTAAATGCCTTATTTTGTCCGCAAAATTCGAAGCAAGATTTCCACAAAAAGATCTTTCATCACTTGGAAATTTTGTACTCGACGTCTTTCGTTAGTGGAGGTTCTACTGTATAGGGCTTTTATAAATGCCGAGTCAATGCAAGCACATGATGGTCCCCTACTAATGACCCTGAAAAATGCTGATTCACTTTACTTTACAACATTGACATTAAAAATCATGATATTTCTTTGGTCTAGCTTACTCAATTCATGACTAGGAATAACTTTTTGTTTTTCTTTTTCTGTCAGGTTCACAATTCTGATGACAGTCGTCGCCATAGCAACATTCCCAATTCTGGTAAATTGTCCGTCGTTTTCAAGAAAATAGAGGAACGTAGAAAATACATAGAAACTGAGAGAAGGAGAATAGAAGAGAGAAAGAAAGTGGTCGAGGAGGAAAAGAAAATGAGACAAAAGGAGTGGTCGAAAGAACTTTCAAAAGTAAGTAAGATAAATAAAGACGAATTTAGTTGAAACTGAATTCAGATAATGCAATGTAGTACTTCTAAATTTCCACTTTTTCTTCTGTGAAATATTTTTTATGTCCAATGTTGAGAAATGATTATGCTAAAGTTGATTTATTTGAAATATCATGAAATTCATTTTGGGAAAAATTCTATAGTATGAAGCTGGCCATATATGGACACTAATAATCACAATTCGAAACCAAAACATTTAAGTAGGGGTGGCGGCTTAGTGGTTGAAGCATAAGACTTAATCATGATGCCTTTTTCAGAGCATAAATTGTATAAATATGTTATATAAAATTTTTTTTTATCAATATTAGGAAAAGACTAAAATTTAGGGAAATATATCCCCTTATTTTCAGCTTCACAAAGAAATGGAAAAACTTGATTTTCATGATGAACAAAATGAACAACAACAAAAACAAGGTAATGATTTTGGCTTTGTTTTGTTTGGCTTTGCGTTCTTTGCAAAATGTATTCAACTGAATTAACATGAGTTATGGCGAGATATAAAAAAATGTATGCGAGCTGATGGAAAAAAAGTTTCTATAACAAATTTTTTACTTACAGTTCAACAACAAAAACCAGCAACTGTTCCACATCATGTGATCAGATCGCCAACTAAAAATGAAGAGACAAGTTCAGATTATTCATCAAAAAGTCCAAGTCCATCAAGTATTAACAACAACAATATTTCCGAACAAATTGAATGTGAAAATAAAATCCTACGACAATTTGTCGAACAAAATCCGCCTGAAAGTATGATTTATTCATTTCTGCTTCACCGATATCTTACTTTTTAAATTGTGAGGCAATAGATGCATCACAGTATGCAATAGATCATGGGTTCCTAAAATGGAGCCTGTTTACGAAGCCCCACAATAAATTTATAAAACTTCATTTAACGATTAATGTCCCTGAGTGAACTGAAATTATCTCATTTAATGACTCAGATATATTTGCTGCTTTGTATTTAAAAAATATTCAGTATTTAATAAATGAACGAATGGCTCGTAATGGTTCCCTGTGGGCCACGAGTAATTGCCTTCCATTCTTTTACTATCGCCTGTTGGCTTTTTCCATAAACGTGGCACATAAATGATGAAAACGCATTAAAAGCCAAACAGCCTCTTTATAGAAGAACAGGTCACAAGTGTTGACAGTCTTTGAAAGGAGGATGAGATCATAAAAGTTTGAACCACTGATCAACAATATAGTGGGCAAAATATCTTGGTGTTTAGAGCTATACGTTTGCGCCGCAGATTAAAGATTTCTGGTTGAAGCCATATAAATTTGGTGCCGATCTGTTTTTAGACCTTTAATTGGTATAACAATCGTTTTTCAAATATTTTTCAGGTCCTCATTCTGAAACATACAATAATTTTTTTGCTTCACCTCTGTCCACAACAACTTGCTTAGCTCAAAGAAATGAACAAAGCAAGAGCAATATTGCAATGGACCAAACTTATCAGGTATGTATTTTTTATATGATGTTTATCCATGCATTTTGCTCTTAACAAGGCATAATACAAGCAAAACTGGTATCTAACAATAATAAGATACTATTATTTGGAAGGATCAAAATCATTTGGGTTTGGTATTGCCCACATAACTTATTTTACTCTGGGTGAGGGGGTGGTTGTATGATTTGAACCAGAGATTTGTAATCTGTGATCTGTGGAATTTGTACCTTTAACCAATATGCCATCGGGGTTATATTGTACGTGTGTTCAAAATACAGTGGTTTATGACCTTACCGGTCTGTCATATTCAGAGTTGTGAAGTCGGAATCACGGTTAAGTCCAAAGAATTTTCCAAAAATCTCAAAAAGTGGTCCCTTCTCCAAGCGTTCTTAATAATCTATTATTATTTTTATACTTGTTGGAAATTTAAATGAGTACCGAATAGAATATAAAGAGACCTTTCTCCGTGTAGTTTTTAACTTTTTGATCTATGAAATAATGAAAAATTCTTCTTTGCAGAAGTGAGTCATACTTTTTATTTCAATTAATTAAACTTAATGCACAATTTTTTTTACAGAATATTGCACCATCACATTCCGCTGTGAATTCTCGTCTATCAGACCAAAAACAGACATTTGATGTAAGCCCGGATAGAAGTAGAATCCAACATTCAACATTGCCCCCACATTCTAACAAAACATATAATGTCTCGCAACCAGGAATGCCAATTTCAGAACAACCCAATCATCGAAATATTCTTCAACCAGGGCCAAAGCCTGTTTTCGATTCATTTGAAAAAACGATGATGACTTCACTAAATCATGACAAGCAAAGAATTAGATCTAATCAAATGATACATGACCATTCAGCATCACAGCAAGGGCTAGGAATGTACCAAAGCACTAACAACGGTACCCTTTACCATCCAAATCAGATCCATTTGCAGGAATCCAACAATCCATTCGTACAAAAGATAGGCAATTTACATTTCCAGCCAGTAAATCCAAATGTTCACCACGGTACAAGTCACATCTCTTCTCATAATCAAGATAACAGGCAGATGACTTACGAGGTTTTTGACGACAGTTCAACTGCTCAGTTTTCAAGCCAGGATATCCGACAAAGAACATACAAAGTCAGCGACGGTCAAGTAGATAAAATCCTACCAGAAAATATTCTCAATGAAAATCATCAATTCCGAAATGAATTTGTTCCCACCCGGCAAGATATGAGACACAATACATACAATGTTTCTAATAGTAATTATGCTCAGCCATTACAGAATTCTCATCAAACTTCTGCACAAAATTTAGACCAGCGTCATATGACATATGATGTATCAGATACATTGAATAATGCTCAGCCAACAAAAGCCACTCAAAGGGTAAGTTCTTAATCGGTAATCTTGATTTTATATAATTTTCACAATAGGTCATTAGAGGGGTTTATCATTAAGGCGATATATTTGAACAAGATTTTTCATATACATCTCGAAAGAGAGAAAAGTGACAATATGCTTTATTTTAAATTTCATGGTCATGTTATCTGAGTGCAAGGTTAGATTGAGTTTAGAAATAGCTAACGTTAAATATAGTTAGTTCAAGTTGTACTTTTTTCTGAAGTTACAATGGAAGAAGGCCAGAAGCATTCACTATGTACCATTCGCTATGACTGTGATCTGTTAATTCTTTGACTGGAAAAGCAATTTTATATATTTTTATTGGTAAGCGGCGACCACAAGTGTGAGAGGCTTTGGAAAGGGGACTATGTTCTACTGACCATAAAAAAGAAACACTGGTATAAGAGATGGTTGCAGATTTGTTCACACCGATTGTGCCAAACCCCCTAATAAAAGAGTAATCCTTACTCAGTACAAATTTTCAGTCAATAATTTAATTTTCCTCAGGTACCAATGCAACCAAGGGAAGCAGTTCATCCAGGTGTTTTAAAAATCCAAGCTCCTGAAATAAACATTCATCAGTCTTCTCCTGAACATACTACAAGAAGAAGCTTATTCCCAGGAGGAAATCAGGATCCAGATACTTTCGCTGAGCAGGAAAATATTGATCCAAATTATTTAGCGACAGGTAGGTTTAGGCGAAATTGCAATCGGCTCCCGACTTTGGGTTGACAAAACTTTGACTTTGACTCCCGACTCAAGGTTAAAAAAAAATTTTACTTTGACCTGCTGACCCAGGGCTAGAAAAAATTTGACTCCAGGCTTCTGACTCAGGGTTGAGAAAAATTTAAATCCGACTCCTGACTCAGGGTTGAGAAAAATTTGAATTAGACTCCTGACTCAGGGTTAAGAAAAATTTGAATCCAAATCCTGACTCAGGGTTGAGAAAAATTTGAATCCAACTCCTGACTCAGGGTTAAGAAAAATTTGAATCCAACTCCTGACTTAGGGTTAAGAAAAATTTAAATCCGACTCCTGACTCAGGGTTAAGAAAAATTTGAATCCAACTCCTGACTCAGGGTCAAGAAAAATTTGAATCCGACTCCTGACTCAGGGTTAAGAAAAGTTTGACTCCTCACTCAAGGTTAAGAAAAATTTGACTTCTGGCTCAGGGTTAAGAAAAATTTAAATCCAACTCCTGTCTCAAGATTATAAAAAATTTGACTCCCGATTCCTGACTCAGGATTATGAAAAATTTGACTCCCGACTCCGGACTCAGGGTTAAAAAAATTTTGACTCCCAACTCCGGACTCAAGGTTAAGAAAAATTTGACTCTCAGCTTCGGACTCAGGGTTTGGAAAAATTTGACTCTCAGCTCCGGACTCAAGGGTTTGGAAAAATTTGACTCTCAGCTTCGGACTCAGGGTTAAGAAAAATTTGACTCCGACGCCTGACTCAGGGTTAAACAAAAATATGACTCTGACACCTGACTCAGGGTTAAAAAAAAATATGACTCCCTGACTCAGGGTTAGGAAAAATATGATTCTGACTCCTGACTCAGGGTTAAGACAAATATGACTCTGACTCCTATAATATATGAATATATTATGGTTGTTTCAGGTCCTGCTGATGAAACTACTTATGATACTTTCTCATGCAAAATTGCCTCTGGATCCAATCATTCAACTCCACAGAAAATGAGTCCGCTACAGGGATCACCTTCAGGACAAGAAACATGCGGTAGGTTCCATGTATTTCCTGATCTAAGTTCACTTCAAATAAATAACTAGGTTTATCACCGTTTTTTTTCTATGTGCATTGTATAAGCATATCCTATTTATTATACCTTGAGTTAGGTTTCTGGCCAATGGGTTTGAACTTGAGATATTTGACCTATGATGCCAACATACGGTAGTTAAATCTAATTCTCCAATCTCTAGACACCCATTTGGAATTCACATACAAAGGAATTCAATATTCAACATGTTAGATTGAGATATTTGTTCAGAGCTAAATCCTCCTATAGATGTACTTGAATGATATAGCAATTTTTATTCAACCACATGATTGAACAATATCGAGAGAATTTAAACGAATTTTGAAGGGTATTCCAAAATATTCAAGTCATAGTTGCAAGTTGACCAATCGCAATCTTGGACCCAATATCAATGGTAATTACCTACTCCTAACGACACGCCCTCTTATTTACTACTTGTTGCAACGGGCATCGTGATCTAGCTTTGTTTTGTCTTGACATACCTTTCTGCAGTCATCATTTCCCTAGGGAAGCATCAGCGTTCATTTCATCATGGGTGTCTCTTGTATCGGCGTAGCATTGTATTAGTATTAGCAAGTTGGGTTGTTGGCTAGTAAATCTATTTATGATTTTAATATCTGCTTGAGTATACCTTCATTTTTTGCTAGTTTTTGATTTTCGTTCGTGGTTTTTGATTTTGTGATTATGTCTACAGCAGAAGATGAAACTGATATGTCGAGTGTATTAATGAAAACAACAGATGTGGATAAGAAAGGTGGTAAGTCATTCTAAACAAATATTGCTATTAGTTTGATTCAGCTGTTCCTAACATTTTTCACTATTCCTCCCTTTTTAAATCTTTATTCCTCTCTCGTTATCCATGGAAATACTGTTTCCGTTATGTGTTCTTACCTCATGTTACTCGCAACACACACTCTGGCATTTGCATAGATTGAATAGTTTTATAATGTTTCCTTCATTGTGTATAACAATAATAATACAATATGATTAAAAAATATCAGTAAAACTACATAGGATTCAATTCAATAGTTCTGTAATTATTCTCTGTGTTACAAGTTAATCAGCATTCATTTGTGCCCTTTTTAGGCAAAGGATTTGAAATTGTTGATGATGCAACTCCTAATACCGATGTTGCTAAGAAAAAGGAACAATTTTTATTAAAACAATTAAAGAAAGAAGAAGAGTTGAAGCGGAAGAAAGCGGATCGTGAAAACCAGGCTGAAAAGAGAAAGGAAGAAGCAAGGTAATTTCATTTTTTGTGAAAGAAATTTACACAAAGCAAAGTAATGCTTGCTCGCTTAGAAACAAAGGAAACTGATCTCTGATTGAAGTGGGTATGGGTGATCACCAAGGTTCCCTCTAAGGTGCGCCATTGCGCAGTACCACCAGACAATTTGCGCAGTAAAATCTCATTCTCGTGCACCTGTATCGATTTCGTGGATCGCAATACTTTCTGACCCCTGAAAATATTCATGCTCACTAAAACAAACAATTGCACAGTGTAATATTTTCTTAAGAGGGAACACTGGCGACCCTAGACAAGTTTAGTGTAGAATTGTGCATTAATGTTAGTAAATACCAATTGATGCCAGACCTTAAGCAGTTCATGTCGATACAATCAAAAAATCAGCTATTAGGCGATGTGAATACATGGGAATTACACCTAACTGAAATTTTTGTAAAAAACTTTAGAATTTAAATGGACAATGGAATGCTTGTTTAACATATTCCTCTCTTATTATGTTAAGTGATCTCAATTTTTAGTCTTGTGCGTGTTTGTGTTGAAAAATGCCATTCAAATGACGATTGGGCCCATATATGTTCATCCCTTATTATTACAGTTTGATAAGTTTGGCTTTTAGGTCAGCAGTACCTTGTCTAGAGCCTTGTTTAGAGTTGTAATTGCATAAACATTCATTTATTTGTTTTATTTTATTTGATTGAAAGTTCCAGTTTGAGAAAGTCTGCTCTACACGAAGTACTGTGAACTCCAGTTTCATTTCAGATATGTATCATCTCATTCACTTTTTTTTTTTTTAGAAAAAAGCAAGAAGAACTATTAGCTAAGAAAGAAGAAGAAAAACTCAAACGTCAACATCGACTCGATGAATATAAGAAGAGAAAGTTACAAGACGAAGAAGCTCAATTTGTTCAACAATCTAGCGCTATCAAAGCAGGAGGCAGTGGAAAAAAACATCCGCCGTCTTCTGCCAAATCCGAATCTGCTTCGGTGAGAAATTTTTTTTTGTGTTTTTGATTCATGGGTGCGCTGGCACTGCAGCAGGGCTGTGCAAGATTTTCTGTCGGTGGGAAATATAACCAACTTCCAACATCTAATCAGGTCACACAAAAATGTATCATGTATTTTTACCAATGGTAGCGCCTATTTGAACATAAACTGTCGGATTAGAATTTTATGCTTGATGGAGAAATATCTGAGTGTTGACCACACTAAATTTTTTTCATGGACTAGGTTCTGGGCCTCCTGATGCACACCCCTGCTTTAAAGCATTAGACTTACCGTAACTGTATGGGATTTCCAGGTTAGACGTCTCAGGTTGAGGGTAATGAATTCGGCGAGCAATGTTGAATTGGGAAGATTTCTGTACTTCCAAAAAATACATATCCCTAGATGTCAATGGCTGCTTGTATAAAGCCTTGTCCAGATCGTAAGCTCTGTCTGAAAAAAAATTTCAGTATTAGCCCCTCTTACTTCCATTCACTCATTATATCTTTACCTTTTTAGCACACGGCGAGATCACACAGAGTAACGAAAAGTGGTCGAACATCTCCTGAATCTACTGTTTTAACAAATAATTACGAACATTATCCAGTTCATAATGCAGTTATTGAAAATCGTGAGTACATCTTTTTTTTTGAACACTCTATCCTGCCACTCTAGATTTAAGTCATGGATCCATGGCCCTCTTGGAGCAGTTCTTTGCGGTCCATGAGGTCGGGCCTTCACAGGTACCATATGCGAAGACTACATTAAGTTCAAGTAAATTGTTTAGGATTTGTTTTTAAATTTTTGACTGTAATGCGTTTCTTTTTCTGCTTTCATTTGTTGAATTTTTATCATTACGCATTCACATAAAATAAATGATGCAATGTGTTAAAAATATTATACTACTATATTATACTGGTTATTGAACTATAATTCTTTCCTTTCTGTACTTGTATGTAATAGTTGCTACAAGTCTCTTGAGTGTGGAGTGGGAAAATTTAAGCATTCGACTTTGACTCCTGACTAAGGGTTAACATATAGCCTTCAGACTTCAAATCGTTCAGAGGAAATGATGTTTTGATAATAAAACTTTTGTGCATTCAAGCATTCTTTAATAACCTGTTGAGAACTCTTAGTAAACTTAGTAAACTTTTTGAGTTTTTTCAGATATTTTTTATCTTTTTCAAAATTTTGATTCCAACTTCAAGCGGCTTTAAAATATATTTCCGATGCCAATGAAAGTATACCAAACTTTGACCTCCCGACTCTACAACCCAGGCTTGACGGTGATAGTATCCGAGTGATGAATAAGGATATGTAAAAATTAAGTAACTCAATTGCATATTTTTCAGATGAAACATATCTCGCTAACATGGATGCCGAGGATGGAAGCGCATGTTCGTTTCCAATGCAGAAAATGGTAAATATATTGTTATTGCATCCTGAATATATCAGTGTTTAAACATTTTCTTATTTACTTGCTAAAATCGTTTTCAGTTTTGATTTTAACATGTTCAAATATAATGGTACCTTAAAATCAAAAGCAAGAATTTCAGTTATGTCAAGTTTGCTATTTCATAGCAGTTTTCCTTATAGTATTGACATGAACTACTTCAAGTCTCGCGTTGATGAGTATTTATTTACTGAAGGGCAATTCTACGCTATGGTTCTTAATAGCCTTAGTCGCTATTGACTTTTTAGTTATTCCCATAGCTCAGAGATTAGTGTCTTAGTGTTTGTATATATCATAAGTTAAATCACAATTTGCATTAAATATGATTTTGTAGAAGAGTGTATCAAAATTTACATCATGACAAAACAATATTACAGGGTGACTAAAAAACGGGTCATTTCAATCCTATTTTGGAGAGAATATAATTTTTTGTACAAAGCGTCCCAGACTTCTAAAACTTTTGGGTACAATCGTACACAAACAGAAGTTCAAGTGTTAACTCAATTATCTGCATTTTTGTAGAAATAATTGAAAAATTTATGGTATCTGTTTTTTAGGATACTCATAATTGATATCACTGCTTTACTGTGTGGCTTGTGAATGTACATTTTATACTCTGGTATATGTTTTATGAATGGATTTGTTTTGTAATTTTATATTAAAATCTATCAAAGACTGTATATTCCTTTTTCTAGCATCTTGGTAGTGGACATAAAAAAGAATGGGATAACCAGTCAGCTTCCTCTTCTGCAGTATCATCAGAATACACAGGTATGTTTCATGGGCATGGTGGCCAAGTGGTTAATTCAGTTTACTTACCAATGTCAATATCGCAGATTAAAATCTTGGGTTCAAATCCCATGTCCACCATCTCACCCAGTGTGTAATAAATCAGGTAGGCAATGCGAATCGGGAAAAGATTTCATTTATTTCTTTCAAACAATATTAGATCCTTACATAGTAATGCCTGCTAGTACAGAGCCTTGATTGGAGCGGAACATGAATAACGAACGATTCATTGTGTTTCTCATTTCAGGTCCAAAGTTATATAAACAACCCAGTTCAAAGTCAAATAAACACATCGTCAATAATGCTATAAGTCATTGTTGCTTGCCAGGAAAAGTCAATGAAACAAGTCGAAATAACACTATTCAGGTATGTTAACAATATTTTTATTCATTCACTGTAACTGGCAAATGAATGTTGGTAACCACAAAAAATAGGCTACAATTTCCTGTTTGGGTCGGGTTGATGAAATTATGACAGCATCTACCCCAGAAAGGTTTTAGTTGGAATACGGCAAACTCTCTCTGGTATATAAAAGAGAACAATGTAATTTCCTTTTTAGCTCATGAATTTAAAAATCTCCCGCGGGATTGCGCATACAAAAACATGGGTGCTGTCTTGAAAGAATTGCCACAAAAACATGTTTGATCAGAGAAAGCGCTGCTTTAATATTGGTTGAAGATTATTTTCTTTTCATCATGTTGTTAAGTTCATTCAAAAAAGCCCATATTCTTGAATGAATGCTGTGAAACTCTTGAATAAACCAAAGGTGTAACCACTTGCAAGCAAAAAAAATTTTGCGGTATAAATCAAATTGATGATTCAAATCAATGCTCATTCATTTCTCCAGGTTTTAGAAATGTCGGATGCAAGACATTTTATGATATTATTCAGAGATGCCAAATGTCAATTCCGAGCTTTATATTCATATGATCCTGATGGAGAACATCTCAAAAGATTAGCTGGAAACGGTAAATGGAGTAATACTGATTTCACTATTAGACTTTGTAGAAGTGATAGTTTTGCACTGTTTTTTTGACCATAATTATTGTTTGATCACTGCTATTGTTAACTGCTATTCTGGACTTGCATTATGCATGACTTGCATTATGGACTTGCACGACCCAGGAACTCTATAGCCCTGGACTGTACCATTGGACGTTTTTACATCCCACATCTTCCATAAAGATTATCTCATTTCAAACTCTTTTTCAGGTCCTGTTAACATTGTTCCAAGCATGATTGAACGTTTATTCAAGTATAATTCTGGAAGAAAAGCCTTCACATCTTTGCCATCCAAAACTTTGTCTGTTAGTATTGATGCCATCACAATCAAAAACTCGCTTTGGCAATCAAATAAAAAAGTGAGTTCAAAAAAATGATGACAGAAAAAGGGCATTTGGAATCAGTGGTGCCTTCTTGTTGAATGTTGATTATCCCTATATGTGTACCGGTTGAAAATGGAGATACTCAGACTGTTCGAAAATGTGTGATCAGTAGGATATAAGTTCAGAATTTCGAATTACAGCAATTCAAATAAAAATTAATTTTCGTGAATTCAAAGTCATTACAGAAAATACTACTCGATTTTATTTTATAAAAATTGCCGTAATCTACCGTAGGTAAATAAAATAATTGTCAACAAGATTAAAAGGCTTCGTTCATCAGAGCCACGAAAGTTGCATCCCAACTTTTGAGATATTTGTAAACTTATGTAATTCACTCATCCACCAATTATTTTGAAGTCAACATCTACAATAACGTTAACAAATATCCTTAATATTTCATTCTTATTATCTTTGTCATATTACACCACATGCACAAATCATAAGGTGCTATTATTACTAGCTTCATCTTAGTTTTTTTTGTTGATTCGAAACATATATTTTTTGTATTTACTGTGTTGAAATGGTACATAAACTGGTTGCTGTTATATACTGTAATTTTTTTTTCTCCTTTTAATGTTATATTTTTATAATTGCTCAGAATGTATATGCGGATATTGCATGGTCAAGTGTGATTTTTTCATAAAACACGGACCTGGTATTGCCGCAAAACATTTTGGCAAATCTCATTTCCTGGTGATTTTCATATACAAAAGTTGGAATACAATACAAGATTTGATTGAATGGAAATATTGATAGTTTGTTATTCAAGTATTCTAGAAATATATTAGCAGTTATTTGGGAATGAAAAACCTGGGCCAGCTACAAAAATCAATTTTTGTTAAAAACTTTTGGCATATGCAGCCTTTTTACAAACTAAAGGCTTAGTAAATGGCACTCCTGAAGTATGTGTACTAATATGGAGGCAACTAATTTTGTTCGCCTACTTTACATAAAGTTGTATGAAGAGGCTGAAACTTACTGGCAGGGGGTATATTCACTTGGCTAAAACTGACATTCCACGAACTCGTAATAGAACTAAAAAAAGGAAATCTGAATAAAATTATGGCCTAATCCTAACCTGGTACATACTTATTTTATCGCCATTAGAAGTCTGATATCCATACTCTGGGGAAATCAAGAAGGAGTTCTGACTCCAGCGAAAACATGACAATCCAAGACCTTTCAGCTCTGTTGTCAACTGCTTTTAATTGACAGTTTTTTAATTGGCTGTTTGCACCACTCAAAAATATTGGAACTTGTGTATTACTTTTTCTCGGGTGTCACAGAAGATAAAAATGGACAGTAGTTTTCTTTGTCTACTAGTATTTGGTCTATGCTTTCTGAATACATTCATTATATTATTAGTATGTTTGTCTGTTTAACAATGGCCACCAGGCTCAATTGAAAGGTTCAAAGCAGGTTGTTGGTCATGTGATGAGTTTAGAGGTGAAAATTTGCCATTGGTTCTGTTGAATTTAGGACACCATAAAATGCTAAAGCAAGGTCACATGTGCTTGCACGAAATGTAGTTGAAATGCTTTATAAATTGATGGTTGTTATATGATTATAAAAAAATTACACCAGTGTTGTGCCAAAGACATATCTGAAATAAGGTAATTGTTGACTTTGTGAATTCGCCAAGTTATCACTTATTTTCATGATCTTTGGTGGTAGGATGACCACTTATCAGGTTGCGGAGTCTGAAAATATTGTCTGATTCGACTCACTCCAGCTTCGAGAAAATTTTAATAACAAAAACTAGGACTGTTGAGAATGCTTACGGTGAGTCATATAATTTCTGTGCAATATGTTGACTTCCACTATTGACATCAAGTCTGAAATTCCAGCTACCGGGAATTCAGAATTTTGACACTTGATGAGTTTGATGAAAACATGCCATTTCTATCTTTTTTATTTTTTAACTTCCCAAACCAGAGACACATCCATCTTCTTGATTGACTGACAATAAAGATTGAAAAACGGAAACCAAGCTTTTACGCATAACGAGGTGATATTAACTCATTGAGATGTTTAAAATGGGTAAAAGGAGTAATGTATCGAAAAAGGTTGGGAACCACTGGTTTTCTTGCCAGCACCATTTTTCCAAGTACCTAAAGGGATAATTTCAAAACAACGGTAAAATTTATCGCATTCAATAAGCTTTTCTGCAGCTTCAATACAAGTAATAAATAATTATAGTTCTAGTAAGTTACTGTAGCAGAAGTACAATCAACGCTTCAATAATCTTTTTCGCAGCAAATCAATTTCTAAACAACTGTCTACTTTATCATATTGTGCAAACAGACACCTGCTAGGAAAACCAATAACATGGCACTTTCAATTAAAGAAAAATCAATCATTTTTGCATTTTTATTAAAGCTTGCATCGTTAAAATCCATTAGGCTTTTAATATATTATTCATGTGCACTGGGTCGAAACTTGATCTTGTACTGACATTTATTGTTATATCATTACAGGCCATATTTGATAAATATGTCCCAATAATGTAACATCTATGAATGGACGATAATTATTAAATGAAGCATAAAATTGAACAAATTACACCAGCATGGCAGTTAAGCTGTCTGACAACAAGCTGTGATATGTTATTCAGGTTCATAATCTCAATAAAACTTATTATAGTATATGCAAGCAGAACCACTATACAAAAATAAGTGAATGAATTTGAACACCCTAACTATAATTAAAACATAATAATTGTAGCGAGTGAAAAGTATTTTATCATGGTTTGAGTTTAGTAAAAGGCTGAAATGAATACGGCCTTCATATAAGGTGCTTCGTTAAAATATAATCTTCATGGCCTATGATTGATATAGATATACATCCAAGTCGGATACAGCATTCTTGTGTCTGTCCTATATACAGTAATCTCGCAAATATTCAACAAGTATAAACTGTCATTACAAAATTGGATCAGCCTTTTTTAAAGTCTGGCATCAGGGCAGGCACCAGATATCACTTTTTCGATCTGTTTCTCTTTTTAGACTTTGTCGCGAGCAGACTTGGATCAATTTTTTCTGGTGCTAAATCCTTCACTGTGAACAGTCTTGAGGCTCTTTCTTCCAGAGAGCCGCCACATTTTACACCTTTTTTCATTAGCAATGATTTCAAAGTTTCTAACCCGAGAGACGCTAGTTCATCTGCCGTGGAATATTTAGATAAATCAATGTCATCCACATTCAATAGTTCTTTGGAAGTGTCATCTTTTTCAACTGAATTGATAACAGCGATTTCATTCTGATTTTGGCTGTTGTTAATTTTGTTACATTCATTAGCACTTTCTTTGCCAGTATTTTCATTTTTAATATTTCCAATAACTTTGGTTTCTTCATTAGTCTCGCTGGTGGTTTTGGAACCCGAGGTATCTGGAACTTTTATCGTTTCTGGTAATTTATTATTGGAATCTTCAGGGGTTGGTAATGCTGCGGATGTTGAGCCAGATGAAACAGAATCACTTTCAATTGTAGATATCCCAGATACCGAACTACTTTTTGCAGATGTATGTGCTTGCGTTAAGACTGAATTATTTTTGCTTGTGGATGCTCCCAACTCTAAACCATGTTTTGTGGATGAGCTTTGTAGTCTCGATGCAGATTTTAATTCATCGATGTCGTCATTATCTGAGTCACTGTCACTCATCGGTTCCTCACCGAGCCAAAGTCCTTTTTTAATTTTTGGTTCCTTCTGTTTTTCATTTGGATTGGATTTCCTTTTCTTTGTGTGTGCGATAATCCCTTTCTCAACCGCGTTATCAACATTTTCCACTGCTTCTCGTAGTTTCGACTCGTAATCTGGATCGTTGAAAAAATGTTTTGGTTGTTGTGTAAGTCTTTCCAATTTCTCAATTCGTTTCTTCTCGCGATCTCTTTCTCGTTCTGCTTTCTTTTCGAGGTATTCCACCATTCTCTTTTCATTGTTGACATCTCTCATCCTTCTTCCACTTAAATCTCTACATGCTTCTCTGGAAAAATATCACAAATGTATATTTTTATCATTATATGTTAATCTAATATGTGGTTTCAGTGATTAGAATAGAGAGTACTCAGTAGTATGTGTACCAGGTTAGGTTAGGCCATAGCGTTATTCCGATTTTCCTTATTTTAGTTCTATTACGAGTTCGGGGATTGTTTGTGTTAGCCATCCGTCCCTTTACACAACTTGATGTAAAGTTGGCGAACAAAATTAGTTACTGGCTCCATATTGGTACAATGGTACAAATATTTCTGGATCGCCGAATAAAAGATTCCTGAATAAGTCAAATTGTCGCAACAGTGCCCTAGTGGTTACATCGTTATACTTTAGTCTAGAACAGGGGTTCCCAAGCTTTTTTTAGAAAATAACCATATAACAACTTTCAAGTGTCCAGTGCGATCCCCGGTCAACATATATATTTTTCATGAAACTTTGGAGCTTCTTTCACTGGACTTTGAGTTTGGTCATGTGGTGATATTAAGTAAAATAAGCTAAAACCAAATAGTGATGTCGCAATAAGCACCTACATTCTCTATAGCATAAGCATATAGCGATGCCTATGGGCCTGTTTTACAGTAAGCCATGGAACAAGCTGCTAAATTTAACATGATTTATCAAATCTTAGATGTTTTGTACATTCATCCTCGACCATACCTCAGCGACCCCACCGACCTCATGACCTGTTTGGGACCCCACCTACTTATCACTCCGACCCAATTTGGGTCGCGACCCCTGGTTTGGGAACCCCTGGTCTAGAAGCTATTTTTTATGATCATGTTCAAAGATAAAAGATATTTGGTATGCATAATGTAATGCCTTTCAAATATGTAGAAATGAATTAAAGCAATCTTGGAAACTTGTGACATATAGTACTAATGAAGCGTGTTGATAGGATTAGAATATCACTCAATTATGAGATGAAAAATCCAAACATTCTTTCAAAAATACACATTAAAAAGAACAAAAAATTTATGATATCAAATATGAAAAATAACAATTTAGTACCTGTTTGTCGTCTTTTCAATCTGTGCACCAATCGCTCTCAACATAGATCCAAACCCTCCTTTACCTCCTCGTAAACGTAGGCAAATTGAGTAACATTTCCCTGGTATAATAACATCTCCATCATTAGCAACTTTTCCTTCACACACCACATAGTAATCATCCAATTGTAAATGATTCGATAATTCTCCAACAAATGATATATCTTCCCGAGAAATCGTTTTCATAGATTGATCATGCAATCTAACAAAAACCTTTTTATCCATCTTTACAATTTTAAATATCTAAAACCTACATAAAAATGCAACATAAACATGCAGTGGTTACGCACAGCAATAAAAATAGTTCATATTTAGATCACAATCATTAGATACAAGAATCGTACGATATCCTTCAGATTACAATAAATATCAATATATATATTTTCATTGGTTGATAAGTTGTACTTGTAAAGTACATATTTGAAGAGAAGAAACAGGTTGAGAACATAAAAATACCCTTCTATTGAAGTATGGGATTATTTTTCACATAAAGTATATGATATGATAGTCATTCTTATACCAGTATATGTTCATTACAATACACAAAGATAATATATCTACATTAAGTAACAAGGTTTGCACATAGCCAGAAACCGGATCACAATTTTTAATCTGTCTATTTTCCAAAATGTTTTATATGTAAATTAATTTAAGATGCAAATTGAATTTCATTAAGTGAAACTGAGCGCCAAATCAATTTTAAACACAATTGGGAATTGAAACAAGTCAAGATTGTTGAAATAGCTCAACAGTACTTTTATCTAAATAATATTCTGTTTTTGGAAATATTCAATAATAGTTTACAATATAATAACAAAGTGTTATTTGAATATTACTGTATAAAGTACAGCTGAAATAAATCTAACTAAACATTCGCCTCAAAAAAATCGAGATTTAAAAAATAAAAACGTGTACCATACAAGCATTTCAAGCAATGGAGATATTGAATGTGGTCTATGTCATGAAATAAAAACGGTGTGCTCTAATCAAAAGAAAAAAATATCATACATTATTGAGAACGCATATTAGTTGGCACAAAATAATACTGAATATTAGAGAAGCTTCAAACGCAATTGCAGTAAACATTTTTCAACTAATTTTTTAAAATAAAAGCTTTAAAACTCATTAGCAAATTTTTCCAGTCAAAAATACATCTAGTATTTTCATATTAAGAGACCTTTCTCCCTTTGAACCTGGGTCTGTACTTTACAGTACAATAGGTCAAACAAAAATCAAAATTTGAAAAATCAACGAAGCTCTATTTAACAACAGAAAATACTCTGCTTGTTGGGGTTGCAGCAGAATCATGCTTTGCATCAAATTGATTTTAAATATTTTACAAAACTAATTGCAAGGTAGAATTCTGGAATACCAAGTCTAGTTCATATTTGGCAGGTATTTTGACAGGGAACTTTCCTTGAATCATACCATTGATTGAAATAAAAATATAAGTGGCACACAATGATGGTATTAACAAAACAATTAGAACGATTTGATCGATATAATTAAAATAAAGAGAATTTCAAGTAATCCAGAGTGATAATATTGGTAAGGAAACTAGAAATTCCATAGATTCTGTTAAGCAAAGATCTACATGGGTAACGATTAAAAAATATATTCTATCAAGTTGCCAACAACAAAATACTGTGATATTTATAATAATAGATTCTCATGAAACTGAGCTGACAATTTATATTTATTAATATTTGGTATTTTCATTTTTAACATTTAGATCAAAATACGGGTTAAAATATTTGCTCTCAAGAAACAATTTAGTACTAAATGCCTAGAATTCTGTGTTCTGCTCTGCTAATACATACCGTAACAAAAAAAACGTACCCTTTTGACTGTAAAATATAAAGATTTAATAAAAACAACATTCAGAAACTAACGCCCCAATTCATGCATCTATTATTCCTCAGTGAGACTCTTGCTTAGCAGTGTAAAAACAAGAATTTATACTAAAATATGGCAGGATTTGCAGCTTACATGAACATGAACAAATTGAGATTTTGAACGATTAATATTACAAATAAATAGGCTGTTCTTGCCCTGTAAGAAGTCTATACATGGCAGCTGGCATTGTTTTCATCTGTATTTCACCCACAGAAGTAACAAGCATTTGTACGATTTTGTCATGGGGAGTGGCTACCACACTTTGGTTATTGATTTCAATAATTCTATGACCCACCCGTACCCCACCTCGTTCTGCGATACCACCCCTCATCAAACTACAAATTATTCCGTTGTCAACAGAAAAACCAAGTTGATGTTTTAAATCTGGACGTTTGATTAACACTGATACAACGGGAGGGCAAGAAACGATATTTAATTTTACAAGAGTTTGATTACGAAGACCTTTAATGATGCTGTGACACGTCAGTAATGGAAGTCCAACCAAACTTGTGCTGTTGATAGCCATAATTTGATCTCCAATACTAAACTTCCCATTTCTTTCAATCGGACTTCCGTGTTGCAAATTTGCTAGAATCACTGTTGGAATTATAGATCCCCAACCTGATTCAACAATAGCAATTCCCATTGCTTCTCCTTTTTTTTTCTCAACCCAAATTTCTTTCACATTTTCTTGTTTGGAATAATGTACAAGATCGTCATGATACATTTCTTGAGTGTCTAATAGTTTATTAAAATCGGCTTGTGTTAGATTTTGTGGTTCGATACAATTGCTCTGTAAGAATTGTTGGTAAGCGACATTAAAGCACTGACCAATCGATTCAGCAATGAGATGCGAATCTGAAGATGACAAAACATGGCATATAATTCGTTGGCGTTTATTGGGTTCTTTACGAGATGCGTTTTCGTCATCTGGATTTTCATCATTTGAAGAATGTCGTTTAGCCATAATAACGAGGAGATCACCAACGTCGGCAATATATGAGATTGAACGCAACGTATGCCCCATCATTGTTTCTTGAGTATCAGCATTTAAAATTTTAATTTTCGAAGTAGAGATGAACAAATCGACTTCAACAGTAGGTTGTGATTCTCCGTCAGGAGCTTTAATTCTGTTTACAGCTTCTTGTGCTTGAAGCATCCTGGTGTTTTTTGCAGCATTGCGATTTGATGCAAGCTGTGTTGTTCCCAGATAATTAGCACTAAATATGATTCCTTCAATCAAGTCTTCTGGTTCACATGGTCCAGGTATATCTAAAACAAGGGGATTGAGGGAAACACTGTTTTCAATCGCTGGCGCTTTTTTTAAACCAATATCGGAGTTGTTGATAGAATTCTGACTCGATGATAATGAATCTTGAACATTTTCTGAGTCAGAAACTTTTTCTGAGATTTGCGAGGATTCATTCTCTGTTACAGGATCAGATGGCAGCTTTACCCATGGATCAGAAGTACTTGCAATTGGAGGAGTACTATAGGAAGGATGGTTTTCAAGATGGTTTTTCATTTCTTTGTGTTGACTCGATGAAGCACTTTTATTTTCAGAATGATTACTAAAAGACTCGTCTTTGGCATTGACAATTTCCGATGCATGGTCAAAAGTAGCATCATTACCATGTTGTATAAAGCTACCAGCTATTTCATCATTCCCAAAACTTTCCAAAGGCATAAATTTGCCAATAGATTTATTATGTTCTGGGGATTGTGGCATCACTGACTGTTTTCCAGCCAAATTGAATGGATTTATCCGATCAGTCTTGCCATCTAATGTATCTGAATCATAGCTACCATCATTTTCAACATTTTGAGAAGATACGTTTTCTGTTGCAGTACCATGTTCAGCACTGGATTCAATAGAAAGTCCATGTAAATTGTCTTCACATGCATTATCTAAAACTGAAATTTTTCCTAATGCTGATTTCAAAACATCTTCATAATCAATTGCATTAGTAGCACCTGTTGCGACAAACGTCATATTTATATCCGATCGCACTTTACTTTCCTCAAATGTCTGGGAGTTCGTCTGAGCAATTTCGACGTTCACGTTATTCTCAAATGGTTCGTCTTTTGTTTTTTCGAGTTCTTCTGGTATTATTAAATTCTCTTGAGACGCAATTACTTCATTATGATCGATAACACTTTCTTCGTCACCTGCGACAGGGTCTGGTTGGTCGTCCGCAACCGTATTCATATTAAAAATCAGCTTACCATCACCAAATCCTTATTTCGGTTCTCATTACGGAATCGTCGCTTTCATTGATCAGACACATTCGACTGTCGGAGAATGACGTCACATCTAAAATAGTTCTGCTTCAATGATTTTGTTTGTGACGTAACTTATCGATTGCGCAATCACAACACAATATATTTCCGCCTGATAACAAAGATTGGATATCGTGGCTGTTGTTCCCGAATTGTCATTCGCTGGGCTTAGACGTTGATAACGCGCATTTTAGTTTTATTGCTGAGGGAAGGCGTATTATCATTCTGTTATTACATGCATTCTGTATATTCAGTTGATTGTCAGGTGAAATATGTATTAGGTGTTCGTTTGTCAGTTTGTACTGTAGGGCATTGTATTTTCAATCTCTGATTGTATATACAGATATAAGGTATATCATATAATAATAGCCTCTGAATGAGTTTAATGAATGTTTTTGTCTTGGAGGATATTAACTGTTAAGTCTGAAAGTGTTAACAATTGTCTAACTTCTGAAATTGATAATAATTCAATGTCATTTGTGTTATTCAGTTTTTATGGTGATCAATAACATACTAAAATATTCTTATAACAGTATAACAATAACAGTATAATATGATAAAATTTCAGGCCGAGTCGAGTTAGGTACATCTCTGCATAGTTATAAAATGTAAAATGGTTGAATAAAAATTATCTCCGCCTAAATTCTCATCTCTTCATTTATATTGTCGCAACCAATTTTGTCAGTTTACTCATAGTGCACATAAACGCGCAGCAGCCATAGTGACCTTCGATGGTCATACTGCAGTACTGGCCTACACAAAACAATGTTCAAATTGCTTTGCAATTACTGAATATTGTTTTGTATTATTTTGTAATATTAACATTGTTTGTGGAAACAAAATCTTTTTCACTCTATTTTAATTCATATTTTAAATTTTATATCACATGGCACATTGTGCTGTTTTGCGCAACCTATTACTGATAACCTATTATTCAAAAATACCATCTCAATTTTATAGAAATCGTTGAAAGTTTAAGAACTACTAAACTACGTAAAAATCACTACAATTTTGTAATGGCGAGCGGTAATGTTGTGCATTTTTCAAAGCACAGAAATCCTATTGTTTTGTTGAGAAGGATTTGTCACAAAGAAGGTCAACCTGGTAATAATGCAAAAGTGGCAACTGTAGCAAGACCGTATTCTCAAGGTTCTGACCAGAACAATCAAAATAATGGGAATAAAAAAATTCCAATAACACTTTTTGGTGCTATGCTGGGAATATCGAGTGGTGCAGTTCTCCTTAACAAAAAAAGGAATTCTCAGCAACCAAGCATTTTACATGCTGCGGAAGGTGAAGACAGGGCTGCTGGAGGAGGGTCATCTCGAAGGAACAATAATAACTTCATTGCTGATGTAGTTGAGATGAGTGGATCAGCGGTTGTTTTTATAGCACGTTTTGCAAGAGTTCCATTTATGAGAAAACAAGTTGAGGTTTCCCATGGATCTGGTTTTATTGTGGAATCACAAGGACTTGTCATCACAAATGCTCATGTTGTGGGCAATCAATCAAAGTTGAAGGTGATTTTGTATTCTTAGATGTTGTGTATGCGGGATAATTTTCGAATCAGCCATAACCTACCGTTTCATTACTTACTGAAAACAGTGCAAAACTTAAATAATATTGTCACACAGGAAAACATTGCAAACAAAATAGATAAAAAAGTGTGAAGTTTGGCGAAGCTTGACAAAATAGCACAGTGTACTTTATCGGAATTTTGTGCTCTTTCCTCTGTTTTAATTATTTTTCACTGTTTTCCTGCAAGCAACACAAAAATTAGCAAACGACATTCTGCTTTGTTTTTATCATATTGTGCTGTTTGTTCCACTCTGTTTCGGGTAAGACCTATTTTGGATAAACAATCTGTGTCAGTTTATTCTTATTAAGAAGCTTAGAATTATTTATAAGTTGTTGGAACTTGATTTCCAATCTGTATGACTGTGATCAATGTTGCAAAAAAAATTAAATTATTTAGTGTTATTGATACAGTTGATTGGAATTGAAACAGCGCCGTTGTAATACTAATGGTTTTGGAAAATATAATATTCGATCAAAACATCTACTTCGCTTTTTATACTTGTTTGTATTTTCTTGACTTTTTAGAAGTGTGTTGTACCTTTTTGAATCGGAAATTTCAAAACAAAGTAACATTTGATTTCAAATTCCTGAACTCCTCTTCTTTTCAAATATTAGGTTCGTCTACAAGATGGAAGAGAGTTTGAAGGTGTGGTTCTCGGCGTAGATGAAGGTCTCGATTTAGCAGCCGTTGAAATCAGAAGCAGGGATCTACCTTATCTTCCTCTCGGTTGCTCTAATGATATCAGGCCGGGGGAGTGGGTAGTTGCCATGGGGAGTCCATTGAACCTAAAAAACACTGTAACTGCGGGAATTGTTAGCAACATTCACAGGGCAGGAAAGGAACTGGGGCTTCATGATCATGAAACAAGAGATATGGAATATATACAAACTGATGCAATGATTAATGTAAGAGAATAAATAATAATTTATTGTGAGAAGTTCAATCCAGTTGAATTGTGATTGATAAAATAAATGATATAGCACTGAACTCATAGCACATATGTGGGAACTCCCAAAGTATGTGAACCAAGATGGCGAACACCGGAATGTAGTATGTGTACCAGGTTTGGGTTAGGCCAGGGCTGGGCAAGTATTTTTGCTATCAGGCCACATTGGATATTCAAAATGCAGTGGCGGGCCGGACTAAGTAAAGCCAATTGTGCGTTTTTAATGCATTTCATTACACATTTAAATAAAACAAAGTACTATTGTACTCCGTTATTTTTATTTAAAGCACAGTTATTAAAACTAGTTTAAAACATAAATATCGCGATTTAGAGACAATACATAGGATCAGAGAACTGTCCCGCTTACAAAACAATGCCGGATTTTATCATTAATGCTAAAGAGTGAGTAACTATGCGGAATTAAGACCATGCCTTCGATGACCAAACATTCGTGATTCATATAACTTTGTTGTCACCATAGCATTTTTAACATAAACAGGGGTCGTGGAAAATTTTAATGCATTGGAAGGCGTTGCGAGCTTAAAAGTTTGGAATGCACTGCTCTAGAATACAACGTCTATCTGCGTATATAAAAAATGTGAAATAAACTGCCGGAATATACTTAATTTTGATACCTATTTTTGCGACACGGGTATATTTAAAATGCATCGATATGGGCACATTAAAATGTCTTGCTTTGTTGTTTTAAACTTAACCCGCGATTGCTTGCGACAAAATATAATCATTACTACTCTTAAATACCACCGCATGCCGCGGATATAAAAATGTGAGATAAAGTGCCAGATTACTTTTATTCATGTTTTGTGATTTCGTGAAATCAACAAATGTGATTTGTTCTTGCAACAATGACTTGGCTCTATTTTACAGATTCCACCAATAGAAAAATCCCTACTTCTGCGATAAAACCACAGTAAAATTCAATTTAGTACCATGAAAATTGGTTGAATTTACTTTACTTTGTGCCATGGGCACCAGAAATTTTTCAGTTTTCAATTTCTACAACAGCGTTTTTAATCTGTCGCAAACCTTCTAAATCAATCTTGTTTCTGTCCAGTTTTTAGTATTTGATATTGCCGCTCTGAAATCTCGATTTAGGTTGCTTGCAGATACACTCGTTTATCTTTAGCATTATTATATCATGACTCGTTTTTCTCAATGGTTTCACAGTTCCGTATGCAAGACATATATATATGTTGAAGGTAATTTGTGATTTGAGTAGAATAATCATCGACGTAAAGGTGTTTACGGTCCAAATAACATCTCGAGCTGACGAAAACAATCGGTCATTTAAAAAAAAATTAGTCTAATGGTATTGCCGACTTTTTCATTTTCCTAAAAATTTCTTTTGTTCACAGTTAAAGTATATTTTATATGTAAATAAAAAAGAAAATGTCCACATCTAGAAACCGGATGAAACGTTGCCGCGGGCCGGATGTGGCCTGTGGGCCGCAACTTGCCCAGGCGTGGGTTAGGCCATAATTTCAGGTACAAATACTACGGGAGTCACTTGGCTAGTCCCCGAACTCGTAAAAGAACCAAAATGAGGAAAATTGGAAAAAAATTATGGCCTAACCCTAATCTGGTACACATACTACGCTCCGGTGTCCGCCATCTTGGTTCACATACTTCGGGAGTACCCATATCATGTGATGTTACAATCTTTGTGTCTATATATATTTGACCGTTGTTATCATCAAATCGGATGTAACTGTTTGAAGCAATTTATGGGTAATTTGCTCACTTTCCGTCAATAGCCTATTCTGTTTCTATTTTAGTTTGGAAACTCTGGTGGACCATTGATCAATCTGGACGGAGAGGTTATTGGTGTTAATTCAATGATGGCATCAGCTGGTATTGGATTTGCGATTCCTGTTGATTATGTTAAAGATTTCCTTACTCGCTTGAAAGAGGTAATTTTTGACATACTTGAAAATATATTCTTAACTCTTTTATGTGCAAACTATTTTGATGGCCACATGATTGGACAGATTATGACTTGAACTTGTGCGGTCAATACTCAGTGGCTATAAGGACCATGAACTGACACTTCATCAACTTCTTTTACTTACTAAAATATATCTCATCTCAAATATGACGGCTATCTTTATGAAAAAGGTGTTTTCCACCATGCACTCGAAGATTTTGTGCGGCTTTCATTTTTCCACCACCAAGCTTTAATGAAATACATATTCACAACTTATGCGCCACTCATTAGGTTCAATATTATGCACAGCTGACATAAACCTGACCTGAATAAGAAATACTTTACTAAAAATTGTTTAAAACATGTTTAGGCTTTGAAGGAAAGGAGAAGAAGCAGTTCTGGCCAGACCAGGCTCCCAACTGGTAGGAGAAAATATATTGGAATAACTATGCTTACATTGACCGAGGACATTGTTGATCAACTCAGATTAAGAAACCCAGATTTTCCAAATGTTGCGAAAGGAGTTCTAGTGCACAGGGTACAATACAACTCTCCAGCCGATAAGTATGTTTGTATTTCTTTTATACAGGGTGAGCCCAAAAGGTGCGCGGACCACACTTGGGAACCACTGTTATAGAACATATTCTAGCAGTAGCAGCAGTTCAGCATTTTGCCCACCTAATTTTGAAAATTTACATTTCAAATCTTTTCATTCATTTCAATATTTATGTTTCATTCATGTATTTTCATCGTGTTTTTTAAATGAAACATACTTTCGCCTCACTCTGTTATTGTTAGCTAGTTATTCTTGAGGTGGGGGCGTAAGACTTGACGAATTCTAAAAGAGGCTCAAAAAGTTTGTTCTCTCACTGTTTTAGAGTAAGTTGAGGTGTTAAATAAATTTCTTCATTTTCGTAGAGGTAATAAAGAAATTTATGGGTTCTGTTTTTTGATCATTTTATACTTATCAATTAAATGTCATATACAATATAATTACTAAAAGATTTATCTGTAACTTTTATCTACACCAATTCACTGTAAAGTTGAATTACATAAACTTTTTTTCAGGGCTGGAGTTCAAGATAATGATGTAATCATAAAAATTGATGACAAAGATATTTTCTCTACTCAAGATGTTTTTCAAGCATTGAGCAAATCTAACATTCAATTAACTGTTATTAGAGGTGATAAAACCATCAAACTACGAATTGAACCAGAAGAGGTTTTGTGATATCTGACTGAATATTTTAGATGGGTTTGAAAGATGTAGGCGAAAATGAAAAAAAAACTCTGTGATATGCTGGTTGAGTTGCAATATGTATGTTAAAGATATTTATTGCTTTAGTATTGTGGTAACACGACACAGTCACAAACTTTTATGGGCAATGAATGTGCTACTTAAACACTTCAGAAATATCAAAAGAGTGATATATGTTACAGCCCTGTTTGCTTTTTTACTAAGAAGAAGAGTAATATTCTATGAAAGAGTTTTTAGGGTATCACTGTGGTATTTTCATTTTTGCTATGTCATATAGCTCAGACATCATATTGGTATATTACGATTAAATGCTGAGTTTTACTGACTCTGGATGATCAATGTATTGGTAATTTTTCAACATTGACATTATATGACTGTATGTTTTTCCAAGAAGTTCATACTTTCTGATTGTATTAATTGTAAACATTTTGTGGAAAACATTTTGTGGTGTTTTCAAGAATTGAAATAAAAGCTGATAATTACCAATCGTGGGCCAAAATAAACTGCAATTCGTTATCGATTGCTAATGTCAGTCTTCTCACGTGTATCACATTCTTTTAAAATACTGTCACATGATGCCAGTTTTATTTTCATCTTCTCACTTACTCAGTAAATTGTATACCTTTTAAATCATACTTTTCATTATTTTTTATTTTGATGCATTGTGCATTGCTTATATCTCCATAATCAGACAGTTTGATGTAATACAGGCAGCATTCTATGTTTTTTATAAGCTATTGCTGTTGGTCCCTTTTCACAGGTATTGTTTCTGCCACTAGTACAACAAAGAACTGAAATTTTTCAATTTTGGTCGTTTTTTTCATGAATTCTATTTTTTGTGAACTGTTGCTTTTTTTCTTTTAACCAGTGTCATCTTATTTTGGAAATGTAATTTTTTTAGCAGCATTGTAATAATTTTGATTCTTTGTATGTGTTAAAAACATTTTTTTAAAACAATTCAGTTATCCTCATGTATTTTGAACATGAGATTTCTTTATTATTGGTCTCTGTTCAGTATTTGTAGCAAATATATTACTGTACATTTAAAACACAATTTGTTGCCATATCAATACTTTGCTTAAACATGGAGACTTTCCACAGAAAAATTGCATTATTGTCTTGCTTGATTTTGTAATGTGTTTTTGGCATTTTGCATTTGATAAAGAATGGTGAAATGAGGTGCATTGGTGCGATTTTATTTTAATAAGCCTACTCTGTGATGCAAAGACAGCTTACACACTTTGTGTACAACTTTACCGAATTTATATTTTCGCCAAAGTTTTTGCCCTGAAGTCTGAATATTCATTAGCTGTAAGATACATAGAAAACTTCTGACCAATAGAAGTGGGAAGAAAGTAACCACCACCTGCCATTTCTGTGCCTTATTTGCATAGCTATCCAGAATAAAGTTGTGAGGGATAATAATGTCCTTGTACAATAACTAGGGATGGGACGAGTCCGGCATTACAGAGATTCGACGAATCCGAGTAATAGGTCAAGATCGAATCTCACGAGTCCGTGACGTCACAATGGAAAAGCAGAAAAACACGTTTTTGGCCATGCTACAGCAACGTCCGCTCACAAACATACATCGTAGCTCATATTTTTTGCCTAATGATTCTGTCTGTCTGGATATAAATCTGTTTGAATATTATTAGATACGAATTTATTTTGAACTTATTGGTTCAAGAAAAGACGGAAAATGTCAAAACTGGGGATTTAAAACATGAGATACAGAAGTACGACATCGTGCGATCTCATAAGCGAGAAAACACGACGAGACGAGCTACCAACTAGAGGTAAGATCGGGCCCGACCCAGGCCCGTGGGTATTAAACTCGACCCGACCCAAGCCCAACTAATTAACTGGATTTGCAGGCCCGAGCCCGAAGCAAACGAAATTTCATAGTTTATTTATGAGTTCTTTGAATTGTCATTGCAAGAGTTTAGTACAGTATGTGTCGTGTTGACGAGGCAGCTTCTGTTTTTTTGCAGACCACGGTCTCTCGTGGCCAGAACGTCTCATTTAAAAAAAAAAGTCCGCGATATAGAAGCCCGACCCGAACGTAATTATTGACATTTCAGGCCCGACCCGGCACGAATTTCGGGTCGGGCTTCAGATCCAACTATCAACATATTAGACCTCGAACTTGGGAGCAGTGCCAGATCATGAACCCCAAACACTCAAGACTTTGGTGCCCTATATATAAAATATAATAATAGGAATGTAACCAGTGGTGGGATTCAAATTTTTTGACAGCCGGTTCTTTCACAAAAGTTATATTTTTCAGCCGGTTCTGTAACAAACAGAAAATGGACAGTAACCAGGGCTCGGCGGTGTGGCGCATGTGCTAAGCGTTAGGAATACACTCGCCACAGCATCTTTGATTACCCTTTGTGGGTTCGCAGATTCGAATCTCATGCGGGGATGATCATGTGCGAAAGGATTACTGGACTCCTCGCCGCCGTAGGGTTCACGTAACCGCTGGTCGGTTACGGCTTCCTCCACCGTCAAGTCCATGCTTTCGAAAACAAATATAACTGGCTAACTGATCCCATACCCGACCTGGACTGGTAACCGGACGAGTAGCCGTTGTTCGCCATATGATTAAGCCGCCTTATCGGCTTTCCTCTGCCCCGGGGTAAATATGTAAATCCTATCCTATCCTAATGATAACCGGTTCGCTGAGTTCATAAAATTCCGTGAGACGATTCTATAGAGCCGGTGCGAACCGGCTGAATCTCACCACTGAATGTAATTACTGTTTGAAGGCCAGATTATAATTAATTAACATTTTATTTTTTATGTCTATAAACACAGGATGTTCCTTTAGAAAAAAAAAATATTTATTTCAAGCGGGATAATACTGAGGGCTGAATTGCATTGAACGCTGAGGCACTATTGAACACTCGGCTATGAAAATTTCTATTGTCCCCCTTTTCCTTGGTGTCGTAAGCACGTGTTTCTTTTGGTTCCATTACATTTGAACCCACGTACATTTGAACCCACGACGATTGCACCGGCATACTATTGCACCTATGAAAATTTTCGTTGTTTTACGGATATTTGAACCCCTACTGACCCTAACCCAGTGATTTCCCTACACCCCCCCTATAGAGGGTGAACACCCCCCCTAAAATTTCAAACACCCCCCCTAATTTTGAGGTGCGATTCCGCACTGAGGGTTCTAAACCGCAGTCTGCGGGCCAATTTACGGCCCGTGGTGGTACCTTTTGAGTTTTAGATACCGTCTATTGTTACATCATTATCACAGTTTAAACACGTTTATTTCGTACAATTGAATTATTCCGGTATCTTATGTATACGTATGGTTATTAGGATTACACACTGCAGTATTTTAGATATCAGCCGTATATTAAGAAGCTTAAAGATGTCACAAAACGAAAAACTAGGGCACTGAAAACAGACTTTTTTTTAGATGAATGACAGCGTTGTTTATTTCTTTATTGAAAAGAATCAAACTTCAGCGATTTGTCTTCTTACAACAAAATATTTCAGTTCTGAAGGAATACAACATTATGCGACATTATGATCAGTTGACGAGCTTATTCCCAAATTTTAATTCATACAAAAGTCAAACAAACATGTTCAAAAAATTAGAAATGTGTAACAAACAAGCCATAAGTAGCCATTCATACAATGCCAGATGAGCAAGTAACTTCATTAGTCCACTATCAGTTGCAACTTGCAAATTACTTGTTGAAACGTAGTAGTATATATTACGGTTGAAAGCCGTGCTTGTTATCTATTCCCCGGGAATTCTATCAGCTAAATATTATAATTATTGATTTCATCACATAACAAACTGCGATGTTAGGTGTATCTAAAATCAAGCTTAGAGCCTATTTTGGTGCCTATTTCTCAAATTTTTCTCAGGGCGCTTGAGCGCGCCCTGAACCCCAGCCGTGTCGTCCCGCACTTTTCCTCCCTCCCCTTTTCTGGCCCTACAATTACATTCTGCTGTGGATTTCGGCTCGCGTCAATCAACTTGGGGGGGCCCCCATGTAGCCTACATCGTTTCTTAAATACATACCATTTTTTTAAGAATACAAATAGCCTATTTTTATATCTAACCAATGACATTAAACAACATGATAGGCAACTCTGACGTCACTCCATAAGACTACAGGCGAAAGATTGTATTTCATGATACGCTCCAATGCACATATTTCTCGTCGCCTTTCGCGTCCGTTTTCCGCTCGCTTTTGCTACTCGGCGTCTTTTTTACGTGTAGTACCTGTCTTTTTGCACCTGTAATGAAACAAAATAATCTCTATATCTAAGAAGTTTTGCTCACTTGGAAAGCTGTAAAGAGCAATTCTGGACATCATAGACGTTTTTTTTTATCAGAGAAGATTACAAACGCGATAGCGGAAAGATTTGTGTGGAACATTTTGCAGATAATGACAAAGTTCAAAGTTAGTAATTTAAATGTTTGCGCTTAATCATTGAAATTTCATTTAAAGAGGGTGTCATACAAAACTGTGCTGTGATACAATTCCATAACACAAAGTTTGCACCTATCGAACTTGCTTTTGTAGGTGAATTTATTAGACATATTACATATTCAGTTAATCGTAGGTAACATTGCTGGTACATAATGCATCGTAGATAGGTTTGTTTAAATTTAGGAATTTAGCTCATAGCTCACTAATTAATATTATCTTCTATGCGGTAGGTTGCAGGGCTGAATTCAACTTGCAGCCTTACCGATCACCTGACGATGCTCATTTAGTTTGGCTCGAGCAAGTCTTCTTGAAATGCTTGTGTGGATGGAAACTACCTATATTTTTTGCCTTCCTCCGATTTTAGACAAATTTATTATGAGGGATTTCGCATATAATTCTCATTGATTGTTGGCTGTTTATAATTCCTATGATTGTGAATTCTGGTTATAACAAAGAGTTAAAAAATTTTTTTATCTAATTTACTGGTACCTTTTTCTTGTCAATACTCCAAGCTGAGGTAATAAACAAGACAATACATTTATGTCTTCTGGAAGCAAAATATGCACACTAATTAATAGTTTGGCACATTGAGATAATACATCATGACAGAAAATACAAGTTAAAGATATGTATGACCATCACATGGTAATTAAAATTAAAAAAAATTAATAGGGGCTGTGGAGTATGAAAAGTTCAAGACAAAGAAAAGAACAAATGTTCATAGCTCATGAACTCTCAATTTTGCCTCCATTGCTTTGTGAAGGCCAATATATTTCGAGTGGCTGAATTGGTTTACCTTTATGATAGCAACGATTTTGTATTTAATATAGCGAGATTATTTCAATTTAATTGAAGTGATATTATTTCCCAAAGCAATGCTTGAATTGTCTAGAATAGATCAGTGGTGTCAAACTTATGGGTTTTCGAGAGCCGCATTGCATTATGGAAATTGTAAAAAGAGCCGCAAACAGTTTTTGATAATGTATACTTAAAAGATATTTCTAAGATAGTTTTAGTTTGTGACATATATTGTGATGCAACTAAACAGTTGGATTAAGTTGTATTATTTTCTTCAATTTCAAATGCAATTACATATTAATATTTGCATTCCACTATTATTGCAACATTTGCAAGTTACTGTATTTATTATAAAAAATCATAAAATTCTATGTACAACCATCAAAATCATTTTTGAACAAGCTTTAAATGAGGAAAGAATAATACATACACTAAAAATAACTTAATCTAAATATATGAACCTAAAATTAACAAAAATACTACAGTATAAACTCAATGTTTTAATAATTACATTTGTCCTGACGTTTGGCATCTTTTTTGTGTCACCAGCATACTAAGGCCAGGCTGAAATGATTTTATAGTACCAACTCTAACTAACGAGGCCACATGATCATGGGTTAATCTGGATCTTTGCGAATGTTTAATTAATTCCAGTAATGCAAAAAAGTTACTTTTATCATTTCATGTATAGATCAGTAAAAAAACAAATGACAGATTTTTTCGACAAGACATTTCGCACCACATTGCGTGGCATAGGATTGCTTGAATTATTATTGATATTGATTTTTAGTAACTAAGTCGTTGTATAATTATATTAATATACAAACACATGGAAATTTTCTGTTCGAAGTTGGTCTTCGAATTTGTCATAGTGACTGCTAGGCTTATTGTGTTTTTTCATTGTATTGATGGAAATATGACAAATTAAACAATGTGCTTCAGAATTTTGTGAAAAGCAGAAATGTTACAACTCCCATTTTCTTCGAAAATGCCACCTTCTTCATGTACTTTGCGTTTAATTTAATCACTCAAGTGTTTATTCAAGTATTCATTCGCAAGCTTGATGTGTATTTTTAATTGGGTCAAAATGTGGACAAAAAAATTTAATATTCCAAAACTACTTTCAGTAAATTGTTTTCTGTGTGAATAATCAATTTCACTTTGAAAGGTTTGAAAAATCTATTACATTTAGATAAAAAAAAACTTTCAAAATACTATTACAATTATTGTTAAGCGTTCGAGGGCCGCACTGGAAGTTCTCCGGGGCCGCGAGTTTGAGATCTCTGGTCTAGATTGAAGTTGTCCAAAAAATATATGATAGTATTTTATCATGAATGATGATTATATCCCTTCCGGAATTTCTTCTATAGTACTACCAAAAGTTGATGAACCTAATATAACACAGGTGCAGTGAGTTACCCGTAATCCTCATTTTCCAAAGCTGTTTTAAGTATGTCTGGCGTGTTTTGTGCCTTTCTACAAATAAGACCGAGTATGTAATTTTACGCTTTGCAATTTTTAGTTATTTTCCTCAAGCCCTGCAGGATGTAGGGGCCATACACAACTCTACCGGAGGGTCAAATGTCTTTGCATGTCACTGATATGTCGCCAGACTTCTGATATCTCCCCTTCTGCTATAGTTGTCCTGTGAATAAATAATAGGAAATTGTGATTAGACGAATAGTTGAAAGTTTTGCTTTATGTCGGCTTAATTTCTTGATTGATATACTTACTATTTCTGCTATTGCCTCTTGTGCTGCAGGAGTCTCACAATGCTTAGACAGGTTTGTCCACAACTTTCACATCTGAAGAAAGAGAGGAGATTTATTAATTTTCGTTAAGAATAAATAAAGCAGTCTATATAATTTAGAATGGGAAAGCTAATAAATCCAATATCTCATGTTTTATGTAAAAAATATTTTACTGAATTTGGTATATAAACCAACTAATAAAAGGGTTTAGTCAGAAAATTACAAGCATTCGTGGCTCCAAATACTTGAGAGATCAGACTATACAATATAGACCGGTATGAGTGAAATGTTAGGTGAACTTGTTAACACTTTGATTCAATACGCAAATAAAAGTGAAAACGCAATAGTATGTTACAATGAGCAGCAATCAACAATGAGTATATATCCTCACTGATTAAAAAAATCTAACTGGAGGTGCATGAACTATTTGAAACCATAAGGGGTAAGTAAACATGTAATTTCGGCAAATGGGCAACCACGTACCATACTGAATTAATAACTTCGTAGTATTTGACAAAGGCTGACTTTCCCACATGAACTTAACAGTGCGATGCCCGGGTGTGATATACAACAATAGTATTTACCTTACCTTTTTCCGATTTCTTTTTACCTTAACTTTTCAAAATATCATTAAAATCGACAACAACTGTCAAAGCAGGCACGAACACCATTCGTGCTACGCCTTGAAAGCAGCACACATCCGCTCGTTTTCGTCTCGTCAAGTATGTGCATTGAAGCGTGCTATCGAATACGATCTTCGGACAAAAATGCCGGAGTTGCGCATCATGTTGTTTAATGTCATTGATCTAACAGCAAATTATTTACCACCCCCTAAATTTTGAAACACCCCCCCTAAAAAGAAAAGCTGGGGAACATACTGCCCTAACCCATGGGTTTAGCACCCGCATATAGATTGAACCCGCGAATATACACATGGGTTCAAATGTACGTGGGTTCAAATGTACGGTCACCGTTTCTTTTGCCTAAAGGGTAAATCAGCCCTGACTTCAGCATCCTTGCAATATTATACGCCTACAAATCCGTCAGCACAAAGACTAAATATAATTAGTCTCGTAACCCAAACTAATACCTTCAGTGAAATCGAATATTAATATTAACAGTATTGAAGTTGCGATGAAATGCATAATAAAGCAAGACTAAATATAGTTAGTTTTAACCCAAGCTAATACCTTCAGTGAACTCGAATATTAATAGTATTGAAGTTACGGTAAAATGCAATTTATACGTTGAACGACTGGCTCTTTTCAACAGTATTACTACTAAAAAGTGTCAGTTATTGAATTTTTAAATAGCATTTCACCGTAACTTCAATGAGGTAACTGTGAAATGCCATTTAAATGTCGAACGGATGGTTTTTTCAACAGTATTACTAATAAAAACGTCAGTCAATATATGTTTTAAGTAGCATTTTACCATAACTTTAATACAGTTAAAAAGCGTCAGTCGCCACTAAATTCGATATTTTCGTTTTTCATAAATACCAGTATGTAGAACTGTAGTGGTGTACCGCTACTTATTGACGTTCAATATTCCTAGTGGCTAAATGCCGAAATACCAGTATGGTAGCCGTACCTCACTCAGCCACTCTAAGGCTAAGTAGAACAGTGTCAATAAGGCTTGTTACTAACACACCGACTGTAGTTCGCCTAGTTCCATGAACTTATCAGTATCTATACTTGTAGGCTGGACGCTACGGTAATGAAGGTTCATATAATTCAAAAGTTTAGTATAATCTGTCCAGGGCCACATCATGCATTTTACAGTTTTAGAGACCCTACGCACTTAAGACCTTGGTTACCTATGTATAAGAAGTAATATTGATAATATACAGTATGATGATGAAACTAGTGTTCCATGTTATCTGAAATTAACTATTCATCACTGATTGAAAGCCAAATTATGATCAATTTGCATAATACTTTTTGGACTATCATGCCTACAAACATTTACAGAAGTTTGAGTCGTCAGAACAACTCTAATTATTTGTAGCGCAATTGAACTTCAAAAATTTCTGTGATGCTCCCTTTTACTTGCCTCGTGTCTATTTTGCTTAATAGTTAATCCAGCCCTGCTTGGGAGCATTGTGATGATACATGTCGGATATGTCTACGCACGAGCAATGGTAATAAAGCAATGAAGGGCGCTCCCGAAGTATGTGCACCAAACTGTCGCACAACCTGATAACCTTAACCTCGTACACATACTATGTTCAGGTTGTGAGCCATCTTGGTGCACATACTTCGGGAGCACCCAATAAAGGGATAAATGCGGACACTCATCAGCCCGCGCATTCAGGGTTTTACAATTATATCTAACATGAACTAGAAAATAGAGAGCCGTAATCAGCAATTCGAGGAACCACCTCGCAACAGCTGGATGTCAGATAATCTTTCCGCGAATAACTTAGGGTTTGAACCTGCAGGGTATGTAGTACAGTGGCACCGATGTACCGGATCCTTTTTAGTTGGAAATGCCTTGTTTTTAATATATTCGTTCATATCACTAATAACTACTATGTTTATAGCAGATCAGAGGAAATCTTTTTGGTGTGTGAAATGACTCCATTCACTACCTTTCGCACGAAAATAAACAAATTACTGATGCTTTATAATGATTAGTAAAGTAACTACTAATTAAGATTGATGGCAGTTCGTCCCAGCAGAAGGCTGTTATGAACGTTTAGGCTGAAAATATGGGAGGCAAGCTGGGCAGACTAAGCTGTGTAAAGGCGAATGACAGTAATATTCGGCAGCCTAATAAGAAAAATAAGCCGAAAAGATCGAAATCTCGTGCTTCCAAAACGACCATACCTGACCAACAGACAAACGACCTGATTTTTGTTGATAAAAGTACTGTGGTTGCCCCGGAAGCTTCAACAAACCAGCAGCACGACACAAGTGTCAAAGGTATCATAGTAGAAGATGGTCAACGGTCGCAACATTCAGAAGTTGTCTTGATGCCAACAAGAGAACTACAAGCAATTCAACGCCTAGAGCCCATAACAGAATGTGAAGAGAATTCCACAGAGCCGAAAATGGACACTTTAACCGTTCCAATAAACAAATTAACGGCTCAATTGATTCAAGACACCAGCAAGGTACATTTAACAATTTTATTTTGGGTCAGAGGCAAAGCTGGGCATTTTAAACAGAAAAATGTACTAGTATTTACAAACATTACGGTTTAATAATCACTGGTAAACGGCCAACTAAAGATAAACGCGGCGGTAACGCATAGTCAGAGGTAGGATGAGTTGATGCCGATTGGTCTTGCATTTTCAGGCACTCATGAGAATGATGTTTCCAAGATTTAATACGAAATTTGCTTATTAAACTGTTATGTCGTTTTCAGAGTGTTTCAACATATACATATTTTGAAAATTTCTACTTTGAATGTTCCAAAGGCGCACTGTATAGAAATATCGTATATATTGTGCACAGTGGGTTCGACGCATAGAATTCAATCCCAACTTCAATATTTTGCAGAAAATCGGTAACAGCATCGAGTTATTGCATTGTCCTGACATGTCGACAATATCAGCATTTACGGAAAGAAGTCATTTCAACACAAGAAGAGGAGTTGCAGCAGGAGCACCCGCGACAAAGCTTCTGACTCCCAACATAACGGGTGATGAATTCACGGCAGTAACCCCTCTCGGAGTTGGAGACGTTTCCACTATGGAAATGACAACAAGTACATTGACAGTTCCTCCTAATTCCGTAAACAGTCAATTCATATCAGGTGAGCGACAAGCATATACGTCCATTTCGTATCCAATAATTTCGGACCTCATGTCATAGCGTTTTGACCTAAATGTAGTTGGTTTATTTCAGTCTTATAGGGTTGATTTGTTGTATGGAAAAAACATCAAGCTGTAGCAGGCTGGTAAAGATGTATTGGAATGAGTGATTTGAATTGGAGTATAAAACACATTTTGATGAATATCAGGCCAGTTTTCCGTTCCGCATGGTTTGACGTATGTCATTTCGTGGAACCAAGTAAATGAATTACGGATTTCTATAAACCGATATCCTTACTTCATCTACATTCAACAATTATCTTACGACAGGTATCACCCCGATGGATAGCATCCAAGATGTTGAATACCCCGATGCTACGGCCGACTCAGTCTTTGAACGCGATCTATCCTACATGCCACAACATTGCCTTGATCAAATATATTATACAAACTATGGGACGGGACGCGTTTACCTGAATAACAATAGCATGGTAACCAGTCCAGAATATGTTAATGTGAAATCAGACCCACCGCAACAAGTTTCTAAAGTTGGGTAAGTGTATCATAATTGGGTTTTTCATTTGAGATTCTTCTGATTCAATTTTGCGCCAGTATGAAACATTTATTACTATTTTACAAGAAATTCAGTTGAAATTAGCGATGGCCCTGGCCTCGACAGTGACTTTGGAGCAAGTGCCGGAATCGAAATGCGAATAGTGTCGTCCGATTTTTCTGGAGCAAATACAACTTCTGCTATGACTCATCGTGACTTAGCTAACTCGCGTGATCAGCAAAAAAAGAAATCAAGGAACGATCCAGCGGGAGCAAGAACATTGCCAGCGTAAGTTAGCAGTTGTTAATAGAAGGATGTTTTTCATATACATAACTGTGAATGTAACCCATGCGAAAAATAATGCCTAGTGTTCAGCTGGGTGTGTTACTAAGATGACGTCAGATTTTAGAGCCTGTCTAGCTCAAAGTATATTGATATTACGCTGAGTCGATAGTCTGGGCCCTAACTTCCAAATTATAAAATGTATTCACTCTCCCAACGAGATTTTTGAGTACGCCGTCTGACATGCATAGAGTATTTTCGATTACTGATTGACGACAGAATGTTATATTTCAGAATTCAAGCACTGCCACCAATGAATACTAGTGATCGTTTATCATATGGTTTAATTCTACGGGAACCCATTGGTAATCGACGTCCTGCTACTGTTGGGGGACCGGAGGGAATTTTTCATGTTACCATGGAGTGGGATCCGTATGATACAGATTATGGAATGGCGCACTGGAGAGAGTATTTCATTCCTGGAGTGTCTTATCCCCCACAGCCTTTGCTCTGTCAGGAGCAACACTGGCTTTGATAACTTTCGAAGAGATTTTTGTATTTTGACAAAATATTTTCGCATTGTCATACTTTGTGAAATATATTTTTTCAAGCGTTGCAAATAGGAATGAAAATTTGCTTTTATTTATTTGATAGTGTAGTTTTGAGGACCCAAATAGACACACATGGAAGAAAAGTACAAATAGTAATTGGATTTACAGAAATATACATGTCGGATAGAATAAAAATTTACTTTTTCTACCGTTGCGAAGATGTTTATGACTGAGAGCCCGGACGCGTTTTTTATATAAATAAAGAAATAGATAAATTATTACTCATCAGCCCCAACTGTCGGCTTGAAATTGTCGTCTGAGATTAGAAATCATCCGTAGCCATTTGATTTTTAACGCAATACTGGGGCAAAATTGCTGAAAAGCTGATATATTTGTCTTAATCAGGGGTGGCCAAGGTGTCTTTGGCTATCTTTGAAATTTCTTGACTGCACAAAAGGATGAATGAGTACTAAATTTTAAACCTGACCTTGAATAACAATAACGGACGCCAGAAACAAAGGTGGGTGAAGAACAATTATATAGTTATCTTTCTATTGATCCTTACGCGTTTTCAGCGAACCTAGTTCACACCACACTTCAATGTCGACAATAGTGGTTACATAAAAAAAATGTTAACACTTTTAGCCATTTTGGAGACACCGTTTTGAACGGGCAAGGACAAAAAATATTTGATTTTTTTCACGGCAGACATACAGCTATCAAAATGATGATTAATTTTGAAGCAATATTGATTTTTGAAATATTTACTAAATGTTGTATATCATATATAAGTAAATTTTTTTGTTAATCTTCAGTGAAATAACAAACCACATTAAGCAATGTGTTTCACCATTCAAGCAAAACTTTTATGTGGTTCTCGCACATTTTCGAATATTTTTTTCCCAGTGAGAGGATTAAGCACAAGTGCAAATTACTGAAAGATATAAGTAACCGTTCTTTTTCGCAAGTTCTTCAGTCCTGAAAATTCTACGGTTGGTTACGAAACAGTAGATAAAATAAGAATACAACATTCGAGTATTGTCGCGACTCACGAGTAGTGTTGAAAATGTGGACCGATAATTAATTAATTGCGTTTATATAAGAATATATATGATATAAAAAAATGCATTTGCAAAAACTGTTACTATTCAGGAAGTCGAACATAATATATATATATATATCGGATATATAAGTATTTAACAGGCGCATTTTTTCCCAAACGGATCTTTCTGAATCAGGTAATAACAATTTTTTTCAGTTGGTCTCGGGTATTTTCGAATACCCGATGATTTCGGAATCAAATCGAATTTTTTTTTGGAATCGAACCTTGAATACTTTGAAGATATGTAATTGTATGTGACTTTTTATTAAAATGGTTTCTTCAAATACATAAATTACTGAACAAACAGAATCCATCACTTAATCAGTTCGCTGGGTTGTCACTAGGGCTGGGCATTTTCGAATACCTTGTGATTTCAGAATCGAATCGAATAATATTTTTCGAATCGAATCTCGAATACTTGAAAATATATAATTGTAAGCGATTTTATTATAGTATTTGGTCCTCTCAACAAATAAATTACCGAAGACATAGAATAAATCACCCAGATAGATTACTGAGCGCTCACACAGAATAACAAACACGTTTTATCAATAACTCACTACAGAAAATAGTCATATGTTAGAATTTCGTTGAAAAGATATGACTCCAATGAAAATAAAATTGGGGAATTCACCTCGACCATTAGCGGAAAGATAAAAACAAGATGGCGGCGATTCGAAATTTAGCTCTGAATCGATTCGAATAATTTACTATTCGATTCGAAATGCCCAGCCCTAGTTGTCACACGCAATAAGAAACATGCTTCATCAATAATTCACTGGGGGAATAGAGTCATAGAAATAGAGAATTGCCTTTTCAAAATGAAGCTTCCACACGAAATACTGATTGGGCGGACAAAAAAAAAGATTCGAAATTTTTTTCTTAACTGATTCGAATAATTTACCTTTTGAATCAAAATATCCAGACCGACTTTTTAGACAAGGTTTACTTGAGAGTTGAGACGCTCTAGTGTGTAAATGCCCAGAGTGCCAGAGTGAAATACTGGATGTGAAATTATTTATGTTATACATAATATTGGTAAAAATTGTTTTCTACAATTCAATTGAGTAAAATACTGACTACTAAAAGCTGCTTCATTCTCAGCGATTGATTTTCAAATGGAGGTGTAATTGGTTGCGCCTTATCGCCAAGTAAATTTAACTGCTTTGTATATCCCTGACACTTCCATTTCGTTACATTTGCTGTTTATACTTAAATCGCACTGTATGTTGCATTCACTTATTCTTACTGTAGGCTACTTTGTTGAGAACTGTCAATTCAATTTTCAACATAATTTTGTTCGAAGCATGCATTTCGTTGCGTGTAAACATTTGTATTGTGGTCCGATAATATTTATCGATATACAAAATGTGTATTGTGGCATGAACTGTGTGACAACATACTTCAATTCTCAACGTAAATAAAAATGTATTTGAATGTTCAGATAGTGGCTCATATGCCAGTGAAGATGATCAGTTACACAGCTCGAGCGCAGAAAGCCATTCTTCGCTTGCACTAGGTTTTTCTCGCAGTCTATTATATTAAATAAAGACTATTGTATTGGGTGTGACGCTCGGTTCAAGGCGAAAGGTCTCGGAACAGCCTTGGGAACGAAGAAGAAACTATCTTCAAAAGTGTTAGATATTGGTTTCTAAAGTATTATTTAGTTTTACCATAATTCTAAATACAACTGAGAGGTACTTCAAAACACAATTTGGCTCACTTAGCTGAATTTTAACTTTCACGCTTTTCATTGACATCTATCTACACATTCCTGATGCACGTGATAATTGAAGCATAATTCATCAATGCAGCATATGCAAATCAATAATCAATAATTTTATGCTACTGTTTCGTTTTCACAATGGGCTTAGACCGCGTCACCAAAAACCAGTAACAACCCCTACAAATTTCGAACACCCCCCCCCCCTCCCATAATTTTTAAATGTGACATCATACTTTGATTCTTATTATAAATAAAAATGTATTTCATTATTCAGAAAGTGGCTATACCGGTGAAGATGATTAGTTAAATGCTTAACACATTTTTAAAGGGTTACAAATAGTTTTATCACTGATAACAAAATATCTACCGCCCCCTAAATTAGGATCCCTAAATAAAAGCCAGGGAATATACTGCCGGATACTGTGCAACATATGACCACACCACTGACGTGTATAAGCATAACACACATAAATAGAATTAATTGTCGCGGTCCAGTTCTCACTGCTCACTGATTTCGCTATACGACGCTGAAAATCGTATTACGTAGGCCACTAAAATTTCATCATAAACTTGTGAGAACAGCTTTCTCTAAAACGAAAAATGGACGAATGTAGATTTACCAGAACGAACTCTCACGAAAAGGAACTTTTTCGAGAACGAATTCTGGAGACACGGAGAAATTAGTCCTGTGGGACTAAGTTTTCCATGAATGTTGTTTTGCCGCAAGGTATTTTACGAGAATGAAGTTTTAAGAGAATGTACTGTTGGCGCGGATGTAATTTGGAAAGGACGAATTTTATGCAAACGATTTTTGGAAAAATTTAGATAACAAAAATCATGGTTTTATTTCAAAATATAAATATACTGCAGAATACCACAACATAAAGTATCCAAATGCCGCATTAGAAATATTTGTACGTAGATACGTGAAGCTGCCATTTCTTTCAATTGTTTTTTGTGGTAAAGCATGAAAGCACTGTATCAACGATCAGCGAGGATTTACGACAGTGAAAAGCAAAATTCATTTACTCAAGATTACAATCTCGAAAAATTCTCTCCAAACTACACTTTTGCGTGAATCATGTGAATGGTTTCCCGCAAATGGTTTTCGCGTATGGACCCCAAGCCAAAGTCCCAAGCGAAGCCATTTGAAAAGCTGGTCCCTAGCGACATCTTGTGAGAATACATTATAGTTTACAGAAGCAAGCAATTTATATTAAGCATAATAAACCGCTATTTACGGATGCATATTGAAGAGAAGAGTATTATAGTATAATTTTGATGTTAGCACACGTTCCTTATATTATCTGCTTGAAAATCTTTTTGTGTAAACATACTTTGTGTTATGACGTAATATATTGGACAAAGGAGTGACGTAATCGCGTAAGGCAACAAAGTGCGACGCCTACGCGCATCACGGGCGGCTGTATGGGAGATGTGGGCGTAGCTTTCCTTTACATCATACTAGTTTGTTCCGTAGTTAGGATTTTGACGAGGACAGACATTTTGCATTTGGATTTAAGTTTTAAACATTCTTTTTTTTTAAATCAAAACGATGAAATCCTATTGAAATAAAATTGCACATGATTCTGTTTACTTTGACTTTAAGTTAGAATAACAGAATAAAAGGGTCTTTCTCGCTTTCTGGCAGTTTTTCTGAATTTGCTCTAGAATTTTGAATGAATATACGATGTACGGTACGGTGCTTAGTAGCGTAGTGGGAAAAATTAAAAGAAAGCGCATGTTACCGTACAATATAGTATTTGGGAAATTCTGAGGCTATCTGGATACCGGTATTGTGCACAATGTCAATACAACAATAATTAAAAATGGAGCCCAATACACTGCAATAACTGAATAATGAGGTGTTACAGCGTTTTGGAGGTTTTAGGGGCCATATTCACAATCCGCCGCTGCATTCTGTGCCAATCATCGTTAGCTAATTAATTGATAACGGGTAAAACGAATTGTCAGAGTGTGGTAGTGTTTCCCGATTTTAATCAGATTTCTTGTATAATTACATGTTCAGTTCGAATTACCTGGTTCCTGTCATATTATTTTAAAAGGGAACGGCGTTTAGTGAACTTGAGCTGTTTTTGGTAACGGTTTACGAAATTCTTGGCCCATCTGTCCACAGACAGACAGATATTTGCCTCATGGACTTTTCCTGTCCTAAGACAAATAACCATGGTTTTTCATAGGTTCAAGGCCACGACTTTACCAAAATTGATATTCAAAATATTCACAACCTATATTATGATATTTGCTAAATTAAGCTAATTTGAATAAATTAAATTTGAACACAGCTCTAAACATTTACAGATTTATGGCAGTATGGTAGTGCTATATTATATTTCCAATAACATCTTGATAACCTTGCTATGCATGTTATAAGTACAATATAAATTATAAGTCTTGCTCTGACTATGTGTATTGAAATAATTTGTGAATTGTTCATAATTTTTTTTATTAAGCGCTGGTATACTAACAACATATCGGACTAGCGCAACTGTTGCATTTTTAATATTTAGCGGAAGTAATTATGCGCTTTATACAGACTTGTATACAAAAGCAGAACAGAGGAAAAGAGTCATTCTTGAAAAAAATAGACGACCTACGGAATCAGTGCATTGCTGTCTTCCGCCACTCTATTGAATTTGAGTTATTGAAAGGTTCATTCTTTCATATTACGAGTTGGCAGAGAAATGTAAATGACCAGCAATCCAGCATTATTTCTGTTCTGTTTAGCAAACAGATTGTGTTTCTGTTAACAAATATGCCGAGGTTTATGGAAGTGATATCTTTGAGACACTGTAACACAGCATCTGAGAGAATTTTAAGATATTGTTGTTCATGTTAGATATAGAAATAGGTTTTAAGGTTCTACTCTAAAATTAAATCACAAAGTTAGAATAGATATATGTCATTATTGTCAATCTTAGGTTGATAAGACATATGGTGATTTTTCTGTGCCAAGCCAGCTATTAGAGAATCTATTACCAATAAATCACAGGTTATGTCATTTTTTTCAGATTCTTTCTCTTCTATTCATGTAGTCAAAGTTTTTCAATTTGAGCCACCAAAATGGATCTTAAAATTCATTTTCATATGAGTGCATGATATTACCTACACATAAATGTACTGGTAATAAAAGTTGTTTCATATGCCAAATTAAAAATTCAGAATACCAAACATCATTTTAATCCTTGACTTTCTTAAACAAAAGAACTAACTTTACACTAGTTTGCAGCAAAATCTTTTTTTACAATAAAAATGAACACACTTTTCTTCTTATTAGTACAGGAAAGCTATTGTTTATGTAAAAGATCAAATGAACATATAACGTCATGATTCATTTAAAATTGGAATTACTTTCTTACCTAATTTGACTGTATGTAATGTAATCAGGAAGTAGTTTCATTCAATTGTTTCCTGATTGTCAAGACAATACACTATAGAATCAAATTATAATGTAAAATAAAAATTCTAGATATTTAGATAAATTTATATCTATTTTTAAAATGATCTTCATATGTTAATGGAATTATTTTTGTCATTTTTTTTACTTTTCAGCAATTTATTCGTAATACAGGATTTATAATTACAACGATTATTTTAAATTATTATTTACAATGTTCATTTGAATCTTTCGAAAGTAAAAGAACAATTTATTCTTCAAAATGAAACTCTTTATATTTATCTGCACTGTGCTGCAACTCACATATGGCCAAAAGCAACAATATGCACCAATGCAATTTGCTGTTAAAGGCAAAGAAGTGAAATTGCCCTGTGCAGTTCCTACTGATGCAACCTTTTTGAAATGGAGATTCCAGAGGAACGGCACTGATTTTATAATAGATGCCGCTCAAGTTTTTCCAGGATACATTCCTAAAGTATTTGGATCTTTCGACACTCCAGCAGGTCGTTCTGAACTTGTTTCTGGAAATTTCATCATTCATGATGTTATAGTGATGGACGAAGGCGAATATTGGTGTGAAATAGCTACAGCAACTGCTCCGACAGCATACAGTCGAAAATACCCACTTCATGTTTATGTCACTCCTTTAGATCCTCAAGTTACTGCTATTGGTAATAACACATTAACAGAATATCAAAACACCACTGTTGCTAGGTGCTCAAGTCAGGCCGGGAAACCTGGTGCACGATTAACTTGGATGAATGGATCCCAGCCTATGAGTAAAGATATGGATATAGTTTACAAGGAAAATGCATTTGATAGCACCTTATCTGATGCAGCTCTTGACTTGGTTATTACTAACCCTACAAGATTTGACCATAATAGATCTTTTCAATGTGTTGTCGATCATCCTTCCTATCATATAAGTGGCACTGGTAATAAGATACTCAGCTATACAATTTTTGTTATGTATCATCCCATCAACATAAGGATCTGGGCAAATTTAACATCTCTCCATGTATTTTGTGAAGCTGAAGGTTACCCTGCACCTTCCTATTCATGGAAAATGCCTGGTGGATTATATGGCTTCACAGGTCCATCTCTCCTTATTCAGGATTTATGGGAATTACCAGGATACGATTACTTTGAATGCACTGCCAATAACGGTATTCCACCCAATGCAACTACAAGAGTGAAGGTTGATGATCTTCTATATCCAGACGGAAAACCTGGGTGGTTGGGTTTGGATTGGTGGGTGTGGGGAGCAATATTTGGCGGAATCGCTGCTTTTGTGCTAATCATTGTTGTTATTGTTTGTTGTTTGAGACATCGCAAAAAAGCATCTGGTAAAGCACACACTGCAAAATACACAAAACCACTCAAAAAGCCAATTGTTGAATCACAGGATTATGCACATACACCTCCTTCATCTCTTCAAGTAGACTTGAATTACAGACGTCCAGATGGAAGAGAGGATAGTTTTGACTCACGAACTCCGAGTCCAGTGAATGAACACAAACAAGCTCTTATAGATGGTGTTTTCAACAAAAGTATGGAGAATGTAACTTTGATACCAAGTGGGAATCTCAGACATTCTAGAGAAAATTTATATTCTGATAACCGAAAAAGCATGCATGCTTCAAGAGAACAGTTAGATCAGGTTGCAAGTCATATTCAAACATTGAACAAAAGCTGGGACCAATTATCAAAATCGAGACAACAATTAAACGATGCACAAGACGAGTTGCAAGATGTAAGTTCCAATTTGAGAAAATCACGAGAACAACTTTATCATTCCCAAGAAAGACTGAATGACACAGATCAGAATTATCCATATATAGATGACAACACAACTCGAAGCAATGATTATAATCGAAGGTATGATGATCAAGATGGAGGATATGGACGACAGGAACCACAAGGATATGATTACAGTGATCAGGGAACGTATGACCAACGTCAAGGATATGACGAAAACAGACAAGGATATGACGATAGACAAGGGCATGATACATATCGAGATGATCAGGACAGATATCAAGATAGATATTCTAGACACGATAACTATGATAGTTACGATCAAAATCCTCCTCGTTATGATGATTCTAGCTACGATCGTTATGATGACCGACAAGATTATAATAGATATGAAGATGATCGATATAGAAAAGATGACCGCTATCCACCTTCTCGAATTGTGTGATACCAATTATAATGGTAACAGCCAGAACAGGGCATCAGCAATGCTCCGTATTCATACGCTTAAGGTGCTAAAGGTTCGAAATGTTTTGTAGTCTTGTGTGGGAAATGCAGTTTTTATTTTGTTTTTAATAATAGTTCACAGTAGAATGATATTTAGCAACTCCAAAATTATCTGGGGTTTGTTTTTTGAACTTCAGCTTTTCTAATCTAAGGCTAACTTGTGGAATATGGAACAGTGATCGAGTTGACGCTACGAATATTCTTCGAGTGAATATTTATTTAAGAACATTTCAAGTTTTATCTTTTATGACCGAACTATGAATTCATCTCAGATGACAGAGCCTAGGGCTGTCCAAAATCGAATAATTTTTTGATTCGAATTGAATCGAATATTTTTGCCGAATCCAACTGAATAATCGAATATTATTGCGCAATCCAAAATCTGTCTCTATTATACAATAAACGCCTGCCCTTCGATGTTGTGGTGACGTATGTGCAGATACATCTTACTTACTGCTGGTATTTTGCAATACAATGTTTTCAGATTTATGAAAGGAGATCACAAGCTTGTATGAATTTTGTTCAATTTTAATAGGACATGTAAAGCCTGTAGATGCTATTTTAACCCTATTCACTAGGGTTATGTTTTTTTGTGTAATTTTCAGCAAAATAATACCAACCATTAATATAGATAAAACTGTTGCTCAAATTCAAAATTGCATTTAACAAATTCGAAGCTAGTTTGATGACTATAATATTGTCAGTGTAAAACAGCCATCTAAATTCAAGAGTGCAATTATTTGTCTTGGTATATAGATAAATAATACAGTATTGCCATTATAAGAAATTACAAATTCCATTGAAAGAAGGTATTGCCAGAAAACGTCCTGCAAAGGTGGTTTCCGCTTTATGTACCTAATCTTAGCGATTCGAAAATTAGCCGAAAAGCGATTCGAATAATTTGCGATTTGATTCGATTTCTAGTATTTGGTTCGCTTGGACAGCCCTACGGGGATAGCACACAAATAAAAATTTTACAAATAGCAGATTTTTTACTGAATCTGAACATATCAAGGAATGTGCGGCCATTACTGAAAAGTCGGGATGAGCCAACTCATTGATTTGGATTTTTTCGTATCCGAGTACAATTCTGGAACATGCTGTCTAAACCTTTATCTATAATGATTGGTGTTTAATAATTCTATTTTATGATTTTGTCTTCAAATACATATTATTGTTTTCTTATGTTTTTGTAGGATATTTTTGCTTGATCTTATTAAAACTCGACCTCGTAAATATGAGAAATTCTATCAGAAAATGAATTTTCAATTCACTAAATTTGAATTGTTTATCGAGAATTAGAAATTTTTAGAAATAAATGAGCAAATACAAATAAACATTAAACACATGCATGTCCGTCCGCAATCTTGTTCGAAATGCTACTGCAATTTCATTTATTTTTTGTTTTGTTCTTGGAACCAGAACCACAAAATACTTGCTAAAGTATGTCTGGTTTTGGCATTGGAGCAAAAGGGTTAATTTATTGTTATAATTCCATTTATGTATAATTATATTCATGATCATTGTCTGAGAATTTTGAACAAGAACTGGTTAATAACTATATATCATGTGAATCTGAATATTTTTAATCATTACCTTGTTTTTTATTTTTATATTATGTTGTGTTTGATGAACAGTCATTTTGCATCCCTTAGTTTTTAGTGTTATATATAAATGGTCATCTTAATTCTATTCAACTCAAATCTATTGGTGTGGTCTCATTGCCAAAATTCTACCAAGAATGCCTAGTATAGGGTTTTGTATTTAATATAAATAATATTAATATTTTATATAATATAGGGATTCACAGGGCCTCTATTGATGAACCCAACTAATAAAAATGGGCGCTCCTGAAGTATGTGCTCCAAGATGGCGCACAACCTGAACCCTAATCTTGTGCATATACTATGTTCAGGTTGTGTGCCATCTTGGTGCACATACGGTACTTCTGGAGCTCCGAAAAATGAATACATGAGCTGAATTAGGGAATTTTGTTGTGATATCAAACTATAGGAATATCTTTAGTTATTACTGTGCCATATTATGATAACTGATTGGTTTCATTGTGAAAATTTATTAGTGAGAATTCAACTGCTTCATTGTGCAAAACCGTTATTGCCTAATTTTATTAAATCCAAAGTAATATTAGTGACATGACTTGACTTTCTATTTTTACTATTGTCATTTCGAGATGCCTTGTCTACAATGATTTTTGGTACACCTTCTTTATCGAATATTTTCAATTGTTTGTGAAAGTAATTTCAGCTATGATTTTATTGACATATTACAGGTTTGCTATATATAAGCTGCAGCTAGATTTCACTTCGGTGTAGCATTCATTATTATGACATGTTCATTACGGAATAACTTTATTTTAAATTACATTGTCTGCTTTAGTTTTTATGAAATTAATCACAAGTTAAAATGTATCAACAGTTGCCTCAATTTCCTATTGAGCACCTTTATATCCATACCAATATCCATATTTATATTATGGACATGATATTCTTTTCTGCATTTCATTTTAAATATTACATGACTTATTCTGCGGCATGAGTGTGGGTTATTTTGGAGAGTCTCGTTCAGTTCATAAAATTTTGATGAACATGATACTATCTAGAACTCTAGATTGATTGGTTGACCAATTTTTTTTGGTATTTCGTATTTCAAATTCTGTTTCAAAATTTAAATAGGCTTAATTTTGTATATCATATTGTCACAAATTCTTATTGAAAAAATACACCAACATATAGAACACAGGAAAAGGCAATGGCCAGGCGTATCTAAAAAAATATTTTTTGGAAATGCTTTATCTCACATGAATCTTCAAAATTATTCTTTTTTCACGCATGGTATGGGCCATTGTGATTGTTGAATTTTCACAAGCAGCATGAAATAACACTTCTCCAACCTTATATTAGCTATGGGGTATCTCCAAATAAACCTAAAATTCTGATTATTCAGTTTGTATTCAATGATTTCAATCCTCCATTTTAGAAATGAATCGATTATTGTGCCGCACTCATTGTAATTAAAAATCAAGTAAAATTTTGCATGGATGCTTCTGAATTACTATGTTTTTTCATTTTTTTTGTATATCTTCTGCTTTTATTGCTATCTTTTGATTGTATGTGAATTTTCTACAAAATTGTTATATTTCTGATGGAAATAATTGATTTTGTTTAGAATATTTCAATAATTTTATTAATTAGCCTGCGATACAAGTGTCAATGCGTCTGTAATTATATTTTTTGCATTTTCGTCAAGTATTTGGTTTTTCATTTTTTTGAAGAAGTGACTCTGATGGGCAATATTATCCATTTTCAGCAAGAGAGCACTGCTCATGAGATGTGGATATGAAGGTGGACGGTGGCCTCATCATATGACTCTGACTGATGGTTATTAAGCGATAAAATTTTCAATTGGCTCTAATATTAATCTGACTCCAGCTCGGAACTCCGGCGCAATTCGATTTTAATAACAAAAGGCTTGGCGTAACCAAGATTTTTTTATTTCGCTCAGTGAACGTGAGATTTTTTAATTTCACAAAAACAATTTGACCTCGATTATTGGTGTTTAAATATAAGATTTCAAACTCTCCAGAGTTTAAAATAGGACTAACGACTCCAATGGAAACGTGCCAGGCTGCCTAACCCATTAAGGTGTATAAACCTCAGTCCTAAGTCCCGCGTCTTTCTCGTCGGAAGTACACGGGGTAGTGTAAATTTTCAAAGTGAGCAAAATTTGGAAGCCGGTAAAATCGTTTCAGGAGACTTATGTCTCTGTTTGTGTTGTGTATTTTTGTCGATAGCGCGTGGGAGGGCCTTGGCTCAAAAACGTAGCAAGCCCAAATTGCGAGAGGGAGGGGGGTCAAATTTTTCATTGTGTTATGACATAATATGAAGCTTACTCTTTTTGCTCCGAACAAAGCCGGCTAAAAGCAACCATTAATATATAACAATATTTTAAAGAAGATTGTTCGACATATTGCACTTTATAAATGGTAAACTAGCTAAAATGGACAGCACAAATGTCAAAAATTTAATAATTTTGTAAGTCCTGGATTACGCTGAACGCTTTCAAAATGACGTACTGTTAAAAGCGTCAGTCGTTGAACGTTTACATAGCATTTCAACGAACTTCGATACTGTTAGTTGAAAGGCCCCAGTCGTTAAATGTTTGGATAGCATTTCGCCCTAACTTCAACACTATTAGAAAGTATCACTCGTTGAACATTCAAAAAGCGTTTGGAACGGAAAAAAGTATTCGCGGCTCACTTACACTTAAAAATTGCTGCCTTTAAATAAAATAAATCATGTAATCGTTAATGTGTACTGAATGTCTTTTATACTTTGTAAACATGTATGCCTAAGAAATAAAGACAAAAGATCGACTCTTCTTCCTCATCTCTGCCCGATATTGTCTTGAACAACTAAAATCACCAATGTTCGCTAAACCCGGTTCGTAGAATAAATAAACTGAAGCCTGCAAAATCGCAGCAAAGAGTCTGCCTGTATTGTTACGTAACAATATAGGCAGACACTACATAACAGAGATATGCGACATAGAAAGGTAAAATTGATTCATATACTTCTTCTTCGTGCGTCAAGTTCGTTGCAGACATCGGCGATCATGACCTTCCATTACAATCTGTTGTCAGTTCTCCTAATACAGTGGTTCTTAAAGTATGGGTCGCGACGCAAACATGGGTCGCGGAAGGTTTAAAAATGGGTCGCGACAAGGTCGTCAATGCAAGGGCAATCTAAGAGGAGAAGGAAGAATTTTCAGCTTTCCCAATGTTTCAATTTAGCTTCTAAACTCTGGTATTTAAAAATAATGAAATATAAAATTTCATTCACGGAAAGAACTGTCTTGAGCTCATTGTTACATCACAATTCTGATATGCCAGTCACGTGTATTATTTTCATGGTATCGGTAACCATGCACGTCGCTTGTTGTTGTGTTGACTGCGTGGAATGTCGTCTTAGTGGAATAAAATAACCAAAAATGGGTGTATTTTTGGTAATGTAAATTGTAATAGACGACGCAATGAAAAAGCTCGCTTCTCGACATTAGATTATTCAATATCTAGAGAAAATGTGACTTCATCTCGAGGCACCATTTACCGCAAACGAAGCAGTGTGTGAACATTTGATGAGTAAAAAGTTTTATATTGCGAGAGATACCGAAGGCCAGCTAGGATGTCGTGTTTGCGACGGACAGCGGGCGCCTTTTCTGCTACAATTCGCGACAAGGCACTTGTGCGAGCGAGGATATTTGGCACTGAAGGTTATCAAAACTAAGCTCGCAATCGCCTCGATACCCGTGACAACTTGCGTATTGCGTTAAGTAAAATAGAGCTGTGTATTGAAGATATAATGAAAAGGAAATTTCAGTTTCATCAATCTCACTGGGTCAATGTACTGTTTCTAATAAATAGTTGTCTGTATTTGAGTCAAACTGTACTAACATTAAAAACACATTTTGCGTTATTTAGGATTGGGTCGCGAGTATTCATAAAACTCAGATTTGGGTCGCGCTCGAGAAAGTTTAAGAACCACTGTCTAATAGGTTTCATTGATGGAGGATTCTTTTCACGTTGCGTATAGTTATTCAGACTGTCTGTGTATTTTGTGCGTTTTCGTTCTCTGCTTTTGGTACCCCGGTTTTCTCCACATAGTATTTGCTATCCCATCTGCTCTGTTTATGCGCCCAAGAAACTGTAGTTGTCTTTTTCGGATGATTTTAATTAGAGATCTTTCGTATCTAGCCATTTCCATTACTTCTTCGATTGACTTCTTTTCCGTCCACGATATTCTTGTAATTCTGATATATATATATTTATATAGCCTACACAGCATTCAAAATAAGAGACAATAAATTATTTATGACAAATACCATATGTGAAACATTCAATGATATATTAGTTATATTTAAGAAAATTCTGTTAATTTCCAGGCGCCCTTAGCAAATATCGTTTGAACCCACTTCTTGTTTGAACCGAATAAAGTTTTTCAAATGAAACAAATTCTTTATCTAGCGCAGCAGTTCCCAAGAGTTTCTCACTGGGGGTCCAGTAACCCCAATGGGGTCTGCAAAATGAAGTAAAATAGAAATTGTAGGTTATATAACCAATTTTAAACTTATGAATGTCTATAATTTAGCTTTTTTCCTGACGCATCAGATGTTTTCTAAATTGCATTTGTAACATTACTTGATTTTCCAGACCCAAAGCGGATAAACATTACATTCTGTAATAGGAAATGTCTATCACATATATACATTTTGATTTTATGTATATCGACTATAATGCTACTATGACAATATAGGTACCCCCAGCCATCGACTTCCTTTTCCATTCCAGTAATAACAGACAATCAGCATTCAATAATTGAAAATATTAGGGTCGCTAATATACTTTTCTCCACTCATAGATTTTGAAGCATGGTTGTAAATATGGGCTTGCTTTCGTTGTTTCGTCAGAAACTCTCTTTTTTTCAACATTCTTCTATTTTCTTCTATATATAACAAATACTAAAAACCAATTGAACTTTGGCCTTAATTTACCAATTTTACATTTGTATTGATAAAACCGACCAGCAACGGCCCGCAGACACATTCCGTGCGCCGCGCAGAACAATTTTAGCGTGCACACAGATTGGCAGATATTTGTATTCATTGGCAGAACATTTTTGAGTTAATTTTAAACTATTCCAATTTGAAATAGCCCTTTTACTAATCCTGATGTCGAGATTGATGTTTGTTAAAATCATGGTATTTCAATGCTGTATTTATAAACGTCAAGACGGTGCCAATATGGGAATGACACTCCTGTGATTTGTACAAAGAGAATGAATTGTCTTGTGCAGACAGGACCAAATCGATGAGATGAGTCGCGCTTTTATCTAAACTTTGTGCCTTAAGCTCGCGTCAAGTAACCCCTCATTTAAAGGGACGTTTTGTGCCTTCATTTTAGTAAAACACTCAGCTATTTTCAAGCGTTGGCCATGTGACAGCAGTAACGAACCGCAGAGCTGACTTAGCGACACGCGATCTGTTTTTTTAGCTGGGTCCGGAGTCCCAACTTAGACAACTTGGTGATAGCACCAGGCTTGCTCACTCTACAAATAATAAAATTAGTCAAATATAACATCTCATCATACAATGGGTGTAATAAAAAAGGTGACGGATGTAAAGTGGGGGGAACGTATTACCTTACCCACAACAACGATGAATACAGTGTCGATACTGATCTATGCTATGAAAAGTGACATCACCATTATTAAGGCTATCGATTCATTCATCTGTGATACAACCAATGAGTTTATATTATTCGGTATACTCTGACACACTATATTCAATTTCATATTTTTGACATAATTGTTAAGTTGTTCAACTCCTTTAGAATACCAAGATTGAATGAAAAACGGGTTTCTCCTATAAACCATCTTCCTGCTGTACCATAGTGGTTGATTAAAGCAATTTAAGTTATTACAGTCGAATAGAGTTTTCTTGCAAAAATACCAGTTTTTTCAAACATTTCTCAGTGAGCAAAATGGAACATTTTTTTATAAAATATGAATTTCAATTTAATCCACCTTTGAGCATAGGTACCAATAAATTACCTAAATAATTCAGTTCTATCTGTTTCCAAGAGGGATTTTTTTCATCTGTTACTAAAATTTTGAGCCATTTGACTTTTTGTGCAATACTAAAATTATGCGATTTTATCATATTTATCCATTCATTGTCAGCAATACGCCAATCGATTAAAATGCGTTAAAACACTAATATTGGACACCAAGTGTACATATAGATCGTTTTGCTATTATATTTTTGTTCTCGTAACATATTTGATATGATCTCTTGGATACAGCTTGATCATGGCAGTGATCGATACTATATTCAAACAGGCGTCAATTAGGCGATTTGAACAAGTAAAATATACATTCCCGGGACAAATATCGGGGACCAGGGTAAATAGGCCCAATTTTTTCCAAGTCAAATCGTCAAAATTTTGTAAAGACTTCATTTAAAAATGTGAACAACTTTTCATTCAGTTAGTACTCTACATTTAAATCATATTGGGCCATAAGAAACAATGAGCAGTGGTAGTCAAACGACTCTATCGATACTCGAATCGGTAGTCGACCAAATAATTGCAATTAAAAATGCTGTGGTGCTCCTACCGAAATTCGTTGCTCGAACACCCGAGCGCGACTACGAGTGAGGTGACGTAACCAAAACCGCGCAACTTGGCTGCCTATTGGTCATTCACCAAGAGAGCGATGCCCAAATACATTGGCACAAACTATGCAATATATCACAGTAGATCACCGGTACGACTAACTCGACAGCGGAACCGTCACAATGTGCGCTATTTTTGTTAATACTTATCGATTTTAATCGGTAAGTATGTTGATAGGTATTTGTCTGTCTGTCTGTTTGTTTGTCTGTTAGATGCACGCGATATCTAACGAAAGCGAGATTGAATCTGCAGATTTTGCATGTGCATTCATCATATGTCGTACCAGAAGCCTATTGATTTTAGATGAATTATGTCGTATAGTTAGCGAGTTATTAATTAATTAGTGATGAGACACAAGGTGTCACTATGGAGTAAGAGGGCTGTTTTGGGGGATCGCCTAACTTTCGATCGATAAGTCTTCGGTCTCTGACCGATATTCTCGTTATTATGTTCGACTACCGAGGTATGACTACTTGAACAACTGTCCCGCTATTGTAGTTGGTGGTAGCTGCTACATCAACAAATAGATTCAGGCAGTAAAACCTAGAACGAACCTTATATTCAAAGATGTGAAATTATATGCCTCGAGGCGGTGATATTTTATGTGCGGAAAATGCAGTTCTTGATTTTGTATTCAGGTTATGTTCATTTCAATTTCTTAATGAATGCTGTTGCTGATAAATACTACTGAATGTTTATGTAATTCACTCTTTACCATAGCCTCGGGCACATAAGCCTTCCGTGGTTTACAGGTTGTATGCTTTGTTGAGTCGTCGAATGGATTTTTATTACTTTTCCAATTTTCGTAATTTATTTTTCAGCAAATTTATCAATAGTAACAAGATTTCCTCCACTGAGTACTCGAAAGTGTCTCTGCAGTTTAAGATATATATACATAAGGGCTGAACCATCTTACTTTTACATTAATATAAAAACCAGATCGACTTGCATCGTTCATTCTTTAACCTATTAAGTTAATGGGAATTAACTTTTCACTTGGTTATCTCTCTACGCTTGAACTATGAATACTTTTTTGTCATTGCTATGAATTGCTTGTCTGAGATTTTATAATTAAGGTAAGTAATAAAAACATCCCAATATATCATTTTATGGATATGAAAGAGTTGAGAGCGCTGATTCACGATTAATTTTTCTGGTGTTACAGACAACAATTGAGGAAACATGATGATATATTTAGTTATTAAACTAAGTAGTATATTTTTCATGATTGCTATCGTGGATTCGGAAACTTTCCTGTGCAAACCGCCCCAGAATGCGTGAACGGGAACTGCAATCTATCACCAGTACACTGGACAAATCGGAAACTTAACCTTGACGAATATTTGCGCAAAAAAGAGTTTCCCATTACCTGCGAAGCTGAGAGAGATGAAATTAAGCAGATGAAAGACACTATATTGGAATTTGAGATGAAACTGATTGAATTTGAAAAAGGTTAGGTGTTATTTTATTTTTTTGCTATCTGTAGAAGGGGAAGGAATTAATGCTCAGGGTCGAGTATTGAACAAGACCGTTCAATCTTATGGTGTAACGCATCTTTCGACTGTTTGGCAGTCCATGTCGGATTTGGGTATAGTAAATGGTTCAATATTAATCGACCAATCAGTTATACTCACTCATAATCAACGACCAAGAGATGAAACGTGAAAATTAAGTGCGCTACCGTCGAGAATAATGTATGATCGAGACGAAAAGCAAGGTTATAGAATGAATCTTAGCGTGTTTAGATTAGACATATAATGAAGAGAAGTAAAGGTAGGGGCAAGTTATGCTTAAAATTGTCGCCTGCAACTTTTCATATTTTGAAATAGAATACTATATAAAGCAGTAAATATTTATATCCCCGATTTAATTAAGGAAACTGACATCACGTAGAAGTGACTTTTGTTGATGGAGTTGTTTTGTACGAAATATATACAAGCTTTATAAAAACTAATCTTTTTCTCTATAGATTCATTGATATAAAAACTCCTCATTCCAAAGAATATATCAAATGTTGAACTTTTGCTGCATTATCAATGCCTCTACATTCATTTACAGAAATAAAGCTGCTGAAGAAAACATCAACAGCTCAAAAGGAAGATGATATTGTTCAAAATGAAACCAAAATGGATTTCAATTAAAAGGAATTGCAAAATCAGAAAAGTATAGTTTCTATTTGTGAAATCATGTTTAAGAACAAACGTTGGATTATTTGCCAACTTAATTACGTTATAAAATAACGTTTTGACAGACGGCCATGATTTCGGAACAGTTATTCTGATCTATCCTTATATTGTTAGTATCACGTATTTGAAAATGCAAATTTCTTTTTATAAAACAACTTTTGCTCTAGGAATGGTCTCGTGCATTCACTAAGACGCAGAGGAGACTGGTTCCGAGCGAAGTTGAGGCAACCAAAAAAGTGCCAAGATCTGGAGTATAAAAATGTATATATAGCGATAAATTAGGCGTTATCAAATACCGATTGGAGAGAGACTGGAAGCAGTTAAGGTCTATAACAGGGGTTCCCAAGCTTTTTTCATAACGACCCCAATAACAACTTTCAAGTGTCCAGTGCGACCCCAATATATATATTTTTCATGAAACTTTGGAGCTTTTTTCACTGGACTTTTGAGATTGGTCATGTGGTGATATTAAGTAAACTAAGCTAAAACCAAACAGTGATGTCGCAGTAAGCACCTACATTTTCTATAGCATAAGCATATAGCGCGATGCCTATGGGCCTGTTTTACAGTAAGCCATGGTACAAGCTGCTAAATTTAACATGATTTATCAAATCTTAGATGTTTTGTACATTCATCCTCCACCATACCTCAGCGACCCCACCGACCCCATGACCTGTTTGCGACCCCACCTACTTATCACTCCGACCCAATTTGGGCTCGCGACCCCTGATTTGGGAACCCCTGGTCTATAAGATATCTTAAATTTATACGATATCATGTTTTATAACTTCTCAGGATGTCAACCTCTACTAAGTAATAGCATTCCGTATGGAAAAATAAGTTGTACTGATTCCAATCGCCAAGGGTCTTATTGTATGGTTGAATGTCTGCAGAACCATGTCATTCAGGTATGCCAGCTATTACCTCTCACCAATATCGATATACCGTTCAAAACTATCATAATGTATTCCAATTTAGTTATTCTATATCAAGCAAGTATTAAGCGGTGCGCGGGGAGAAAATACAAAAATTCGGGTACTCCTGAAGTATGCGCACCAAAATGTCGCACAACCTGAACCATAGCCGGGTACACAACCTGAGTTCAGGTTGTGCGCCATTTTGGTGCGCATACTTCAGGAGGTCCAAAATTTGTTTACCTAAATCACAAACTATTTTCTGAGCTAATAATCAATAAATTAGTGAATATTATGATCAATTTGTTTGTAGAAATGTGTGCATATCCTCTACATCAGTGATTTTCAACTTTTTTGGTCCACGGAACAATTTTAATATAAAAAATTTATGATTTTTCAAAAATAAAAGATCTCATTAACTAATAATTATCTCGATTCCTGTTACGATCGATTTTACATAGAATTTAAATAAAGAAAATACCAATAGCCTATGACTCTAAAATAGATGGAAAAAGAGCTAACAATTTCACATTCATGGATAGAGTTAAAGTACAAATAAGGGTTTTAAACGATGACCGCTAAATGTTAAAATACCATTGACAGTTATCTGATCCTGGCTAGTAGTAGCTAGAAATAAAAATTCCATTTCAGTTTTTTTTTTATTTTATCTTCGCGCGTTCTCAGTACCTGGCATTGTTTTAGTATTTTTATGAATGAATTTGAATTTGAAAGGGCGTTCCCAAATTTCTCGTGGAATTAGTTTGTTACCCGAGGATCTGATCATTATTAAAAATCTTCTTAATTAAAATAAATTACTTGTAAATTAGAACACATCGAATAAAGTTGCAGCGATGAAGTCAAGCAAACAAGTCCATCTCTTTTCACAGGGAAAAACTAATTTTGTTTGTGGAGATAACTTCAGTTGGTCTCCTAATATACCAAGCTGCGTTTGCGAAAAGTGTAAAACAGGCGAATATTGTGAATCATCAACATCTTGGAATGTTTTACAACAACAGATAATAAGAAGAAGTGAGAACGAATTATTGTCGGTAAGGAAGTGCTGTATTACTGGAATTTGAATAAGATTTTATTAATTCTCTGAAGTGTTTATTAAGATACATAAAACGATAAAACCTACAAATTGGAATACACAGTATAACGTAATCTTTATCGTTACCCGAGTCGGAGCATTTCAAATTTCATGCATACCAGGGTATACCAATTTCACGAAGTTAAATTGAACGTTGTCTTTTTTTATATTGTCTGTAATTATATACTTTCAAAACTATTTAAACGATTCAAAAGGCTCAAAATATTTTGACTAACATAATAAGCGGCTATCAATTAGGTTTCCATCTTTCCCAGTGTTTTTTTTTTCTCGGGGAATCAACACTGGGTCTTTAATTGTTCATCTTCTACGTTAATTAGCATAAAGCCTTAGCAATACGAAGTAGTACCGGTATATATAAAATATTTTAGACTTAGAGTACCGATAGTCATCATCATCAATAAACTCGTGGCTTCGCTGAACACCAGATCGATGAAATGCGATCGCGGAACCGCCCCACTATGCCTAATTTTGATGACGTTATCACGCAAAACTTCAGAGTGAAAATGAATCTTATGAAACCCGCAGAATGTTTGGAAATGAATAAAGTAATACCGTTCGAGCGATAACAACACTCTTTAACCACTGAAAAGTCATTGGTATAGTAGGTGAAATTGTTTCTACAAAATTCATCGTTGAAAATTCAGGAACAATTATTACTTTTTACGATATCAATTCGAATTAGGGTAAATTTAGAGTTCATGTTAGTGATGTCACTATAAGATATCTTGGTATAATTATCGACGGTTAATTTTTATGGCATGCTCATATAGATTACCTGTATAGCAGGTCATATAGCTCTTTTTTCTTTTAGATAAATTATGCCGGTCATCAAATACAGTGTCGTTCGTCACAAGGATTATTCTTCAGGGATATATTTGAATGTATCGATGCTGAAACTGGTCAATCTGCTAAATGCTATATCACAACTAAATCAACCACCATAAAAGCAGTGGCAAAATTATTCAGACAAATGATGAAGTAACAAATATACCCGGAGCCATGTGACGTTTCAAATTTGCCGACAGATTGCTAATGCTGATGTATATCGTTTGGAATACAAATTTCGAAATAGTCTTGTAAATATATGAGCTAAACAAACACTATAAATATTAGATGCTGAACGTGAACATGCTTAACGAAGGTATTGACTGAGAAAATGCTTGGTTGAAAAACTTTTTAAAGACAAAGCATCAAATGATTTATATTTACCAAAATTTCTAAATAATTTTTTTTTGGTTTTTCACTGCAAAACGATTAGTAATTACGGCTATTAGTAATTTCCAACTCATCACCAACATTTTTTTTTGTCTCAACTAAAATCGACTTACAATAAAAAAAATGTATGTATTTCGGAATTTGTCTTGCTTTTAGTTGAAATTGGCTTGAGTGAAACCCGTAACTTTTTATAATTGGCCAAGCATATACAGCTTGAAATCAATGTTGGGTAGCTCTGAGACCAGAATGTTTCCTCCGAATGGCGCAGAAGAAACGAGTATGAAATCAGGAAGATCCTTTTGTCTCACTTTTGTTAGGTGTTAACATACCCTAAAAGAACTTCATACCAAAGAAAGCGGTTACACGTGGCAAAGGTGACATTATATTAAAGAAACAGGTTGAATTGTAACAGAAGAGATTTGGTAAAAGAAGGGGACATTCATCTCCTCTAAACTGCGAAGATATGGAACCGATTCTGCCTCTATGTGCACAGTCAATCTGTCATATATTGAATTTTTAATTTATTTTCTTAAGATAGCACTATTTTATACTATTTTTAACTCACTTCAACACGAAGTTTTCAAAAATAATCGGGTAGCGATATTGTCGTGGTTGGGTTTGATGTAGGGGCGAAAAACTAAATCCAAATTTCATGTACACAATTGGAGATTGTTGAGTCGTTAGAAGGGTATTACTTATTTTTCACATTCCTTCCTGAAGTTTAAGTGGCCCGATCTTTCAATCAATTTTTTTTTTCATTTCTATCCATGGGAACACTGTTTTGACATTTGACCTCCGTGTCTACATAATTTAGCTTTGCTCTCTTGTTATTTTATATCAAAATGTTCTCTATAATATATATAATAACTTGTATTCGTTCTGCACTTTGCAAAAATGAAGTAAATTATTTCAATGTACATGTTTATTGAGAATACATATTAGCTTTAGTCAGGCTTACTATATCTAAATGATATAAAGAACACAAGAAAACGTAGAAAACACACAATATAATATGCCAATGCTACTACAATACTAGACTATATTCAGATAACATTCCTCTATTTTCTACCGAGACTACATCTCACTGAAAGTTGGATTATCGTGAGCACCTTTTGCATCTACACCGTAAGTCGTGCTGAAAGAAGGCCCTGTAAAGTTGGACCTCAGCCTTATATACCAAGGCGGTCTCGATTGATTTGTTTCTTCCTTGTTTTTCTCATAATGAGGGTGATCTGGCTGCAGCTGGGGTGTGGTCAAGAATATCCATTTCTGAAAATATTTATTTACAAGTTCAAAATTATTTTTGCATTTGCTATGAAAATTGAATTCAAGTTACAGTATATACAGGGCTTCGTAATACATTGATTGACTTTAACGCATTATATTGTGATGGATACAAATCGTTGAATGTGAATAATACTACGGTCCACAGGCATTGCAAAAGACAAAATTTGATAATTGTAAAGATTGTAAACTATCACTAGAAATAAATTTAGCGATACATATTTATTTGATGCTTATGAGGTTGTTGATTAGTTTTGTCAAAACAACTAAGCCTATTAAAACTATTCAAAGAGCCATTATTTCTTGTTGTATATAGCATACATACCTCTTGTGCAGTCCCCGGAGTTTTAATCAGTATGTAAATTGCGTACACAGGTACGTTGATCATGGAACTGAGAGCTAAAATCCATCCGATTCCCTCTCCCCAAGGAGGGTAGACGTACGTCTTGTTGTATACCAAAGGTTCGAACTCGATCATGGCGTAGAGGAAAGTTCCCTGGAAATAATTTTAAATAAAAATAAAGTAATATTCAAGTTTTACCATATATGAGAATTACTCAGATTACTATCTGTGACTATCGTATTTCTCACTTCAGTTGTAGTCAGTAATTACGGCTTTTGTATTTGAGATAAGATGAAAGCTACACATATTTATACAAATTTACGTATATTTTGCCAACATTCCCACGGTATTTATAACTACGGTACTTGGTAAACGGCAATATAATTGCTCTATTCTTCTTACCGTTGTCAGGATTGGAGTAAATATCAACCAGAAATATTTGATGATTGGTATCGGCCGATATCTGATCATGTCCGCTATGTTTCCCCACATTTTCTCAGCGCCTGTAGCATAATGATGCGTCATTACTTATGACTTACATTACAAGTTACTAAAGCTAGTGATTAATCGAAAGTCATTTTAAATCAACAACTTGAAAATGGCCTACATATTAGCTTTGTTCCCTTGTATATTACATTAAATTTATTGCAATTTCATGGAGAATAAGCATTTAATAGTATATTGAAATAGAACGACATAACTCACCGTAAATGTATGCGATTGTCACCGACTCGAAAAATGCCACCCAAAGTAAGCACACTCCACTGGCGGCGTAATAGTCGAATAGTTGGAAGACGTACATTCCACCCTAAACAATATTTTGTTGTAATTTGCGAATAGCTCAGAGCCTTACTGACAGCAAGTAGGAAATTATTTTTCTTACCTCGGTCACCATAAACAGTCCGATTAAATATGAAACCAAGCAGGTGATTCCAATGAATATTTCTCTTCTTTTTCCTTTTCGAAGAAATCCCGGGAAAAGGTCGACGACGGATGTTATAAAACCTTCCATTTCTACAAACTAAAGCAAATGATTACGATATATATGTATATATAAACAGAAAATGAAAATGTACTGAGATAGCTACTGTAAGCATACCTCTCAGGGTGTACCGAAATTGGCTTTCCTTTTTTTCGGCACTAAATCTCAGAGTAATAAAGGTGTGTGCGTTGCCGTTTTATAGTTCATTTAGTAGTTCGCGGTGTTTATCGCAATGAACAACGAGTAGTAAGGATGTTTGTCCTATAAACTGGATATTTAAACATACCTGACTATCCAGTCCAAGAAGCAGGAGCATGACGAAAAATAAGATTGCCCACAAAGTTGAAAGTGGCATTAGTGTCACGGCTTTTGGATAGGCAATGAAGGCTAGACCAGGACCTGAAATTTTTTTAAAATGGGAATTAGATTTAAATGATAAATAAGTACATCCTGTCTTACTTCTACTCACCAGATGAAGCAACATCTTTAATATCAACCCCTTGTTCTGTTGCCATAAATCCAAGAACGCTGAAAATAGCAAAACCGCTGATGAAACTTGTACCGGAATTTAATAGGCTGAGTGCAATGCAGTCCTGTATTGAATATAAAGTTCAAGAGAATCAATAACATTTAAATAGAAGTCTTCAATAATCTTAAAACCAAACGTACCAGATAGCAATTATTGTGATATTTGTTGTAGCTGCCGAGTGATCCCATAGCACCAAGACAAATTGCGTAGGAGAAGAAAATTTGTGTACCGGCGTCCAACCACACCTGTAAATCAATCATATAGATAGATTATTTAACGATGCGATGGGAAACACTCTGTAGTTAGAAATCAGTCGTATTGATGGAGGGTGATTGTCACATCGAGTTTTGAGTCAAGTCAAGTCGATTTCATGCACTCCGTTACTGCAATATGTTGTTTTGAAAATCAAAGTATGATTAATCATGTATCCGACGATATTTACATCGTTATAAAAGCCTATTGCTAGTATTGTCGCAACAAGCTAGTGGATTTTCTGTTTTTCAACATAACATCAGTCGCTGTGATAAATCGTACTTACTACTACTACTTACTAGCAGATTTTCTCTGTATTTCAAAGAATACAATACAACATTGATTGCAGTGGTAAATCGTTCTTAACCTGATTTTTTACGATATTTCAAAGAATCGACCACGTTTCAAGTCCCTCTGTTGGTCAGTCAAGATCGAGAAATTTCGCTCAAGTGAATCGAGTCTCTTATAGTCCTTGGAAAACGAGACTTGAATCGTGGCTCCTGGGCACTGCACAAATTGAGCCTTCCTAGTTCTAGTTATAAGTGAATAAGAAATAGCAACCACAATATGAAAACTGAGTAGGATTGTCAAAAAATGAAAGACGTTTTGTTATTGTTTCTTTCTGGCCGCGATATCTTTCACAGGAATCTAAGATTATCAGGCACCAAAGAAATATTTACAAAGGTATGCTATAAGCTGCATAGTTGGCGGTATAAAGTAAGCGTGCTGTACCTGGGGATCACTGAGTCTTGCTATATCCGGAGTTAGATAGAATCGAATACCTAACTCTGCACCAGGCAAAGTTACTCCTCTTATTAGAAGCACTATAAGCATGAGAAAGGGAAACGTAGCTGTGAAGTAAACAACCTGAAAATATATTTAAGCAAGTTAATCACATGACTGTTTTGTTATATATATGTCTCATTTCTGTACATGAACTGTAGAAATAACAACTACCCATTGAGCTTTAAGTAAATCACTTGTGGTTTGCATAGTAACGCCTATATTAGCACTTATGCTTGAAATGTGATTGAAAGTTTAGTATGTGATTTTTATATTGTCAAAATTTTATTCTATAATGAGGAAGTAGAGATCTTACTTTTCCAGTAGATTTGATGCCTTTCCATATGCAAAAATAGCAAACAACCCAAACAAGCAAGAGACATAATGCCAGTTCCCATCTTATTGATCCAACTTCGTCTAATCCACCGGATAATCCCAGCACTCGATTTCTTAATTTAAAACTCTTATTAACTTGAGATTAATTTACCAATTTCAACTCAGTTTCTTTGTTGAGCTCTGTTGTAGTTTTTAAAAATAGTTTTTTATGTGTAATGTAGCAAACGATGTTGTGAATAAATAAAATCCGGAATTCTATAATAGTATGTCATTTATTAATAATCTTTTTTCAGTGTGTTGTAATTTAGCCAAAAACAGTACATTTTACAGTTCAAACATATACGTTCTCATTTTTGAAATATAATGTATTCGTCGACTGATACTTACTCCCAATACTCCGTTTCTGGTCTTGTATAACTTCCGTTACATTTCGTAAAGTTTATATAATAACCGAGATAGGGCATTTCTGTTGTGTTAATGGTAATAGGCAATGCCGTGGTAATGGGTGTCATCGCCGTAGTGGTGTCTTCTTTTGGTAACAAATATTCCGTGTAATTTATGTATTTTAAATCGATTTTGAAATTTTGCACGCAACAATCCGTGTTCCAGTATTGCCCACAAAGAGCCCAGGGAAGGGTTGCTGTAAAACTCTGGAAAAGATAGAAAACTGCCCATGCCAGAATAATGATGTAGTAGATGTTGAGCAACGTAACGATAACCAGAGATGCGTATCCGATTCCTGAATTAAAAAAAAAAGATTTTCCGTTAAGTTGTTTTCGTCATCCGTCTATGTCACAAACATTTCTTTCCTTATGACAAACAACAAGTGACGCACTCTCGTCAGCGACATGTAACAATATTTGATGCCTCGAAGGGTTGGAAGGGTTTTAAGAGTAAGTGTAATAGCTGTTATGAATGAAGGCACGAACGTGACAAACTGGAACGGGTAACAAAGATTATATTGACATCGCAAATTTTCACAACCGGTATGAAAATATCTATTTCGAAAATATAAGTCCAAAACAGACATCATTGGATTGGATACTAACTTCAATCAATGTAAGTAAAAGGAGATGTATGAGGGTTGACAACACAAAAACAACTGGGGTGAATTGGAGCGTACAAGGAAAGCACCAGCTGCAAGTCGTGATATGTTTTCATGTTTTCTTTTTTTGCGATAGAAACCGCACCCTTTCTCTCTTTTTATTCCGGCTGTATTTCAACATATTTCGTTATGCTACATATACATTTTGGGCTACAACTCGAAATTTCATTGCCTCCATATTGCACAGCAGAATTACAAATGTATGCCGGTCGTGTATGTATACCTACATGATTCAATAATATATATATCTTTTGTTGCTTTGCATTGAAAGGGGGCTATGAAATATTTTATGTAGTCACTATGATCCGTTGGAAAATCCACTCGAAAATATTTTAAAATAGTAGAAACATGGCTTTATATTTTTATTTTTCACGAAAGATAAGTGATTGGGAAAACTCCTGGATAAGAAAGGAGGCTGGCCGTCTCTTCCAGAAATCTACGCATATCTAGTTTGTTACAATGCTCGATATTTCAGAAAAAATAAATTGAAATACTCGAAGACACAAATTATATTCTCAGTTCACCTTTGCCAATTGGCACAAGTTTCCATGCGGTCACACCTCCCTCTGATGTATATTGCCCAAGTGCAACTTCCAAGAAAAATATTGGGATTCCGCCAATCACCATGAAAATCAAATATGGAATGAGGAAAGCTCCTGGATGACAGAAATTTAAGAAAATAAAATGTATAAATATTTTGATAATATGCAAAGATGATATGGGCGGATTTAATTCCGTATTAAACCATAGCATTTTTACTCCATAAATAAGACTTTTCCTTTTAAGTTGTTTGCTATGCTATACAAAATCTCTAAAGTACAATTGCGCAAAAAATATAAAGTATTGAACAAAGCGTCGACGGTGTTCTGAAATTTTGTATTGTGTATCCATTGTATTGATTGCAATAAATAACAAAAATATGTCACCTCCTCCATTTTTGTAACATAAATAGGGAAACCTCCAGACGTTTCCAAGCCCGACGAATCCCCCAGCGACCGACAGCAGAAAGTCAGTTTTTCTTGCCCATTTTTCTCTGACGATTGGTTTCGAAATGTCGACTGCTTTTACATCTGACGTAGTAGCTTCGTTAGACATAGCTAACTTGTTTTACATTAGAATATTATGCACTGATGTAAGACAAAATGATCATATTATGTCAAGTCCGTGTTGCTGAAGAATCGCTACTATTTACCCTTATGAAGTTTTTCTTGTAACTGCATTTCAATTCGTGTTGTTGTCGATGATGGGAAGATTGTAAACCTTTACCTGCTGACTCACTTTTCAAAAGTAAATATTTCCTAACATTATTTAGTTAGATCTGTTTCTGTATTCTCCAAATTTTTCTAAAGATGGTTCTGAAATATGATCACAACTTTCTCACGTCTTTTATTTATTTACATCGAGAATACTTATTTGTTATTCAGTTGTTTCTGGGCTTTCTACATTATGATACAAAGAAATTGTATATCATAGTGAACTTGAATAGCATGATATAAAGAATACACACTAACTATAAGTTTTGAGACTGAAATTTTATCTTCCGAATTTACACTTTGCTTGTAATTGTTACACTTTGCTTAACATCTGAAATCTTAAATTTGTTTTAATCAGGGTAAACACAGTGACCCACATTCAAATCCATATGAACTGTCAAACACCAGTGCTTCTGGTTTAGGATTTTTTAAAGTTACTTGCAAACTTCTATTCTAAATTTTATGAATAAATAAATAATTGTACACAAATCAACTTTTTTTAAGCGGCTTGGTATTTGATTTTGTAAAATAATTCCCTTTAAAAATTTAAAGTCGCTCGGCTTATGCCTTTGCAGCAAAATTAGCTCTCCTTAGCGCTTCATGGAAATCGAAAACAAAAATATTTATTTGAGCTATTCCTAAAAAAGGTGCGCTCAGATGATGATTTTTTTGTTCTCAGTCACTCATGCATTCAGAGCACCTTGTTTATACATTCAATCTTTTTCAGTTCTGTATAGAAACAAAGTTGGCCCATATATAAGATCTGTACTATTAAACTCACCAAATTAGTCTAGCCCCTAACGAAAAAACATTGTTAAACTCTGCGGCAATCTTAAACATGCGTGAATCAGAAGCACGAAGCAAAATAACTTTAAATTTTGAAAAAACCCTGTTTGTACAGACTAACCGATGTAAAGATTTCAGATGCACGAACAAAAGCAAATCCCTTTCTTTGAAATTTATTTAACTTCGATGTCATACATCATCATTACTGACTTTTGAGTGATCGTTTTTCAATAATAGTAGAATACATATAAAAGTGTATCTGACAGAATGGTAAACATATCATAAACGACATTTTGAACTTCGCTATTATGTTACAAATTTGCTAACCTGTTGCAACAAAAATCGTGACTGTGAATATATTGTTGATATGGACGTAGACGAATCCTCGACAAGATGTCATAAAATACCAAGTCGTGACATTTGGACAAAGGTAAAATATTTTACAAAGCCACAAAGTCTAATTTTGAGTATTGTAAAGTTAAAATAAAGTTTTGCATTTCAATAAGACAACGATAGGAATCCTAGAAAGGTATCATTTGATAGACGGACACCATTCTATTATTGACAATTTTTCACGTCCTCAAGGACGGGTATGGCAGTAGAGCAATTCGGCATTTTATGCCAGCGCTGAATATAAAACTATATATATAAGCATGAATAAAATGTTTATTTAATATCGGTTATATTTAAATTGATAATAAGTGTAACTAATATAAACTATTTTATGTGCTGTGGCTATTTTCTATCCTATTTTCGGTAGGAAATTCTTTAGGATTTGTAATATTTTATTGTGGTATTCTGGTTCAAGAAGTTTAACGGTCGATAAATTACTAATTTACTTTATTATCTTTGCCAATGTAATATTCAATTTCTATGCTAATATATTTTGTAGGATCCAGACAAAAGTGATATATTTCATAATTGTATCCGGACCAACAAATTTTCTGTCCATTAACTAAAAGCTTATATGAAAATCTTTCTGGGTCTCATATTTAAAATAAATGGAGCAAATAAACAGCGTTAAATATTTTTAGCTCGTAAATATTCTATCCTACATTTTGACAAAATATTTGTTTTGTTAAATAAACACAAAATCCTAATCTGAAACTAACTCACTGGCTCTGGTGTAAGATTCAATGTTTGTGGTTCCTGATGTACCCTGCACATCGGATCTTACTTACTGTCCCGAGAAATGGAATTTGTCAAGCAACACCAAATGTTAAATTTTAAACATCCATGATCTACCACACAATAAACGTTGTGTACACAATTCTACCGAGTCTAACGGTACGAAACCACTTCTTCATAGTTTTCCGCTATTTGAGCTTATCCTGGTATTTGGAGAGCTGATTTTAGTGGTTTTTGATTTTTATGAAATTTATGATGGTTAGAAAAGAGCTTTTCTTACCTAATCAACCATGTCAGTTTAATCTTTGCACATAAGTAGGCTTCATTTTTGGTCTAATGGGGATTACCATATTTTAAGTCTGGATCTTATAACTTAGCAATTCTGACAAAAGTTGCTTCGCTGTAATATATGAATCCCCTGTAAAGCAACCCAGGAATTGCGTTGAGATATAACGGTCCAAATAAATTTTCTCTTTTGTAGGGCGAGGAAACAACGTGAAACTATTTTATTTCCATCAGTAATCGATAAGTGTAGTTTCCATATTATGTATCGACTTTCTAATAAACAGTTGTATCAAATATCTATATGCCGGAAAAAACAATTTTATGTCGATGACAGTGTTCAAGAAAAAAATATTTATTAAAAGTGTAACGTGTGAACGATTTTTTTTATTTCTCTCGCAGAATTAAATTGACTCATCGATAAGGGCGAAAGTAAAACTACTTTTAACTTTTACTAAAATAATAATTTATGAAAGACAAGATCCGATAATGACCAGCCATTACTAGTAAACAACAAACATCGTGTTAAAGGACTTAGACTTTTATTGATAGTATCTACTCGTATATATATCTTGCACGCACATATGTAATTATTCCAAAAACAGAAATGATCAAAGGTAAGTGATATATATAATTTTCAATGGCAAATTGTTCGGGTATACGTAACTCATGATTTTGCATATTTAATCTTGCACACATCAACAATATTATTACAAGTTAGAGAAGCTACGGCATCGGTATTGGCGCGTCAAATCGTGCCTAACATTCTTTTGGAACCATGAATATATCTGGATCAGATACTTGCGTCACGACGTTGAAATAGCTGCAAAAAATAAATAAATAAAAATTATATTGGGTGTTTGAATAACTTGGAACCGTGAATATTCGAAAGTTATGCATATTTATGAAATTTGTACAAATATATCTGAGCTCGACTTGGATAGGATTATTGTACAGGCATATATGACGGAATGTTAATAGGTCCTATTAATAGTTATGTTACATACAAGCCCCCTTAAATTCAAAATTTTTCAAAATTCAGCCCTGTGCATTTCTCAGTAGATAGAAATAACTTAGGTGAAACCTCCAAGGCAATAAATCGAAACTGGGAATGACCATAGAATTTTTACAAATATACTTTTTGCCTTCAATTATATAACGATTGGTCGGATAGAAGAACAAACGGATTTAAACTGTATGACCTTTATTGATGAACATTTGGATCATCTACTGATGTATTCAGCTTGTACTGTCATTTCTAACAACAATGTTAGCATTGAATATTGCTGGGCGTGTTGGTGGTACGCGTCATTTGGGGGTGATTGGAAATCCCTGGAATTCTAAGGTTGATTTTGAATTCAGTAACTCAAATTTAGGAATTTCGAAAAGTTTACGTTATCAATTTGTAATATATATATATATATAGAATTTGAATTAATGCATAGTGCAAGTGGGGTTGCCAACCTTGACAAATTTCAATAAAGTAGGCTGTGACATAGATCCATAAGTTTCAACTTAATTGACTGCCAGACATGGAGATAATAAATGACAATGATTAAATTGATTTAAAATAACTTAAATAATTTATCGGTTCTTTAATGCAGTTACGCATTTGTTCTCTATATGATATTCAGTAATGTCATTATAGGACGATCTTATAGTGAATGCGATGCTTGAATGAATGTTAGTTATCGTCCTTTATAACTTCATTAATAAAAGACAAGGACAAAATTCCTCAATTAAAAGGCTGTATGTTGAAATAAAGGATGGTTGGGACATTTCTTACCTACTGTGATAATGTACTTTATGTCCATCATGGGAACCTTCAAATGAATGGTAGAACGGTATGCAATGATCGTGGGTAAATTCGTGGATGTGCATTCCTGAAAAGGATACTGTATACTGAAATATTGATGAAATTTAATTATTGAATACTTTACAATAAAATCCAGGGCGGAGGAACGTAACGGCATTTCGAGAATTTATGCTAAGGAAAAGGACACAAGGTGGCAGGAGATCGATGCATGAATAGTGTTATCAAGATGTAATTTAAATTTTAATTATGTAAAAAAACTCTTTTCTGACAAAAAGCAACGATAAACGTTACATCGCACCTTGCGAAGATGTTGTATTTTCATATCTGATCCATACGCTAAGTTCGACTCCATCATGCGGAAGAACGCCGATTGTCATATCTTGAGCGAAGTGATCTCCTTTTTCTATTCCAATGCGATGAAATTCGCCTTCGGTTTGAGACTGATGGCACTTTCCAGTTTTCATGTTTATTGTGTAGTTCTTTTTCTGTTTACATGGTAACAATAACACTTTGGTAAAAATATCGATATATGATACGTCAAACATGCTAATCGCAAATTAAAACTTGCCGAACAATATCCGACGTTGGACCAAATACAAATAGCCTACGTGTTGATATGGTAACGAACATTTGTCGACTCCAAACTGTTCGTTGTAAATATTTCGCAAATATTTTCATTTTATTTAATCGTCTTATTGTTAGTATATTGAATTTTAGATCATAATTGTATTTGCGAGTGCTCGTATAAATTTTGGGTACTCCTGAAGTATGCGCACCAAGATGTCGCATAACCTGAACCCTAACCTGTTACACAACCTGATTCAAGTTGTGCGCCATCTTAGTGCGCATACTTCAGGAGGTCCAAATTTTGTTATTTAATAATTGTACCTCTTCGAAAAGAAGGAGCATATCCACAGTAGGCCTGGTTTCCATCTCTGACGTCTTTTCAATCAGACGCACACGTTTGCGGAATGCATCGTAGAAGATTTTCCCTCGACGATAGTAATTGGTGTAATGGTCATACTAGAATGAATAATGAAATGAGAGAAAAATTGAGCTCAATCCAACAATCTCCAGAATTTAAAAACAGGCCAAAATTTTTTGGAGTTTGTTGCTATTGGATACAAAAGTGTGATTTAGTAATATATAGCCACGGAAATGGTACCGGTTGCTAGCAAGAAATCGTGCTTTGGCTCGTGAATCGGGATCTCCACGTGTTGTGGCGATTTTAAAATCTTCATAAACATACATAATGTATACTCACTTGCAGTATTGTGGCTTCAAAGTATGATGGCGCAGCTGAAATAAAAACGTATTATGCAATGGCTTTTTCTGTTTATGAATTACTAATTTAAATGTAAATGTGTTTTTTAAATTAAAAACATAGGCGCTGTTTCAAGAGGGATTAGGACGAGTGACTAAACGCCAGTGTGTTGTTTACTCTTTTTTTCAAATGCTTATTGAATTGAGGTTAGCATTTAAAGAATAAATTACGAAAGACCTCCTTCCACCATTTCAGACTGCCAGAAAAACAACATGGGTATGTAAATCAAAACAGAAATGCTCAAAGATAAGGACACGAAGGCAAAATCTAAGTAAAATTAAATCTATTAGAGTGTCGGTAGTCTTAATACCAGATCGCTGAAGTGCGATCACGGCACCAGGCACGCGATGTACAATTTTATTTTCAATGACATCAGCACACACAAAAAACGAATCCCATAGAGTCGAAATAAATGAAAGTAATAGCCCTGACAAACACAATCTTTAACCATCGAAAATTTCTAAGCAATTGGTCTAGAAGTCAAAGATAGATTTTTTCACAAAAATAAGTAAAGATCATTAACAACAACATAATAGCAAAACGATCCATAAGCACACTTCGTGGCAGGCAGGTTTGGGAGTTGAGATAATACATCTTATTTTAATCAAAATTGATTTATGAACTAGGTATCGTATTTAATTAACGTGATAGGAGTAAGAATAATATATAAATATATATTACTTACCACAATGGTGTTCTTGAGCGAACACAACAACGCTTGACAAAGAGAGGAGCAGAAGTATTTTCAGCATTTCGTATTTTGAGTAATGCGAGTATTCTTTGCAGCTCAGGTCGTTATATCCACTTAGCAGGCAGAACGAATTAACATTTAGAGAGAGGAAGGCAAATTAATGCAGAGAAAAATCACAAATATAGCGCTATCCGATGTTCACAACTGGGCGTCTGAGTTATTCACTCGTGTTGAAGGGGTTAATACGAAGAAATAATTAACCGGTCCTGTGACACCGTGTTTGCTCTACCGAATATTGTTTTTTGGTTATAAACTTAGGATAGGATCACATGAGTAATGTGTACAAAGTATAAAGGGTTGCAGATAACACAGTTATATTATGATGACTTGCACAGTACGGTGCAAAAGAATATGAATTTATTTTTTCGTTTATAAATTATTTGACATAATGTGCAGGCGAAATGGAATATATATTAATTTGTAAAGTGAATATTTGCCAAAAATTACATAGCTGAGAATGGGGCATAGTTTATGCGTCGTCGATGATGGTCAAAATACTAAGCAATTTCTAAATTTCCTTTTTGTAATTCACCATCGATGGTTTTTCATTTTTATGTGAGGGTGGGAGAGGCCTTGTTTTTAAGAAATCGTTTATAAAATAAATAGTTTTCAAATTAAAACACATGCAACAGATTACTAACGTTATTTCATTTAAATACTAGACATACATATAGGTAAAACGGTTAAATTGGTCAGGAAACTCGATAACCTTCAACAGTCTCGCATACTGGCCAACACAAAACATTGTGTAAATTGGATTACTTCTATAAAAATTATCAGTATTGTTTTATACTGTTTTTCATTGTTTTCATTATAGTCTAACTCTATAAAAATTATCGATATTATTTAATATAATTTTTTTTAATTGTTTGTGGAAATAAATCTCTCTCTCTTGCGGAAAATGACAAAAATGGTTCTACGTTGTGTTTGTAGTCAAATTTAACGCATTGAATAGTTTTTTATTCTTAATTGCGTTATATATTTAGGTAGCATATAGCTTAAAGTTCAAAAACCACCCTTCGACTTCATTCTAGTCCTTATAACAGCTGACTTATTCGATTCAGTACAACAACACGACGAAAATTTCCCATAAGACTCCATTGTTTCGCGTTTCCCCAATATGGCACAAGATGGCGTCCATGAACTAGTTTACTTAACATTAGCCAAGTTGGTTGCCGGCCGTTGGTCAAAACAAACATCTTCAGAATGAAGTCGCACCTCACAACTAATGGAGGCCTGGTAAATTTCTGGTACCACAATGGATATAGTTGAAATTTGTGTAAAAAGGTTCTTGATAATAGTGCTAACAATATGTGACCGGTAGTCTATTTAAGCGAGGTCCTTGGTTTACAGTATAGTTACCGGCACCGGTAAAGGGATACGGTACATGCTGACATAAATGGACATATAGGAAAATCAAATATACAGATATACATAGGCAAATTAAATATACAGATATGAGCATAGGCAAATTAAATATATACCATACAGTATATATATAATTGCTCTTTATTTGTTTATGAGGTACACACGATATTGGGCTTTGAATGAGCAATAAGTCAGGTTGCGAAAACAATAAGGTATATTGTTCTAGACTTTAACCCCGGTATATTTCAAGGATTGTTGGGTTCGACTCGAAGTAAATTTTTGAACCTGGTAGCACCCTTTCAGCCTTCACTGGCTGAACTGGTGTTATAGCTATGTGCTGATGACTGAGTTGTGAAATTACAATGGGAAGCTCTGGGCAACATATCGTGTGTGTATTGGAACATGATTTTGGCAATTTCGAATGTGTGGATATCATCAAATTTAGGCATATCAGATAATTTATATAGGTCGCTCAGGTTTGTTGATCGAACTGAGTTTGTCAAAAATCGAATTGCTTTATTTTGCAGGGACTTAATTTTGCGGCTGTGAACCTCCTGGAGACATGACCCCCACCCATACTGTTATTCTATATTAGATATATGATTGGAAAAGGGCATAATATACCATCCTTAGAGACAGAGTAGACCTACGCTTAGGTAGATAATTTAGCAGTTTGCATAATATTGGACACGTTTAGTGGACATACCGATCGTTTTGTTGTTATGTTTTCTTGTTGTTCTTAGACATTTTTTGGATACCTAGTGGAAATATTAAAAAACCGCTTTTCTCTTTGATTACTGGACCTCTTGGATTACTGTAGACCGTACCTTACTGCTTAGCTTGGCGTGAATGTATTTGTAGACTGTGGTCAAAAGGTACGGTAAACCGTACCGGTAGTGTCCGGTACTGTACTGTTTCGCTTGGTGTGAATATATTTGTATACTGTGGTCGAAATGCTTCGCTTGATGTGAATATATTTGTAGACTGTGGTATCTGCTGTTATAATACCGTGATAAATCGAATAAGTTGGTTTTACAAAGAAGAAGCGTCTGGCATTACAGGTAGGAGGGGGATTATAATTTGACGAGTTTTGTTCGAAATATCCGTGTTCTTAAAATATATGGCGGTCAGAAATGCAATTAGAAGCCCAGATAGAGAAGTTCTGGTACCGTAACACAGCGCGGTGACACTGAACTAACTCGTAGCTGTCAAAAGCTTGAAAATCCATACAAATTCAAGAGATAAAAATATGAAACTTGACAGGTGGTTAGATTTGTGTTTCTTTTAACCACCCTTGAAGGTTTCGCGTTTCTACATTTAGAGGGGGGGGGGTAGGGGGTGCGCATTTCCAATACGTTGATAATATCTTTGTCAACCAATTTGCGACCACCGTGTTTTTGTTTGTTTGATTGCTGTGATGTGGTGCTTTGTTTATACAGGTACTGGTAAGTCACCGCATATGATTTTTGAAAATTGTTCTGCGTGTCCATATATTTGAGCATTGCTCTCTTGTCTATTGTAATGCATGAATATTTGTATGACTCAACTAATTCCAGAGGTTCACTATTAATGATGACATTGAAGTGAGCATTTGTCTCAGTGGTGTTTGGACAAATTAGAATAAAGGTAATCGTCAGTGACCAATGGACCAGACCATATATGTGTAGCGTACCGGCAGTCTATGAAACAATTATCCAAGTTCAGAATATCTTCCAATATGGTCTGACGTCAAGTTTCTTCTCAATATTCACTTCAAGTTATGCTATTTTATTCTATTTATTATTCATCAATCTTAATACAACCAAATACTCCAAACAAAACGACAAGTACAAAGCAGCACAAAGCAAGAAAACAAAATATACACAATAAAAACACTTTGAACAGTACTGATGATAGCTAATTCCCTGACAACAACCAAAAATACAACGCTAAAATAACTGCAATGGCACTGTACTGAAACAATAATATCAGCCTACTGTCTGACACAAAAACATCCAACAAATCCCCATCCCGCACTCACAAAACCACAAACAAACATTCCCGATAACCCACCGGAGACCAGAGGCACTCCCACAGACACTCATAACCAGAATCCAACCGAAAACCAACCACACTCAGACAACTGCACCCTGCCAAGCACAGCACACGCCAACACCCACACCCAAAAGAACAGAACCGACAGTGTCACAGCGCCCCCAGTGTCTCTAGTGCCAAAATACCAAATAAGGCAATAATATCACATGACAGCATTTAATAGATAAAACATGGGTCGTCACATATGGCTAGGCTTACCATACCTCCCGCTTTAGACGGGACAGACCCGCTTTTCAGCGTCTTGTACCGCCGTTCCGACAAGTCAGCTAAAAGTCTCGCTTATGTGTTCAGCTAACCCCGTGTGACTCCGGAAATTTGGTCCCGGTGTTGAATTTTCCGTCACGCTCGACTTGGTGATGAAAGATTATTATTGCTTCTAAAATCATCGTGCGACTTTCTGCGTTTTTCTGTGTTCTGACGGCGCTGTCTCGCGTCAAGATTAAGTGAGTGACTTACAAATATTCAATTTAGTTGTGCACATGGAATATTACACGATATACTTGACTATAGAACTGAAAGAATGCAGATTACAAAACAAAATAGAAGAGCAATCAATTGAGTGGGAAGGCCCTAGGACCGGTCCAGCACTCGAAAGCACATTGACAGTAAGATTTTAAATTCACTTTAAAGCTCCCATGAGTAGATGTAGTAGAGAGCCGCTTTGTGCTACGATTGTTCAGCATAAAAAAGAGTATGTTGTAAATGTTCTTATAGGTACCCAATACAGTAATGATTTGTCAAGGAATGTCAATTTTGATAAGAGATATGTATATTTTCGGATCATAAAAAAGTTGCAGTGTGAGGATTTATGCTGTGTGATCAAAGCAGTAAGCAAGAATATAAATTGACTGATGGGTGGAGCTTTATCTCAAAAATCAGAATTAGCTTACACCATATCAATGAAAATTTTTGGTGGAGCAACTAAAACTGTCAGCAAAAAAAGAAATGTGGTGAGCGATACCACCCTGAAATTGTGACGTCTGTATGAAAAACATATATTAAACACACATATTTTAACTTCAATCAATTAGTGTTTTATGATGGAGTTCTACTGATCTTGATAATTTTTTCCTAGACTCATTCTGTCATTGTATACGAAATCACCATCTGCATGTTACAACATAAGAGGTGTTTTACTTTTGCCATGATAATCCATTTTGCTTGATTTCAGGCTGATACTAATAACATTTTTCACATAAATTGGATACCTATTATTGCTATTATCCAAACATGGCTTCCACATATATATATATTTATAATTTTAGATGTGCCTAAAAGTTTTGAATTATTTTGTCGAGTGTTTTTAAATTATGGATTTGTGATCAATAGCAATAACTTTTTTTGCTACTGCAAAATCCACCACATTTATTGAACGCATTAATATTTCTCCTGGGACCGTTACATTTTATTTATTCCAATTTGTTTTGTGGGGTATTCACATTTTTGTTTCAAATAATTCTTTGTCAAAGTGACTGTTAAACTTATATATAAACGCATACATGCTTAGATGGTAAACAAGGTTGAATTGCTAAGGGCGATTTATTTCAAAATACCATAACTAAAATATATAATTTTTTGCAGACGTCTCTAAACTCACTTTTGAAGAACGGTTTGCTGTCACCAGATGGGGTTTTGGCATGGAAACACATCTAGAGGGAATTTATTAAGATATGTCTAAAAAGCATTTGAAACAGCCATGTAAACTAACAGTCCAACATGTTTAACTCAATAGCTTGATAAAAATGTCTGTTAAATATTAAGCACAGAGATAGCACAAAGAATTGTTTTGAATATTAATTCATTTGTATTTTTTTTATTAGATCTATCTCCTTTTGAGCATTTAAATACTTGGATGGATCATGATTATTATTTCTAAAATTACCAACAGTATTCAGGTCATTAATAACAGATGAACCGGGGAATTTTTTCTTTGTAGGTTCTTCCTGCATCTGTTGCTAGGATTTCGGAAATGTCTGAATTTGAAGCAACTGCCAAGTTTTGCAAACTGCAAAATATCTTTTTTGACATATGCAACAGCGCTACTGACGTGGCTTCCCTCAAAAACGAAAATCTACTACTACTCTCTGAAACATCTGGAGACAAAAGACTGCAGTAGATCAGCTAAAATTTCATAAATTATTTTACACACTGGAAGTCTACAAGAGGTGATTAGCTCAAGTATTTTTAAACAAAATAAATGCTACATGCAACACATTTTGTTGTCATATCTAAAAAACAACAACATTTCATTGCTTCTCCAGCGTATGAAGGGCTCCAAATACTGGTACCTTCAACATGTGATATACCATATTAGACCTAACATCTGTCAGACCCTCCTTTAAGTGATAAAAGTCTTCTAAATTGTTTTACTATATCATACATATAAATTTTTCGTGGCTTAAAACACTTTTTAGTGTTAGACCATCGGGAGTATTAACATTTGCCGGCTTCCGATCAGACCTGCTAGGTGTTTTGGTCTAACTTGTCAAATAAAAATTTCAGAACCCCCCCCCAATGAATCGCCAAAAGATTTTCAGTTTGAAAGATGCATATTTTGCAGGTCGCGGGGCTGGGAATCCATCGGTGCTCCAGTTGATTGAAAAGCAGCAAAGAAAAAGAAATATGTAGCAATGTCCACGCGATAGAACCTAAATTGCCTTTTTACCCCAGCCAAGAACCACTCCCAAAGCCTTAAAAAACATCGATACCACTATTAACATAACTTGATATTCAGTGACTAATCACCAGTAATTAAAATAATAATTTTTATTTCTATGGATTATTGAGAAAAAAACTTGTGTACTCCACAAATACGTGTACCAAGATGACGGACCACGGAACATAGTATTATACCAGGTTAGGCCATACTTTTAGGTACAAATACTACAAAACTCACTTCGTTAGTCCCTGAACTCGTAATAAAACTAAAATAAGGAAAAAGGAATAAAATTATGGCCTAACCCTAACGTGGTACACATACTACGTTCCGGTGTGCTCATTTCTTGGTACGCATACTTCAGGAGTACGGAAACTTGACTGTAATCACATATATCTTAATCTTCGTTCTAGCTGCTGTGTTTCTTCAATTGTTTTCGTATTCCACGAGTCCTATTGTCCATATTGTTGTTATTATTTTGGCTGCAGTACTTGGCATATACATTTGCTCAAATTTTTTGAATACATTCTCAAGTAGTGTTGTTACATCTTGACATTCAGTTACATTGTTTAATAGGTATTCGCTCATGAATGATTTGAAAATGTTTTCCTTTTATATCAAGTGTCGGATGTTCAAGGATGTGATGATGGGAATAAATTTCAGCTGCTTGCATGTGTTGAGATAGCCTTTGTATAATCATTGACTCTTAAAAAAGTTATTTATAGATTGGTTTGATTAATTTCTTGAGCAGAGCCTTGTGTTTCTGGGTTGCATTGTTAACAGAAATTGCTGCTCTACCTATGGATTCCAGATTGTTGTCACATTCACACAAGCTGCAGTGCGCAAATCACTGGCTCTTTGTTTCGTTTGACGCCGTTGAATTCTTTCTCATAATCATCACGGTAATTTTTTTACGTTTACTCATTTTATCTCCTATGAAGTTCCAGATCTAAACTAAATTAAAGTTTAATTTACTGGTATATTCATTCATAAGGTTTAAATATAAGGACACACGTCAAAATAAAGATGTTTCTTAGAAATAAGGACAAAAATATTTCCTAAAACAAAGACCTTCAAAATAAGGACAAATTCTAAAAATAAGGACGTTATGGCAGCCCTGATTATAGGTCAAGTGGAGAAAAAATTTCTGTAAAAGCTACAATACTTGAGATGGAGTGAGACCAAAAGGCTGTGCTACTAAGCGTTTTATTTTCAATATAAAGTGCAAAGTATTCATTTTCGTCACCACTTTACCTACATCTAACTGACACTTTTTGCAATGCATCGCATTTTTGATGCCTTGCTGTCTTTCGACAGAGATGTTGTCACATCATTCTGGTCATTTGCAGGACAGACTGTGTCTTCATTTTCACAACTATTTTTTTTTCGTTTTTATCAAATTCTCAACGTCCTTCAGCAAATATTTCGATCAGTCATCAATGAACAGGGCGAGTTCGCGAGCTGTGATGCAGGAGCGTCGTCGTCGTTAAGCAACTTGTCAGAACTAAACCGGCCGTGACGCCCGCCACTTGGAGGTGCAACATCGCCTTTGTTTGTTTATTATACGGCGAGCGGAGTTGGACATCTAGTAGTAGTATATATTTACGATTCAGCCATTCAGCATAATACACGAACATGTTCTCGTTACCAATTTGGCCAATCCCGTTTGGCCAATTTTAAACGACTTCGGTGAGACAATTTTTCAAGAACGTGTCACCAAACATCTAGTAAACGAAGCGATAGATAAGTTTGAAAACCCACGCAACGAATTTGATGAAGCACTTTCCCAAGAAGAGCATATTAACCACCAAATAGAAAAAGTCTTTACAAACTGGGAGGTTGAAATGCAATCTCTTGAAGAATGTTCTGTGTCCCAACCCGAATATGTCGGTGGTAACGTGAGTACAATTATAGGATTTGTGTACCTATATATTACATTTATATGTTTTATATACATATATGAGTTTTATGGTTATAGTATTCCACGTGATATTGGATTTAAATTTTTTTTTTTTTTAGGATTCTTCGTCAACAAATATAAACAGAATCATTACAATCCAGGACAATGAAATACAGTCCGCGGGAGAATCTTCAGCGATGCAAATTGGTTTTGGATATAGTCCTACCAACGCTGACGTTAGTACTATATAATTATGTGTGAATTGCATTTGTAATTTTTTTTTTTTTTTTAGAAATCTTCGTCGATTGGGGGACACTCCAAAGCTAAAGTTACATGCGAAGTTTGTAAAAAACAATTCGTGCGGGAAGCGTACAAAAACAGACATAAGAGGGCGGTGCATGATGCTGTAAGAATACCGTGTCAATACTGCCACAAAGTGTATGCATATGTTGAGTCTATGAAGCGGCATATGTTAATATGCAAGAGACGATACGAATCTAAGCATGATCAATTGAATATGGAACAAGTAAGCTAGTTTATCATACCTGTTACCGAAACACACAAAAGCATCGGGTTCGGTAGGTAAATAAATAATAGTTTATCTGTATATATCCAATCCATACCTTAAAACTGAGTTTTGCATATAGATTTTCATTGTCAAATTCTAATTTTGTCGTTTGTTTTCACAGGAGGAAAGCGAGGCGCTGAGTCAAGACGCCGTACGTCTATTGAGGCGGGAAGAACGTGAACGAATTCGAACCAGAAGAATCTATCATATGGTCCAAGACATATACAATTACACTCTTCGTGACTTTTCTAGTGAGAGAATTCACAACGATATTTTTCTTCAACAAGAGTACTGTTTCAAAGTTCTTGTGAGTTTTGGTTATATACTACGAAGAAAGGGTGATGGGTTATTGAAATATTTTTACCCAAGTGAAAATAATTTTCGATATCTCCCGGACCCCTTTCTGGTAACAAATGAGCAAGATTTTGCAGCTTTCGTCAAGCTTCTTGAAAACTTTGATATTAACGAGTGGGCGACATCAGAACGGCCAAATACTGAATGGTGTGTGGAGAGTGTAGTACAAATAAAATTTTTTTATGAACAAACTACGCCTGCACCGAATTGGAAATTGCGAGTGCTTACCTGACTTTATTAAAAACCGAAACGGTTTGTACAGTTTAGTCAAACTTAACGGACGGTTTTATAAAGACCAAATGTGTTTCTTCCGATGTTTGGCGTTGGCTAAAAAGTTCTCACTGCGGGGCCTCGAGAAGATTGCAAAATCTTTTCTTTGGCAATTTTGTAAGCAAACCCCTTCAACATTTGAAGGAATAACTTCAAAAGACTTGGCTTTAGTGGAAGAAAAATTTTCAATAAATATTTTTGTTTATGAACTGATTAAGGAGGAAAGTGGGGTTGTTGTAAAGGTGCTTCGGCGATCTCTTGGTAAATACGAACAGACGATGTATTTAAATTTATATTTGAATCACTTCAGTTACATCTACGATTTAAGTAAATACTGTAAAATGTTTAAATGTACAAAATGCGATAAATTGTGGTATGGAAATTATGCCCTTCTTCGCCACGAGAGAGAGTGCACGGGAAATGTTCGTCATAAGTAACCCGGTGGAGTTTTTTCAATTACTAAAACCGTATTTGGAAAACTCCGTGATGAAGGTATTAATGTGCCTAAAAGTCATTGGCATTATTCGTATAGAGCCAGTGGCGTAGCAAGACTCTCGTGGGCCCCCCGCAAAAATATTTCGTGAAAATGACCATAAAAACTCTCAGACCTAACACAAAAGCTAAAACAAAGTTTTTGTTTTATTTCGTCAAAAAGCATAACATGTTGCTATAAAAAGGCTATGGTAACCTAAAATTTGCGCTTTCGTGTTAGCAAAATCATCCACCATCTTCGCCATATCAATTTTGTCAATTTGCTCCATTAGTAGCTTACCTGTGATCATTGTTGTGTAAGTTTTGGAAGAAAATTCATTCGCGCCGGCGCCATCACTTTTGGAGATTGAACACGCATCTGGTTTTCTACCGATACCACCGGTGCTAGGCTTAATTCATCCTCAGTTACGTTCGGTATTCCCAAGTCTAATTGTTTCAATTTTGGTTTAAATATTTCGTTAATCTTGGTTACTTTAGTTTTTTTTTTATACGTCCTTCATCTTCTGCCCTTTATTCTTCGTTTTTGTGCGCCACTAAGCGGTTTTGCTTTCGACATCAATCTGACAGCCTTCGTAATTGTGGATGCGATGATGCCATCAAACCACACGACGCCGAAAATCGACGACATCGGCATTGTTACGTAACAAAACGATTTATATATTTACGGCAGAACTAACATCAACATTATAAGATGTGCATTACTGCTTTTGCAGTGCAACTTTTGGTTTTGCAGCTTAAATTTCTAAATTTTAACCGCTTGGGGCCCCCTTTCGCTGTGGGGCCCCCTTTCGCTGTGGGCCCCCCCGCGACCGCGGGGGTTGCGGGGGTGGATGCTACGCCACTGTATTGAGCTACGTTTGATTTTGAATGTTATTTTAAACGACTTAACCTACCACCAAATTCTGCCAAAACTACATGGGAGGCACAACATATTCCTTCGAGTTATGCTGTAGCTTCTAACGTACCTGGATATGAGAGCCCCAAATTTGAAATAACAGACGGTGATTCGTACAAATTGGTTGAGAGTCTTATGAGCTACTTGCTTCAGATTCAAAACCAAGCGTACGACATCCTGCTGAGAAAATACGATTATGTGTTTCAAGAAATAAACAGGAAATTGGCTGTGTTTGATAACCAAACTGCTATATACAAACATCCACTTTTTAAATTAAGAGCTGATTTTCATACTTATATAAAAGTTCTGCCGATTATTGGTTTCAATTCCGGGAGTTACGATCTCAATCTTATTAAACGTGAGTTGATTACATTTTTTGTTGAAAAGGATATTACTGTGCATGTTATACCTCGTAATAATAGTTGTTTGAGTATCACAACCGATTGCTTCAATTTTTTAGATATTAAGAATTTTTTAGCACCTGGTTTCAGTTATGACAAATATCTGAAAGCTTTTGATTGTACAACCACCATGGGTCAGTTTCCATACGAGTTCGTAGATGATCTGTCAAAGCTTGATTATCCCCGTTTGCTAGATCACTCTGACTTTTTTAGTTCCCTAAAAAACTGCAATATTTCCGAAGAGGAATACGACATTTGCAAACAACACTGGTCTGATAATAATATGAAAAGTTTACGAGATTATCTATAACAAGAGAGATGTAGTCCCATTCTTGGAAGCGATTGAAAAGCAATGCAGTTTTTATAAAGCTCGCCGAATTGACGCATTCAAGTCTGGCGTCTCTGTACCTGGACTTACTCTCAAATATTTATTTCAAACCCTTGACCCTAACATATATTTTTCGTTGTTTAGTGAAAAGCATAAAGACATCATCGAACTATTTCAAAAAAATATTGTGGGGGGAACTTCGATTATTTTTAATCGATATCAAGAGAAGAATGTTACTCACATTCGTAGAAACGATTATGGCTCTGGTGCTAAATTGTGTAAAAATGTTTTAGGGTTAGATGCTAATGCCCTTTATTTGTATTCATTGTCGCAAAACATGCCTACAGGTGAGTACATACGGTACAGAAGCGAGAACGGTTTCAAACCAGAACGTGCTCATATGGTCATTTAGCGTTTGAATGGTTGCGGTGGTGTTCGAGTATGTGTGGTAGGAAAATCGAAACTAAGTTTTCCGGGTCTAAGAGGCGGATCGGTGTAAGTAATATACGGGTGGATGGTTTTGATCCGGTTACTCAGACTGCTTATAATTTTCATGGTTGTTATTTTCATGGTCATGAATGTGAGCAGACAAAATTAAATAATGGATTTAATGCCACTGTAAATAAAGTATGTGTGAGTTGCGTGTGGAAACGGAGAAAGTGTCTGAATATATTCGATCGCAAGATATTACATTAATTGAAATGCGAGAATGTGAGTGGCTCAAACAAAAGAAATCGATTAAAATTTCTAATTTTTTGGCTGGCTTTAAGTACACGAGGCCGATTTATGCGCTGAGCCAGCCCAAAATTTTACGAATGATTGCTAATGGTACTCTGTTTGGAATGATTGAGTGCGATATCCGAGTGCCTGATGATTAAAAAAAACATTTGCCGAATTCACCCCAATATTTAAAAATACTTCGGTAAGTAAAGACGATACAAGGAAAACCATGGCGGCATATGTTGAGAAATCAAACATGTCCGGGCTACCGAGACGATGTTTAATCGGGAGTTACTTGGGTGAATTTTTTTTATTAATCACTGATTTGGTCCGATGGTATTTGCAACACGTTCTAGAGGTAACTAAAATCTATCAAGTTGTGCAATTCACTCCTGAGAAGTGTTTTGATAAATTTGCTAAGTCTGTTTCAGCTGCACGTAGGATGGGTGATAGCGACCCTAATAAGGCCATTATAGCCGACACTTTCAAACTTTTAGGTAACTCGGCTTATGGTAAATTTGTCTCAAATAAAGAAAAATATCGACGAGTAGAACTATGTGCAGAGACAAAGGCGGTGAAATCAATAAACGAATCTTCTTTCAGAAAGTTGACTGTCATTTCCGATAATGTATTTGAAGTTGAGAAGCGAAAACTCTCGGTTAATTGGGATTTACCCAGTCAGGTGGGATTCTTTGTTTATAACTTGGCCAAACTCCGGATGTTGGGATTTTATTACAATTTTCTCAGTTATTACGTTGCCAGAGAAAGTTTTGAACTTCTTTCTGTCGACACTGATTATTTCTATGCTGCTCTTTCTGGTTCCGATATAAAGTCCATTGTTAAGCCCGAAAAGAGGAATTTTTCAAAAACTGCCATAACTGGTTCCCTATGAATGTGTGTGACGAGCATCGTGATGCGTTTGTACGGACATCGCTCAGCGGGTATGTTTGGTTGGGTGGGAGTAAATGTTGTGCCAAGCGTTTGAAATATGACGTGAGGACACCTGGATTGTTTGAGAAAGAATGGCAGAGTGATGGTATGATTAGCCTTTGCTCGAAAACATTATTGTTTTGGGGAGAACACGAAATTAAGCACCAAGGGCCTGAGTAAGAAGAAATAACTTCTCCAAAACCGATTTCATCGATGTGTTGAAGTCTGGTAAATCCAATGGTGGTTGGAATAGAGGATTTCGTGTTTTTAACAACCGTGTCTTTGTATATAAACAGTACCGAGATGGGTTATCATATTTTTATGACAACGGAAAGAGCTACCCGATGGTGTATCAACAGAGCCCTTGGATATATAAATTTTATGTTGCGGTGCTAACATTATTATTTTTTATAAGCCGTATTCAGAACATTGATATATATATATATTTTTATTTATTTTTTCAATATTTGTATTCAGTCGGTGTTTTATTGTTGATGAAATATATTCAAAACTTCAACGTTTATTGTGTGTTCTCATTTTAAATTAAATTCAAACGTCGTAAAACTCCGCAAGGTAAAAGAAATTTTATTAAAAGTTTATATCTTAATGAGACAGTAACCCGCGTATTTTAGTTGTGATATTTATTCACATACAAAAATAGGAAAGGTATCAGATACGCCATGGATCCGAGATTCAAACATCCTTTTACTTGCGTTATATCGGGTGCGACTGGTTCTGGTAAAACTGTGCTTGTGAAAAAGATAATAGAGAATAGTGCAAGATTGATTTCACCAGCACCAGAAAACATTGTTTGGTGTTATGGGATATGGCAGAATCTTTACAACGAAATGTTTGACGTTACGTTTTTAGAAGGGTTACCCGATCAGAATTCACTCGACCCAAACAAGCGAAATCTGGTTCAATGCGATCAACGAATAACAAAGCTGTTTACTCTTGGCTCTCATCATCGCAATGCAAGCGTGATATACATAGTTCAAAACTTGTTTCAACAAGGCAAAGAACATCGTACAATCAGTTTGAATTCTCACTATATAATGATATTTAAAAACCCCAGAGATAACGCTCAAATCTCCCATCTCGCAAAACAGATATTCCCAGGAAAAACAAAATACGTGCAAGAATCTTACAGAGATGCTACTCGCAAACCTTTTGGGTATATATTACTTGATCTTAAACAAGAAACAGACGATCGCATTCGGCTGCGTACAAATATTCTTAGCGAACGGCCTATAGTGTATGTCCCGAAAAGTTAAAAAGGGAATGAAGGTTATTTAAATTGTCATTTACCTGCGAAAAGTCAAGCTGGATTCATGTCTGCCAAAGTGGAAAAACATATTGATATTTTACGCGCGTTGAGTAACTGCAAACCCCAATTGGCAAAGGCGATTATTCAAGCGGCTGATAAAGACTTGATATTATGCTTATGTGAATGCACATTGAATGTTTTGAAAGGAAACATACCTCTGAAGCCTTCGCAAAAAAGAAGACTTGCGCCACACACAAAAAATTTGCGTAAAATCACAAACAAAAACATTTCAATAAAACACAAAAAGAAAATCAAACAATCATCGTACAATCAAACTGATTGTACGATGTTCTTTGCCTTGTTGAAACAAGTTTTGAATTATGTATATCACGCTTGTATTGCGATGATGAGAGCCAACAGTAAACAGCTTTGTTACTCGTTGATCGCATTGAAGCATCAAGTCATCGACAACAACCAAATTTCGATTGTTTGGGTCGAGTGAATTCTGATTCTAAAAACGTAACGTCAGACATTTCGTTGTAAAGATTCTGCCATATCCCATAACACCAAACAATGTTTCCTGGTGCTGGTGAAATCAATCTTGCACTATTCTCTATCTTTTTCACAAGCACAGTTTTACCAGAACCAGTCGCACCCGATATAACGCAAGTAAAAGGATGTTTGAATCTCGGATCCATGGCGTATCTGATACTTTCCTAATTTTTTATGTGATTAAATATCACAACTAAAAAACGCGGGTTACTGTCTCATTAAGATATAAACTTTTAATAAAATTTCTTTTACCTTGCGGAGTTTTACGACGTTTGAACTTAATTCAAAATGAGAACACACAATAAACGTTGGAGTTTTGAATATATTTCATCAACAATAAAACACCAACTGAATACAAATATATATATATATATATCAATGTTCTGAATACGGCTTAGAATAATAATGTTAGCACCGCAACATAAAATTTATATATCCAAAGGCACTGTTGATACACCATCGGGTAGCTCTTTCCGTTTCCCATAAAAATAGGATCACCCATCTCGGTACTGTTTGTATACAAAGACGCGGTTGTTAAAAACACGAAATCCTCTATTCCAACCACCATTGGATTTACCAGACTTCAACACATCGATGAAATCGGTTTTGGAGAAGTTATTTCTTCTCTTACTCAGGCCCTTGGTGCTTAATTTCGTGTTCTCCCCAAAACAATAATATGTTTTCGAGCGAAGGCTAATCATACCATCACCCTGCCATTCTTTCTTAAACAATCCAGGTGTTCTCACGTCATATTTCAAACGCTTGGCACAACATTCACTCTCACCCAACCAAACATCCCCGCTGAGCGATGTCCGTACAAAAGCATCACGATGCCCGTCACACACATTCATAGCAATCATAGGGAACCAGTTATGGCAGTTTTTGAAAAATTCCTCTCTTTTCGGGCTTAACAATGGACTTTATATCGGAACCAGAAAGAGCAGTATAGAAAGAATCAGTGTCGACAGAAAGAAGTTCAAAACTTTTTCTGGCAACGTAATAACTGAGAGAATCGTAATAAAATTCCAACATCCGGAGTTTGGCCAAGTTATAAACAAAGAATCCCACCTGATTGGGTAAATCCTAATTAACCGAGAGATTGCGCTTCTCCACTTCAAATACATTATCGGAAATGACAGTCAACTTTCTGAAAGAAGATTCGTTTATTGATTTCACCGCCTTTGTCTCTGCACAAAGTTCTACTCGTCGATATTTTTCTTTATTTGAGACAAATTTACCACAAGCCGAGTTACCTAAAAGTTTGAAAGTGTCGGTTATAATGGCCTTATTAGGGTCGCTATCACCCATCCTACGTGCAGCTGAAACAGACTTAGCAAATTTATCAAAACACTTCTCAGGAGTGAATTGCACAACTTGATAGATTTTAGTTACCTCTAGGTCGTGTTGCAAATACCATCGGACCAAATCAGTGATTAATAAAAAATTTTCACCCAAGTAACTCCCGATTAAACATCGTCTCGGTAGCCCGGACATGTTTGATTTCTCAACATATGCCGCCATGGTTTTCCCTATATCGTCTTTACTTACCGGAAGTATTTTTCAAATATTGGGGTGAATTCGGCAAATGTTTTTTTTAAATCATCAGGCACTTGGATATCGCACTCAATCATTCCAAACAGAGTACCATTAGCAATCATTCGTAAAATTTTAGGCTGGCTCAACGCATAAATCGGCCTCGTGTACTTAAAGCCAGCCAAAAAATTAGAAATTTCAATCAATTTCCTTTGAGCCACTCACATTCTCGCATTTCAATTAATGTAATATCTTGCGATCGAATATATTCAGACACTTTCTCAGTTTCCACACGCAACTCACACATACTTTTATTTACAGTGGCATTAAATCCATTATTTAATTTTGTCTGCTCACATTCATGACCATGAAAATACCAACCATGAAAATTATAAGCAGTCTGAGTAACCGGATCAAAACTATCCACCCGTATATTACTTACATCGATCCGCCTCTCAGACCCGGAAAACTTAGTTTCGATTTTCCTACCACACATACTCGAACACCACCGCAACCATTCAAACGCTAAATGACCATATTGAGTGGCACGTTCTGGTTTGAAACCGTTCTCGCTTCTGTACCGTATGTACTCACCTGTAGGCATGTTTTGCGACAATGAATACAAATAAAGGGCATTAGCATCTAACCCTAAAACATTTTTACACAATTTAGCACCAGAGCCATAATCGTTTCTACGAATGTAAGTAACATTCTTCTCTTGATATCGATTAAAAATAATCGAAGTTCCCCCCACAATATTTTTTCGAATGAATTCGTGGATGTCTTTGCTTTTCACTAAACAACGAAAAATATATGTTAGGGTCAAGGGTTTGAAATAAATATTTGAGAGTAAGTCCAGGTACAGAGACGCCAGACTTGAATGCGTCAATTCGGCGAGCTTTATAAAAACTGCATTGCTTTTCAATCGCTTCCAAGAATGGGACTACATCTCTCTTATTATAAAACTAGAGATAATCTCGTAACTTTTCATATTATTATCAGACCAGTGTTGTTTACAAATGTCGTATTCCTCTTCGGAAATATTGCAGTTTTTTAGGGAACTAAAAAAGTCAGAGTGATCTGGCAAACGGGGATAATCAAGCTTTGACAGATCATCTACGAACTCGTATGGAAACTGACCCTTGGTGGTTGTACAATCAAAAGCTTTCAGATATTTGTCATAACTGAAACCAGGTGCTAAAAAATTCTTAATATCTAAAAAATTGAAGCAATCGGTTGTGATACTCAAATAACTATTATTACGAGGTATAACATGCACAGTAATATCCTTTTCAACAAAAAATGTAATCCCCTCACGTTTAATAAGCTCGAGATCGTAACTCCCGGAATTTAAACCAATAATCGGCAGAACTTTTATATAAGTACGAAAATCAGCTCTTAATTTAAAAAGTGAATGTTTGTATATAGCAGTTTGGTTATCAAACACAGCCAATTTCCTGTTTATTTCTTGAAACACATAATCGTATTTTCTCAGCAGGATGTCGTACGCTTGGTTTTGAATCTGAAGCAAGTAGCTCATAAGACTCTCAACCAATTTGTACGAATCACCGTCTGTTATTTCAAATTTGGGGCTCTCATATCAAGGTACGTTAGAAGCTACAGCATAACTCGAAGGAATATGTTGTGCCTCCCATGTAGTTTTGGCAGAATTTGGTGGCAGGTTAAATCGTTTAGAATAACATTCAAAATCAAACGTAGCTCTATACGGATAATACCAATGACTTTCAGGCACATTAATACCTTCATCACGGAGTTTTTCAAATACGGTTTTCCACCGGGGTACTTATGACGAACATTTCCCGTTCACTCTCTCTCGTGGCGAAGAAGGGCATAATTTCCATACCACAATTTATCGCATTTTGTACATTTAAACATTTTACAGTATTTACTTAAATCATAGATATAACTGGAGTGATTCAAGTATAAATTTAAATACATAGTCTGTTCGTATTTACCAAGAGATCGCCGAAGCACCTTTGCAACAACCCCACTGTCCTCCTTAATCAGTTCATAAACAAAAATATTTATTGAATATATATTTTTCTTCCACTAAAGCCAAGTCTTTTAAAGTTATTCCTTCAAATGTTGAAGGGGTTTGCTTACAAAATTGCCAAAGAAAAGATTTTTTTCTTCTCGAGGCCCCGCAGTGAGAACTTTTTAGCCAACGCCAAACATCGGAAGAAACACATTTGGTCTTTATGAAACCGTCCGTTAAGTTTGACTAAACTGTACAAATTGTTTCGGTTTTTAATAAGCATACAAGAGCTGCTCAAAGGAAACGATCACATTGGTAAAAAACCATTTCAATTTGAATATCATAGCGGAATATCTACAGACAGATAAATGATTTGTGAGATTCGTTGTCGCTTCAATCAGCTTGTTCCGTAATCCGGACAGAACCTGTATGATAAAATAAGTTAGATATCGACCTTCGATAGGAATAGTTGCTGATCGTAAGCAGAGCAGTGGGGATCATCCCACGAGGGGGGCGTAGACAATTTTCTGAGGGTGCGTTGAGCTAATTAAAAATATAAATGTTTGTTATATTTGATCTTGGCCGACTTATTTTGTATATTAAAGTTCTATCCACGTATTTTCATCGTGATTTTTGAATAAAACATAATTATTATCGCCTTCTTAGTACTAGGGCTGGGCATTTCGAATCGAATAGTAAATTATTCGAATCGGTTTAGAGCTAAATTTCGAATCGCCGCCATCTTGTTTTTATCTTTCCGCTAATGGTCGAGGTGAATTCCCCAATTTTATTTTCATTGGAGTCATATTTTTTCAACGAAATTCTAACATATGACTATTTTCTGTAGTGAGTTGATAAAACGTATTTGTTATTCTGTGTGAGCGCTCAGTAATCTATCTGGGTGATTTATTCTATGTCTTCGGTAATTCATTTGTTGAGAGGACCAATTACTATAATAAAATCGATTCCAATTATATATTTTCAAGTATTCGAGATTCGATCCGATTCGAAAAATATTATTTGATTCGATTTTGAAATCACAAGGTATTCGAAAATGCCCAGCCCTACTTATTACGCGAGACAAATTATAAAAGGGCGCGGATCAAAAAGTAACTACTGATAGAGTTTCGTTTGAATGCTTGAGTAATGAGTAACCACCTAAACTTATAATCGCAATTGAATTTATACAATTTCTCAAATCCATCTTGTGGATTAGGTATGAAATGAAACGGATTCCGAGTCTGGGTTAAACTTAGCCCCTGAAGTGAATTTGGCCTAATTTTGAGGGTATATTGGCGATCAGGAAATTTTACAGCCAAAAATTTACTCCACCCAACAAGAAAGCGAGAAAAAGCAACGCTGGCAAGTGTACTTCAGGGTGAGATTATTCGGACAAGTCGTGGCGGAACGCTTTCATCTGTTGACATATGGTACTTGTTTCAATACAAGCTATGATCAACAAGTATTGTCATAAAATCGGTCATCGCGGGTTGTTACGCACTCACTACGAAGAGACTGAAATGAACTGAAATGGAGAATTAAGTTTGACAACCTCTTGAAATAAAGCTTATATTTAAATCGACACACTAAACAAATTAAATTTTGTCACAATGCTCACAAACGCAGAATAATGCCCATAACTGAGAAATACTTTTCATTGTTTTATCGTTTTAAGGGCACTTCCATATATGGATAGTACCTACTTTAATAGAGTATACTTTAAGCTAGAGAACGAGTCGTGCGCAACTATCTGATTAACCTTAAGAAAACTGAAACCAGAGTTGTTTACGCATAACAAGGAGAAATAGGCAAAGAGAGTAATTATTTGAAGATTGTGGACCTCGCACGCGCGTGTCTCCAGTAGGGTTTCAACATAACGAGGAAGTCATGGGAATCTTTAAATACTCCGGTATAGGCCTGAATCATGTGGGGTTAGATTATGTGGAAGAGGATTGTTGGACTCCTGGATTCCCTCTTGGACTCCTGGAGGTGATTTACGTACAGCTGTTCCGTCATACCTCCGCCATTAAGTTCATGCAACCAAGACTAATAATAACTAGCTAACTAATCCCGATAGGCGATATATATGGACTGATCACCGGACGAGAAGCCGTGGTGTCCACGTAATCAAGATGTCTTACGGATTTCCTCTCTACTGTGATATATATGGAAAGACAAATATATCTACACTTACTTCAACTAACTCTCGATTCGTGAAATTTGCTTATCCTCGTAATCAGGACATAACCTGCATGATAAAATACAAGTTAAGAAGAAACTATCGAATCCGAAATATTTCAGCCCAATTTAAAACGCCTTTATGATTTCTGCAAAAGCGAAATGACCTCTGCCAATGTTATTTTGCATTCATTTTTATTTCACTTAACACATAGATGCCGGTACAGATAGGATGTTTCGGCTTGGAATGAATGATAGCAATTAATTTCAGTGTGAATTGAATTCAATTTAAGAAACACGGCCACTTGCAAAGAGTTAAGTAATTTCAGAGAAGTGTTCCAACCTTTATCGTTAAAACTTCTCTTCGCCTATTTTGGAACTTTTTAATATTATTTGACTTGATGGATCATGCGCAATCAAACTTTTGTACAATTTAAGTGTGTTATAATTATCCATGATAGTAATATTAATAATAAAGAAATACAGAATATTAGCAGCTGTATTTCAGCAAATACTGAGTAAAATTTTCCTAGTTTCGGAACGTTTAGGGAAATAAATTCAAAAGAGTCTATGATAAAAAGTTAACCTACCTTGCTTACGTTCGAGACACGCCGGAATGCCGTACCTTGCTCTACATGTTTTAAGCCCTGATTGACAAAATCCTAAAGCAAATAAAACCACTGTAGAAAACACTGTACGTTGAAAATTTTTGAATGTAACTTAAATTTTCTTTAAAATTAATTTAAATTGTTTAATCCATACTTGTTTTTGTCTCAAACGCAGCGGAAATACTAGATAAATTTCATAAACAGTTTTCAGCTTCCATCAAATGTAGGGACAATTTGCACACTACGATTTCGGTAACACAAACATCGGATTCTGATTATGCCCGTAAAGTATTATTAAAAAAATGAATTTTAAAGTTTGTTTTAGAAATAAATCATGATTCGAATTGCAAAAAATATATTTACTTACATACTTTATTATATTTGAGACGTATCGGAAAGTCACTCCTCTTGCTTCCCAAACGAAAACGCATACTTTTTCGTTTGAATAAATTCCATCACCGATTTCAATTTCTGAAATATAAACAAAAAGCTCGTTATAATATCATGGTGGAAAACGGCAAATAAAGTTTTATTAGGGAGACAGTAGTATGGACGAAGCAGCGGTATTGCAAATTACTTTATATTTCCCAAATAACTTTTAACAAGACAGCGATGCTCAAATTTATGGACACGAAAGCCAAAACGAAGTAGTCCACAAGATTCACAATTATAAATCTGATCTAATGCAAAAAAACACGAATCCACACATGAGCTCACTGAAATTTTTAAAATAAATAGCCAGTGGAACATTGAAATGAATTTACCCAAACTGCAGATCATCGGACTGCATAGTCATCAATACCAATAGCCTATAATACTTCATTTCATACTTAACTGAATAAATGTTCGTCAACCTAATTCCTTCAGCAGATCCCGATGCCAACCAACATTTCCAAAATTTGTGGTCAATTCCATCTCTAATATGTCATTTTAGGACATTTTAGTCCTAATATTAGTCTAACTGAAAACATAGATTCGCCTGCAACGGAACGAGAAGCCTGAAAAGGAAGCAAGGTCATATATTAATTGCCGTTAATAAATATTATTTGTTATACAGCTGAGACGTGGATAATTGGAAAACTATTCAAAATGTAAATTTGAATGCAGTCATAACAAAGGTACGTTTCGCAGCGCAACAGCCCAGTAGTTATAAGACCGTCATATGTAATCGGATTCATGTTAAGGGTAATAAAATAAGACAATACGATGACACTGACGTAGTCATAAAACCTCCAAGGGTGTATACCGTATTGCCCGCGCTTGTGCACTTATGGCTGTAAATAAATTAACAGTTATCTAATTACTCCTTGATCGTCTCCCGTGAGTCTTCGATTCATGAATTTGACAACAATCGTCGCATTAATACTATGTTATGGCCTAACTGTAATATTATTTAGTTTAAATTTAGCGGGTAGTCATGGTAACTTTCGTTTTCGTTCCACATCAACACGTCCACTTCGTAGACATTTGGATCAACAGTTGTAGGCCTAAACCTAAGTCTAACTGCATTAGTGAAGCTGTAAAAGACTCAGAAAAGCGGGTTTTAAAAGAAAAACGTTAGAATATAGATGGACCAAACAAATTAAGAAATGAAAACTGCTGTTGACGTCGTCAAACTGACTGACATGACATAAAAAGTTTTGGATATAATAGGGAAACAAAAAAGCCATTTATGCGCAAAAGAAATGACCGTTGAAATGACAAAAAAGTAATGTCACCTGTACTATTTTCGGAACATCTCAGCACAACCGCATCGTTGTCGAGTTTTTAATTTAACAATGATGTACATTTTACATTCAAAATAGCCCACTTATCTTTGCCCGGCCGCATCTTTCCTAGGGTCTTTGATACAACACAAATACTCTCTTCGCTACCAATCTGGTGCTATATTATGGCCTAACTGAAATCCCTACTTCAATTTGTATTTTAACCGTAGTTTGTTTCGCCCCAGCAGTTCCCGATGTCAACATTCGCAGCTTGTTTACATCCAGTCAGTTAAAGATCCAGACAAGCTAAAAGCCATAATCAGGCAATTTGTAATTATTGAATTCATCTAAATTGTAAATTTGATTACAAAGAATCTTACTTGTTTTAACTCGAATATTTCTTGTTCTCGATCGCCTTTATTTGTTTACGCCGTCGTCTTTGGTTCAACAATCACACACCAAGAATCATTCAGTAGCCTACTATTCTAGTGCCTAACTGAAGAAATGAGTTGATCTCTAATAATCATTGCAGACTCCGATTTAGATTCGCCTCGCCAATTTAAAACTTGTAATTTCAATTCCATTTTGTTGATATTTGAATGAATAATTGCAGGTCTAGGTTTATCGAAACTGCATTGGTATAGCTACAAACGTCTTAAAAATGTCTGTGAGGTAATACAAAATTGAATTATAAGAGAATTAGCGACACAAAGATGCACATAAACCATTAAACGCAAAAAATTCGAAAAAATAAAATCAGTGCTCACCTGACGGCGTCAAATTCGGAAAGACCGCCTAAGCGCAGACAAATTTTGACGTGGCAAGAAAAAAGTGTGATTATAATGAAGAAACAAAGAGGGTGAAGGAGACCGCAGAATGAAGATGCTTTTTCATTCGTTATTAGGAATCACATGCCTAGGGGACGTAAGAAAATGGCAAAACAACGAAGAAATGTTGGAACATGCTGTTTGTCACATTAACCTTTTACCACTACAGCCATATAATATTCTGGATAAATTTTATTCTAGACAATATTTCATATGCCACATTATTGAGAAGAAAAATAATTGTCAGAAAGATATTCTACTGACGTTATGGCGTGGACAGCAGGAAAAATCACGCTGACCAAACATACAGCGATTATAACAAAATCAGACGATTTTTTTCATATGATGCTTATTCAATACTTGTCGCTTCGAACAAGATAGGGTCATTGCAAGCATTCACAGATACCCCCCGATATGCTTTAAAATCTGCGATTCTCTAAAATAAAATAGGTTACTTTTAATTAAGTTTAATTTCTGGATATATTATCGAACCCGCCACGTCCTGGTCTATTGTATATTAGACCTATTCCGTATTCGTTGGAAATATTCGATAAAAAAAATGCAATTTTTCTACCTCTAGCAAGGGCGAATCTATGGCGCCCATGGCAAGGTTTAAAATGCGCCTCCCTTGATAGTTAGTTGACAATTTATAATGACTGTTGTTTGAATGAGATACATGTACGTTATTATTTGTGTAGAAACACGAGTTTCAGTTATTTCCAATTTGAAAATATTCTATTAAAACATTTTACGATTAAAACTTTCCGCTCTTATTGCGCCCCTGCCCAAACAGTGACTATGGCACAAGCCATGCTTGCCACACCCTAGATTCACCACACACCCCTAGTTAGTTAGTTCGAATGTTAAAATATAATTAAGAGGGTATGTCGAGTAGCAACATTCTAGCAATGCCAAATGGAAAGGGATTCTCTGAGGAAAATAATTTCTGTTCGCGTTGTAGATTCGATTGTTGGCGCACAATTAGCTAGATGTTGCCACCCCCTGGTTTTCACAAACTAAAAAGCCTCGAATACGTGCTGCCTAAAAATTGAATTACCATAAGTTCAATTTCCCCGAACATTGAAAATAAAATTCCAAGCGTACATTTTATCAAATTTAATAGCAGCAATAACATAAGATTCCATAAATACAAAAACAACATCTTGATTTAATTTCAGAGAGAAGGGTGTCACTGTTTCTACGATATTAAACAATCAAATCCTGGTCATATCATATCACCGTCAATTATAAGCTTGACTCTATATTTTGTTTTATTAAATGCCATTGCAACGAATAGATTAAGTGACACTGAATCGAAAAAATGTTCAATACGTCTTTGAAAGAATGACATATTCATGTTGGAGGCAAACACAAAACAACTGTAGTTGCGATTTTCTGAATTGAATTTGACGCCAAGAAATTTGGAAAGTAAAACCATACTTTCCGTAGCTTTTCTTCGGCGTCATTCCAACAGTTTAGATTTCACACAAGACTAAGTTTCATTGCAGCTAATATAATAGAGACTATAAGTCTCTTCTAACCGTGTGATCAACTACATTGTGTTGTAACAATGCTTGTCAACAGGATGTGAACACGGCGCGCCAGATTTCCCGCAAAGTAGCGGAAAAAATAGAGAAAACAAAATAAATTGTTACGTCAATGAAGTGCCGGAAACCATCCCGAAATTGTCTAATTATCCTCTTTTGGGTTGGTTTGTGTGCCATTGGCCTAGCAAATACCATACGAATTATATGCTAGCAGTACCAGTATCCGTATTCTTCTCAAGAATACCATATATATGCAAAACTAAATTTAAACTTCCTAAATTCGAAAGACTTGTAATTAAACACCGGCCTGGGGATGCCACTTTTATATTTACGAATCGGATCGAATCGCATCTTTTCCGAATCGATTCGAATCAGATTTATGCGATTCGGAAAAAGAGAGCGATTCACCGAAAAAAAAAACTATTGAACGTTTGTTAATCGTTGTTTTCGGTGGCATTAAATCTGCTGAATGCGTTTATGCGGCACTCCAAAAAAACACCAAATTATGGGACGGAAATAAAAATGAATTTTTTGTGATTGACTTTTTCACTGATCTGCCGTCATAAGTTTCAAGTTCAGCACGACACACACTTTACGTGTCATTCGAGATGATGTGTGGCGTAATTTCACCCAGACTGCGAGTTTAATTTCCCACTAAATGGCTGCAGTTTCTATTAGGCGCGAATTTAAATGGATCGAATACCTAAAAATCCGTCACAATTTTGATGAAAATTTTCAACATCACACCTGCGCTGCGACCAAGTTATGGTACGTCAGGCATGATTGGATAAGGAACCAGCTACCGACGTCTAGATAACATTTAATTTTGATAAATATTTAATTTAAACTTTGTTCCGAGTGAAATATTTCGCGGTACTATGTTTATGACATAACAGTACAATACAACTGTTCGCTGCTTATTTTCTCATATGAATTCCATCAAATTGCCTCAGTCCTGATACAAGTACTGCATGTGTAGAGCTTAAAGATGCACAATAATAACTCAGTATTGGAAGCAGGGTTGCCATACCGTGCTTATTTCTAAGATTTGTGCTTATTTTCTAGCGTGTGTCTTGTAAAGTAGCGATGTGCTTATTTCTAAGAAAAGTGCTTATTTTTGAGTTATGTCCTTATTTTGTCTTAGAAACATGGATGACTTGTTTATGTTTTGCGTACAAAGCTTTCGTAGAAACGGGTGACTATTTTTTTATGTTATACGCAACGCGTTTAATTTAAAATTATGTGTTAATGTTATTTATTAACTAATTTGTTACCCACATTTTGGGTTAGATGGTTGTGCATCTCATTGAATATGCACAGACGCCCTTTGGGTTGTTGTTTCCTGTGGAAGATGTTGAATGCTTGATGCTTATTGTGTGTACTTACTTTTAGAGGTTGCGTGTGGCCGGTATTTAATGGTTTTCCATGGCCTTGCGCGATTTCGAGGCTGTATGCAACCTTGTTTGAAGCGACTTCTAATAATAAAAAGATGGAGTGCGGAAGAGACTTGTGCATGATTCCTTTCTCATTTTCAATCTCTCCTCTGCCGTTGTTAAGTACCCCCAAAATAAACTTTAGACACCCGTGCTTATTTTTGGCTCTAGGTCGATGGCAACCCTGATTGTAAGACTCACAGATAAATTGCAATAGCGAGTTTTTCATCAATGCAGATATTGGTGATATATATGACCTACTTATTTTTTTATCATGATGGAAATAAGTGTGGCTCATTCACTGAAAAAACCTTGCCATCCTTGCTATCTAGCATATTCCATTTTGTGACTTTGGGCAAACATACGCATGCAATAAAAAAAGCGTAATGGAATCAGATTCGGAAAGATTCGATGCGAAATTTTTTGATTCGAAAAAAAAAATGTATCCAGAAGTGGCAACCCTAACCAGACCAATCTCTTCCCCATAGCACCAATGAAACCAAAATATATTTTCGTGTCTTAGCGATTGTTACACTAACTCCCGTGATCGCACTATTGTATTTTCGTTACCACGCGGTCGATACTCGGGACATTTGGGGGGTTCCGACCCGCAAGACCACCTCCCTGCCTACGCCACTGGGTGTGGACCTTGAGTTGACTGCCATACCATTCACATGATAACGCCTTCTATATAACAACTCATTGTTGGTTTAAAATCGCGGTGTTAATGACACACAGATCATTTCGTATATTATATTTATTTATTAAGTCGGAATGGATTCACGGATTCATCATGATATAATATAATGCCAGTTTTCTTGAGAGCATGGTCTTCTTTGAACAGCGCATAATCACAAACGTCAGAAATCTTTTTACCATTCCATATCTAGATAAAAAAAAAGTATTGAGGTTGAAATTGATGTTTGTTGGAAGACTTGCTTGAGTGATAGTGATGTATTTCAATTCAGTCGAGACAGTTATTTACACTTCAGAATAGAAAATGATCACATCGAAAAATTGCTGCTTTTAAAATCAATTTTTCTAATCACACAACAAAATTAAAAATATACACTCAGTTGGATTAGTGAAACGAATATTCTTTCCAAGCTCAAATATTCACATACCTTTCCCAACGTGGCTCATAATCCAACTGTTAAATGTTGATACATCCATGAAAAAATTAACATTAAAATTTCCCATTTTATCTTTTGATCCACAAGGTGGTCCAAAACCAGAAAATCCAAGTTGTACCCATCTTTCCTTTCCATCGTCACCAACAATCTAAATAGGAGTTTAGTTAGATAGAGAAATCGTAACAGCCTGAAAGGAGTGAACTGATGTCTCTAATAAAGGGCATGCCCCACAGACTTAGAGTAAATACATATGGTCATAGTCGAGTTACTTTTTTTCAGCCAGTAAAATTAAAAAAAAACGATATAAATACAAAATAACATGAAATGTGGGCAAGGCTATATTATCTAATTAAAATTTTGAGGATCGAGAAATTATTGTACAATATTTTTCTAGAACTCTTATTAATGATAGATTGGCAGAAGGTTAGAGTATTCATATGAATTCAGTGAGATTCATACAATTGGGACCAGTTTTGACAGCAGAAAACTACACTCTTGAGACGCTCTGCGTAAATGGACATTTTTAATGAGGCGCTCGACAATTGGCATTTTCATGTTTGTTTGAAAAGTTCCATAAAACAGTGCTTGTTGAATACCATATGTTGGTTTACAGGTTGAAATCAATGAGAGATAATTATACACATATAAACACTTTAACTCATCTAACAAGATTAACAAAGAAAGTGCTGTGACTGGCAAATGATTGCTAAATAACTGTATTGGACCTACGTTAGTAAATGTAGTGTCTTGAAGATGACACAATAAAAGATGTGTCATATTACATCATGTTAAACTATGATAAGCATATTCATCATAATTTTATGGTATACATATATATATATATATAAGCGCTATATGATAGAGAAGTATTGAAAACTACATAGTTCTATGAAAATTGTGATTTGTAATAAATTAGATGATTTGCGGGCTTGCGGCCCCTGTGTACTGGAGCGCAGAAATAGATTTGAGATCTCAAGTTCGACAAAGAAATTAACACAAATAGTAAATATTCTTACAATATTAAACATAGAAATATTTACCTTTTTCACCAAACCGTCACCACCTGTTCCTCGACAAGGTGCATCAGCACGAGAAGGTCTAACACACAATATGGTTTTTGTGGATTTAATTGAAGGCGATCCTTGGCATCTAAAATAGCATAAGATAGATTGTTTGGGGGATGCTCGATATTCTACCATTTATTTGCATTGTCCATGTGCTTCAATAAAGGAGGAATAAATATAAGCGATAGAAATATGGAACTACACGGTTTTGCAATTCGATGCATAAAATTCAAAAATTTTGTCGACGTCTCGTTATATTGAATAAGGAAGAAAATATAAGTAAACAAATAAACATACGATTTATCAGAACGGCGTACAATAGTCGTGGGATCGCTTTCCATTTTTGAAGTTTGTTTGAAATTTATAATATTTAATCCTGCAAAATATATTGGCACATTTGACGGAACATTGAGAGCTAGATGATCTCCTGTGATGCAAAAAAAAGAATATTTTATTGACATAAATAATACAAAACATACTTAAAGATTAATAATATGAGAACAACAGAAACGCTAAAATATAATATCTGCTGATCAAATAAAATAACATAGGCATTGAGAATGTTAGTTGATTTTATAAGTTATCATATATTTTATATTTTAATTATATTTAATATTTATTTCAAGAGCCTTTTTAAGAGTAGCATTTGATCTGTGTCAAGGGAATATGTCAATTGGAAAAATAACCTTAAATTTTTACAATGGTATGAAATTTTCTAGTTGGAAGATATATGTGTAAACTAGGATACTATGAATTCAATTCATCATTCAGAAGTAAGATATTTATTTAAAAAAAAAATGAAAGCCTCATATGAAAACTAAAAAAAAACTGAGCACAAATTATGACATTTTGGGTAAATTATGATTTTACTTCGACCTTAACAAAAAAATAATAAATATTATTTATTATTTCCGACGATTACCATGCGCCCTGCAGCTTTTTAACTTGGATTTTTTGACGCCATCATTGATGCATGGGAGGCATACTGGTCGAATATAATCATTGAATTCTATTTCTCCACTTGGTTTATGAGGATCAACAACCCATGATAACTTTCCAACCATTATTCGATCGCCAATTTCAATCTAAAATTAATTATAGCATGATTAAAATAAATCGGAAAAACTACATTGTGCAAACCTCAGCAGATATATTTTCCTAATGTTTTGTATTTGCGCTTTTTAGATACTATGCTTTGGCAAGAGTTCATGTTGAAGTGAGATTCATAAAAATGCGCCAATGCTTGAATCATCGTTCGGAGCGTTAGGAATCCCATGCGGGGTTAATTATGTGCGAGAGGATTGCTAGACTTTTCGCCTCTGTAGGGTGGTTCACATAACTGCTGGACGGTTAGGCTTTTTTCCACCATCAAGTCCATGCTTCCGAAAACATATAATTTCATACCCGACATGGGATGGTAACTGGACGAGAGGCTGTGCTCCGCCATATGGTTAAGCCGTCTTATCGGCTTCACTCTCCCCTGGGATAAATATGTAAATCCTTAATCCTATCCTATCCACTATTGAGTTCTTATGTGAAAAATGTTCCGCCTTTTACAAGGTCACAAAGATTAAACACTATGTGAAGAATAACATGAGGTAGAAAAGTAACTTCTATTTATATTGCATATAATATAGTAGGCGATTCAGGGTATATAAATGGTTTCCAACCCCATAACAAACAAACTTCTACCAAATTAGTTACGTTATGTTAAACCAGCAAGATATATTTAAATTGAATATTAACATAATTTACCAATGCAACGTCATACTCCTTCAAAGACCTCTGTGGATGTAAGAAAACATTTTTTGCACGATAAATCTGCATGTAATCTGGCATTGTATAAACGTTGATTGGATAAGATGTCACACCTGGATGAATAAATTTCAACATTGGAAATAAAATGCAAGAAGCAGTTGTTCGGAACATGGTGATCTAAGCAGTTATATTAAAAATGAGAAACGTGTATGTTCAACCCATTCTAAAGGGTTATGATAGATATGATATGAATTTGATTTATTTTGAATTAATCCGAAAGGAATTAAAGTTCATTCATATAGATACATAATCATTGGAGTATGCATTTTCATTCCATTCATTCCTAATCATTCCAGAGAGCATAGATGTATTAGGTGGAAAAAAATCACAGCCGTCCGATGTTAATTTACATTAACAATCACCATGAACTTGGTGAAAAATGGAAAGGCATAAAAACTGACATCTGTTACACCTCAGTCAGATATCTGTTCGATCCATTTTATATTTCAACTTACTCTCTGTAATAATAAAACTAAGAATTTTGACAAGACTTGTGTCGAAGATTGACAATTTACTTTATGATAGGTTTTAAAATTTGACTATTACATAGTCATATGCATTTTACCAGAGAATGATAGTAGACCAATTATTAGAGGTTTGCATCAAAGGTGGTTTTTTAAAGTCATTTTCTAAAATATTACCTAACACAATAATGACACATTTCATACAGCTCCTATGTACAGTAGATTCTCCTCCTGTCAAAATCCATTTTTTGTTGATAATCGTTCCACCATCAATCTGTTAAATGATAAAATCAAATGAATTGTGATACTGAAAACTGGCTGGGGAAATAAGGCGAAATCATAGGATACAGAATGTACTGTAATGTATGTACTTGTAAATATTATTTTCTCTTTCAAAAATAAACCTTACATTTTCAGTTAGTATATTTCCAGTACGAGCCAATGGCAGTTCAGAAAGTATAGTTGCTTTCCACGGCCATTGTCCGGGATATGCTGTATATGTGTAACCAGAATCTGATGCTTTCTTTTGTAAAGGAGCTGTCCCGCAAGTAACTGCAGTGAATAAAAATTAAACTCTTTAAAGTAATATTCGGGTCCAGATACTATAAAGCAATAGGATTTACAAATAGAGAAAAACGTGAGTTAGTAAAGCATAAATGATGTGGCAGGTAAAATTTAAAAAAAACAGATACTTCCCCTAATTCTATGTCTGATTCAACCCAAATTCTTAACCCTTTCCAACCTAGACATCGACAAAATGGATTACCAGTATGACTAAAGGCTAGCCACTGCACCTGTGATTACCTTGTGTGGGTTTGGAGGTTCGAATGTTGGAATTGTCATGTGTGAGAGGACTCGCCGTCATAAGGTAGTTCACGTAACCGCTGGTCAGTTACAGCTTCTTCCACTATCAAGTCCATGCTTCCGAAAACAAATAACTGACTATTCCCATACCCGACATGGAATGGTAACCAGACGAAAGGCCGTGGTTCGCCATATGGTTAGGCCATCTCATCGGTTTTCCTCTCCCCTGGGATAAATATGTAAATCATATCCTATCCTAATCATGCGGGGGATATTATGTGCAAGAGAATTACTGGACTCCTCCTAAAAAGAATAGGACAAATGCCAGATGGCAGTACAAATTCAAGTACATGAGTTGATTGACCAACACTTTGGGTCAAATACATCATAAATATATCAACCAAGATATGAAGTTTACACAATTCATGTTTGTTAAGACACATGCGAAAAATAAGTCAACCTCCAAAATAATAAAATAAGCATAGCCACTCTATAAGACATCCCCCCCCCCAAAAAAAAAATCAGGCCAAAAAATTGGGTACAGACAGGATGTGACAAATAGGTGCAAAATGGCTATATATGCCAATGTCCCCACGTGTAATCATCAATTGATGGCAATGGCTATTGGTGCAGCTGCTCAACAGAGCAAATCTACTACAGATTAAAATTATTGTTTGTACGAATATATTTGAGTTCTAACTGGGGAGCCGGAGCTGGAGTCGGAGCCTAGGGGCCATGGAGCCGTTACATTTTGATGGAGCCGGAGTTGTAGCCAAGCTTTTCCTAACAGATGGAGCTGGAGCTACCAAAAATTTAGTGGCTCCAGGCTCCAGCTCCTAAATATCTCATTTTTTGTTTTTCAAATTTATAATTTTTTTCTGATAGGGTTACAAATGAATTTTGGTTCCATGTAACATATTATGATTTTTTCGTGGCGTTGAATATCCAATCCATTTCAAATGTCTTCAATTCTGTTCAACGTATCTCGAGATTGAGTCGTTTTACAACAAAAGAAAGGTTTAACTACTCCAAAATGCACCGCAGCAGTCACCTATCATAAAAATGTATGGCAAAGTGCCCCATTATATCTTGTTTTGATCCATAACATAGCATGTTCTGGAGAAAAGTCTCATCAATTTCCGTTGTTATTTTTTGAATATATAAAAAGTATATCGCGAGTAAGATTGATTGCGTTTAGATTTATTTTGGTGACTGTATAATTTTCAAAGTCAACCGGTAAATAATATGTCTTGGCAAAAAATAATGAGATTAACAAGGCATTTTTTTTAGCTGTTGGGAGTCTCCTAGAACAAAGTTTATAGTGTTTTCCGTTTCATTTTAGTATCTTATAATAACTCTCCAATGTGGAAATTCGGCTTGCGAATTGACTTCTCTATTTATCTTTAACATCTCATCGCTGATAATTATGAAAACGCCTCGATTCTAGAACCAACTTTTGGCCTGATTTGGGAGAGGGGGACGGCATCTAATTGGGTGACGATGGTCATTTCCATTATTTTGGGTCTGCTTATTCAATTTGTACCATAAAGTACTGCCTCCCCGTCAGGCCAGTTTAAATTATCATGAGTTAAAGGGCTATTGCCGTTACTATCACATGTGCGTTGCATTTCGTGAAAAGCGTCAATTGTTTTGGTCGCCATAAACATTAGGCCATAACATCTTTTATTTCAGTGTTTATTTTTCCCTTAATCACAATTTCTTAAGACATATTATGTTTTGTGTCACGCACCATATTCGTGAGAAAACGAGTTATTACATAATCATCGGTGATGAAATTCTAAGATAAATAAAGAAGTCAATACGCAAACCAAATTTTCCTGATTAAAAAGCGACATTATAAAATACTAAAAATAAAACAGAAAACACCATAAGTTTTGCTTTAGAATGGCCCACGACAGATTTTATTTGGCCGCATGATTGCCAGTTATGTTGAACACAATTAAATTAAAATAAAAAGACAGTTATTATGGGTTAAATATTATGTGGTAGAAAAAGTCATTATGAGCTATTTTACCAAATGCGCAAACGCTGTGACCATTCCAGAAGCCGATTTTCCTTCCCGTCTTATTGTGGGGTTATTTGTAAAACCCTTATATGATGGGTAGACAGATTCGCCCGGAAATACAGCATCTGAATACAGAATCTGACACCGACTTGAAGGGTGTTTACAGCCTAAATAACATGCCACACTTAGAAAACAATTAGCAAAACACGTTATTGGGCTGCACTACTGATAATGGCTATGAAGCCGGAGCTGGAGCCAGCTCCGGCATAAAAAAATGAAGCTCCGGAGCCGGAGTTGGAGCTAAAGATTGAATACACTGCGACTCCGGAGCTGGAGCCATCATGATTTCGAACCAGCTCCCCAGCCCTGGTTCTAACATTCTCTGGTGCAAAATTACAGCTGAAAAGTATGTGGGAGCGAATAGACTTGTTGCAATTTATAGGTACAAATGTACATATGCAGGTGCAGTAATTGAACTGATAACCACCATCTACAAATCTTCTTTAAATCACTTTAATAAAAAGTAGAATAATAGGTATCTTTAATTACCTTTTGGTTGTATTGTTTGCTTTATCCAAGAATGTATTGTTGTTACGTCTGTGTAGTATTGAGGAGACCTTTCATTGCAGGCTCCTCCAAAAGTGGCTATACCCAACTGCACCCAACAAGTTTTATCACCTCTTTTGATCTGAAAGTAATAGCTTACTATTAGACCCAGCTGGAATTTATTTGATAATAACCTAATTGAGATAAGCAGTAGAAAATAATAATACAATAGTCATTACAAGCCAGAATCTTTTTGCCCAAAATTAAATTTTGAATTTCATTGTATTTAAGAAAGTAAACTTGATATCTATTTAAATTTTAGTATAAGCAATTAACATCAGACACACAGTTCAAAAACATTATTAGGAAAAATCTAAACCAATTGAAAAATTTCTTAACCTGTCCAATGCCTATGAATATTTTTTGAATATAAAATTTGACAGAATATATGCAATAGAAACTTTTTTTCTTTATGCATTTTAGCAATCAGGGGTGGAAATAAGTGAACTTTGTTCATGTTCAACCCATTCCCATGAATAAATTCCCACAACTATTTTCATATTATACTGAGTAGATTTTGAAAAACTGTATTATTTTTTGTTCATCTTTAAATTAACCTATCACACCATCCCTGGCACACTATGCCATCTATCTAGTAAGAAAATTGGACAGGCTATATCAGTGATTCTTAAACTAGGCTTTGAGAGCCACATGCGGCTCTCAACAACCCTTTCTGCGGCTCTAGTTAATGCTTTAAAAATTAATTACTTTCAAAGAAGAGTTTTCCTTGAAAACTAATCATTGACTTAAAATTAAGTCAATCGGTAAAATTAAGTCTTTTCGATAATCGAATGGATTCCCTCGTGTTTATTTGCGTGGCGTTGACTAATCCACAAGATGCAATAGTGACGCAACAGTAAGCGTTTTCACAGCCACTCGGACACTTTTCACTTGGAGGAAGGATTCAGACATGGCTGTAATCACTGACTCGCTTTCGTGGATTTTTCAGGCTTTGTCGCATTTTCGAATATTATGTATAAATCAAATAACTCAATGATTATTTTAATTTCCGGAGAGTTTTAATTTTGTTTCAATAATGGAAATTGTCCCAAAATATCTGCCGATAATCTCAATCAGCTACTGCACCTTGCATCCTCTACGATTACGACCCGCTTTGACGTAATAGTATTTAGTAGTAATTTATATTCCTGCCCTTTCTCGTTTTTTGCAAGTATAAGGGGTAGCTGGATTTCGAAGTTTTATATTTCTAGTATATCCGTGCGTTCAAATCAGCAACAGCTGTTGAAGACATTAAGGACTGATTTCAAAACCAAATTAATTTTATTCTGAACTTTTTCCTCTGCCTCGGCTTTGATCTCACTTATCACGGCTTGTACATTCACCCTCCCTGTTAAAGTGAACGGTAACCAAGATGCAGTTATTTAATAAAACGATACTTGAGTTTCTCGTGCCTTTCTAGGATGTTTGTGTTATTTTAGTATTAGATAGATAAGCCTCGTAAATCTGCGATTACATGAATCCTGAATGGCGAGTTAAAATAGAGAGTGAATAAATTGGCAATAAAGGTATTTCTAGACCTTTGGGCCTAACAAAGGGTCAGACGCTAATTATAACTAATTCCTTCAAGTTTTAACGTTTTTTTTCAACAAAACAACACTCTGACGGGTATTATAGCTAAAATACGTCCTGATCAATGCTTCTTATTTGTATTTGGTCAAAACTTAATGAGTGTTTTTCATACGAGTAACTCATACCAGCTTTTGGAAAACTTTGACTGGTCATTTTTAAATCCATGCTAGTTATATATCTCGAATTTTCTGACGACCTAAAATAACCTTTTTCACAATGAAACGCCGAAAAGTCATTTTAACATTTGATTTTAAGCAATTTTATGTTCGAGTCATGCAAGGAATGGCTAATGACATGGAGTTTAAAATCTGGAAAATTTATTCTATATACCTAATCTGGCTTGACGTTTCTAAATTTACGAAACGGTCTGTATGTTTTTTGCAAAATATAGAATTGAGACGATACGTTAAGTGCAAAGAAAAGCATATAAAACCATAACGCAAAGACAACAACTTTTCAAATTTGTCGCTTTTTCTGCTAGCTAGCACGGCGGGGAAATCTCGCACAATTCACGATTGAGTTGGAGATGCGCGAGTTCGGTGTCCAAGAAAAGCGGCGCAGGTCACATGGTAACGGATAATCGAATAGTAAAATGCCATTCCAATATTCTATTATTCAATTCGTTATTCGAATATTTTGCCCAGCCCTAGTTGTTACGTGTGTTGTTGTTAAGATGACTTGGTATTTTAAATACGTGCTTAAGATTTGTTGCTATTTTAACTTGCGTTTTTCATGTGCGGCTCTTCACAAATTTGAGGTTTGAAATTTGGCTCTGAGACTGAAAAAGTTTGAGAACCACTGGGCTATACTGAACCAAAAAGATTTTGAAACATACTGGATCACTACTGCTTTGCCAGTGTTTCACTTTCATGTCTTAAGATTTTTTTTACTCAAATATTTTGTCTCACAGTCAAGCTACTGACTTGTTTCACTAAAGCACTTCCGCCCGTTGACAAGCATGGAGCATCAGCTTTCCTTGATAAAGTGCACAACATAGAATCTGTGAAAGACATAGTATTATCGATTTTCTCCAATTTGCGGCTACACCTGAGAATTATCACAAAAGATTATATAAATTTATTGCATCATCAAATTTTCGTAATTACCACACCAAGATGGCACACAACCTGAATATAGTATATGTACCAGGATAGGGTTAAGGCTGTGCGTCATCTTTGTGCACATACTTCGGGAGCTTTGAAAAGACTGCCAAGGACACCATCCTAATTTTATCTATCTTTGGCAGTCATTGTTTGAAAATTTTTATACATTTGGCAACATGTAGGCAATGAATCATATTACTAACAACAACTGCTGATATTTTATAATATGGAAATAAGACCATCGACTGGCCATTAATGGCCTGCTCTGAAGGTCTGTATTCTGCATAAGCAATAAATATACATTTACCAGGGCCTATTCAATATTCCCACAGCATCTTTTTCAAGATTGTTATTTGCGAGCACCTTTGTATCTCTCACATTGACCCCAGTCATGAGTGTCCTTTGACCAGTTGTTGCGGATTTCATGGAAGCGAGCGCTTTTCCTAAAATAGCACATAACGGTAATCCATGACTAAAAATTGAATGAAAAATAAAATCAAAAAATCCCTGTAAAGTGCTTGTGATTATTATTTTTTTTGTTCAATTTTCCGGTTAAATTTGAGAAATGACAAGTTGTTTGAATGGAAAAGCTGAAACAGGCGACAATTTAATGTACATATTTGCTATAAGATGGGATCATAGATACCACAGAGTTCTAACTATTAACAATTTGATTTCACATATTATATAAATAATATACCGATATCAGTGAAAAAGAATTTTTCAAATTCCAACGTTGTTTTTAATAAAACTTCCTTACCATGAGCTGCACATTCTTCAACAGTGTAAGAGGATGAAATTCCACATTCTGTTACGCAAGGTAAACAAACTGGTCGAATGAAGTCATTAAACTGCACAATACCGGCTTGAATAGAATCATCAATCATCCATCCATTTCTAACGGTTTTTACTGGTTTTCCAATTCGTATCTGAACAGAATTAGTATACCAAATAATAGTCACTTAAAGAGATTTCTGTGTGCAAAGAAAGAAAATAGGAGAGAAATAAGACTTGGAAAGCTAGGCTCATTCATACAGCAGTCCAATAAATATTGTAAAGTGTTTTGCTACAAATTTGATTCACCAACATAAACAACATTTACCAGAGCAGCATCATAGTCGAAACTACTTCTTAAGTTGCGATTTGGATGGAGAAACACCTCGGCAGATTGGAAAGCCCTTGCTTCTTTAGAAGATGATGAAAACTTCGTAGAACCTTGAAAAATAAAGTCATCTCCTTTTTTTAATTGGAATACTTTGGAACTCAATGTATGAATAAACATACTAAAAAAGTATTTCCTAGGGAATATCTTTTACAACGAGTATGGAGATATTCCAAAGCTTTGGCAAAATGTAGCTTGTTTTGATATCTTCTACACAGACTCCGAAGGGGACCACCAGGCTCCTACCTAATACATATTTGTAAAACTATACATTGATCTGTGTAAATGATAATTTAAATCATATTTGGATATACGGTAGTACCCACCAAGAATAAGAATGGCACATTGTTCCCTCAAGGCAATTTTCATGATAGTAAATATATATGATGCTGATAAAATCCAATTGTTGTTTATAAGCGATCCAGATCCAGATCGCAATAGTAATGCAGATGAAATCTGAAAAATAAAAATATCATATATTATGTCGGGATCGGAAATAGTTACCCAGTTATTAAAATATGGTAGAAACATATATACTCACAAAATCACTACATGCTGATCTGGCGATAAGAATGTTAACGTGCCATGGCCACTCTCCAGGCAGAGCTGCTGTTCCTCCTCTATTAGCATACTTTCTATCCACTTGGCCACACCCTATTTCACTGCGTGATGATGTTAATGTTGTAATCTCTTTTGTTGTAACTGGTGCCTCTGAACCTAAATATACATCTCCACTAAATATATCACAATAGGAGTTTTTACTCCTCACCCTAAAATGTAATATACATGTGACCTTTTTTGAATGAATTCAAGTTTACAAGAATTACATAAAATGATGCTAAAATTGTGTCCAAACCTCCACAAGGATATTTTTTTTTGATCATGTGGCATTTTTCGTTACCAAGAATGGTATCATGCTACCTTGTTTATACTTTATCCAAGAGTCCCACTACCCTCATTGATGGTGCATGTACATATTATACCTATTTGAGTTCTTAGTTCGGTTCATTTTGCTCTTTGTTCAGGTTCAGCATATTTTATATACATCAGTTATGCGATGTGTATACATTGTGATACTTTAGATTGGTTTTCAAAACTATGTAAGACATAGAATGCCCGGGCTAATCTGTGTCCACATATTTCACTTTAATACTTATATTTCCGCTGCTCAAAGATTCAAGTTAGCGGCATTTATTAAAACAATGCTCACAAGGTTAAAGCCTAATAAGAGAGTATCTCAATGGGATTTTTGAATCTGATGCTTTCTTTTGTAAAGGAGCTGTCCCGCAAGTAACTGCAGTAAATAAAAATTAAACTCTTCAAAGTAATATTCGGTTACAGATAAGGTAAAGCAATAGGGTTTACAAAAAGAGAAAAACGTGAGTTAGTAAAGCCTAAATGACGTGGCAGGTAAAATTTAAAAAAAAAACAGATACTCCCCATAATATACTTAAAAATTCTATGTCTGATTCAACCCAAATTCTTAACCCTTTTCAACCTAAACATAGAAAAAATGAATTACCAATATAACTAAAGGCTAGCCACTGCACCTGTGATTACCTTGTGTGGGTTTGGAGGTTCGAATGGCGCGACAATGTGGCTCATCATGCTAAGCGTTAGAAATATGCTCGCCGCCGCACCTCTGATTACTCTGCGTGGGTTCACAGGTTCGAATGTGGGAATGGTTATGTGTCAGAGGGCTCACCGCCGTAGGGTAGTTCACGTAACCGCTGGTCGGTTACAGCCTCCTCCACTATCAAGTCCATGCTTCCGAAAACAAATAGCTGACTAATCCCATACCCGACATAGAATGGTAACCGGACGAGAGGCCGTGGTTCGCCATATGGTTAGGCCATCTCATCGGTTTTCCTCTCCTCTGGGATAAATATGTAAATCATATCCTATCCTAATCATGCGGGGGATATTATGTGCAATAGAATTACTGGACTACTCCTAAAAAGAATAGGACAAACGAAAAAAAAGTCAACCCCCAAAAGAATAAAATAAGCATAGCCGCCCTATAAGACACCCCCCCCCCCAAAAAGAAAAAATCAGGCCAAAAAATTGGGTACAGGATGTGACAAATAGGTGCAAAATGGCTATATATGCCAATGTCCCCACGGCCACATGTAATCATCATTTGATGGCAATGTCTATTGGTACAGCTGATCAACAGAGCAAATCTACTACAGATTAAAATTATTGTTTGTACAAATATATTTGAGTTCTAACATTCTCTGGTGCAAAATTACAGCTGAAAAGTATGTGGGTGCGAATAGACTCGTTGCAATTTCTAGGTACAAATGTACATATGCAGGTGCAGTAATCACCATCTACAAATCTTCTTCAAATCACATTGATAATACCGTATTTATTCGATTATAACGCGCAAAATTTTGAACTGAAATTTAGGCAAAAATCAATGCTGCGCGTTATACACGAGGTCTGAGAAATGCGGTATTGAAAATGTGGTTTTAAACATCTGAAACGTGCGTGCGCTTGCGCATGCACATTCCAATGCAGGACGATTTCGTGCAAGCACACGCACATGCGACAGCTCAGCGTGCGTTCGACATTCGTGCAAGCGTTCGATTTCGTGCAAGCACACGCACATGCGACAGCTCAGCATGCGTTTGACATTCCCGCTGCGTTGAGAATATTTATTTGCCATTATCGTACTGTACTGTAGATACCCATTATATATTACCCATTATCCATTATGGCAAGAGAAAAACGTTCTGCCTATAGGGCTGCATTCAAACTGGAGGTTGTTGATTATGCGGAAACTCATGGAAATAGAAAAGCTTCTAGAGAATTCAATGTACCAGAGACAAATGTCAGAGATTGGAGAAAGCAGAAAGTTGTTCTAAAAGATATGAACAAAACAAAGAAAGCGCGGCGAGGGAGACAAGCCCGGTACCCAGAGTTGGAGAAGGAGCTTTATGATTGGATAGTTGATCAAAGATCTAGTGGGTACATCGTCACTTCGCTCCATATTAGACTCCGTGCACAAAAGATTTGCAAAGATTCAACCTTTAAAGCATCTAATGGTTGGGCACAGAAGTTTATGAGAAGGCATGGACTTGCACTACGCCAGAAAACAAAAATTGCACAAAAGTTGCCTCAAGATTTAGAAGAAACCCAAACAGAATTCGAACAGTTGTTTGGTGAATCAGAGACTGAATCCGATTTTGAAGAGTTTTGAATTACTGTGTGCTTTTAATAAATTTTTGTTCATGCTGTGAGTTGTTACCTTATGTGCTTACCAGTAGTTAGTAGAGAAAAAATATAAAAAAGAATTTTATACCAATTTTCATTCAAAATTTAAAGGTGCGCGTTATACACGAGTGCGCGTTATAATTGAATAAATACGGTAAGTAGAATAATAGTTATAATTAATTACCTTTTAGTTGTATTGTCTGCTTTATCCAAGAATGTATTGTTGTTACGTCTGTGTAGTATTCAGGAGACCTTCTTTCATTGCAGGCTCCTCCAAAAGTGGCTATACCCAACTGCACCCAACAAGTTTTATCACCTCTTTTGATCTGAAAGTAATAGCTTACTATTAGACCCACCTGGAATTTATTTGATAATTACCTAATTGAGATGAGCAGTAGAAAATGATAATACAATAGTCATTACAAGCCAGAATCTTTTTGCCGAAAATTAAATTGTGAATTTCATTGTATTTAAGTAAACTTGATATCTATTTCCATTTTAGTATAAGCAATTAACATCAGACACACAGTTCAAAAACATTATTAGGAAAAATCTAAACCAATTGAAAAATTTCTTAACCTGTTCAATACCTATGAATATTTTTTGAATATAAAATTTGATAGAATATATGCAATAGAAACTTTTTTCTTTATACATTTTAGCAATCAGGAGTGGAAATCAGTGAACTTTGTTCATGTTCAACCCATTCCCATAAATAAATTCCCACAACTATTTTCATATTATAGTAGATTTTGAAAAACTGTATTATTTTTTGTTCATCTTTAAATTACCCTATCACACCATCCCTGGCACACTATGCCATCTATCTAGTAAGAAAATTGGACAGGCTATACCTGTGATTCTTAAACTAGGCTTTGAGGGCCACATACGACTCTCAACAACCCTTTCTGCGGCTCTAGTTAATGCTTTAAAAATTATCGTAATTACTTTCAAAGAAGATTTTTCCTTGAAAACTAATCATTGACTTAAAATTAAGTCAATCGGTAAAATTAAGTCTTTTCGGTAATCGAATGGATTCCCTCGTGTTTATTTGCGTGGCGTTGACTAATCCACAAGATGCAATAGTGACGCAACAGTAAGCGTTTTCACAGCCACTTGACTCGCTTTCGTGAATTTTTCAGTTTTTGTCGCATTTTCGAATATTATGTATAAATCAAATACCTCAATGATTATTTTAATTTCTGGAGAGTTTTAATTTTGTTTCAGTAATGGAAATTGTCCCAAAATATCTGCCGATAATCTCACCCAGCTACTGCACCTTGCATCCTCTACGATTACAACCCGCTTTGACTTATTAGAAATCAAAGCCAAATAAAATGGCTGTTAGTCTAGGGGTGGGCAAAATCGCATATTTTTTCGTATCGAATTATTTGAATATTTTTAACGAATACCAAATGGTGGAATATTGAATATATTTTATACACAACAGGAATCCAGAACATCGAAGGTCAATACTCCCTTTGGAAATTAATAGAAACTTTGAAAAGTCAGAAATAAAGCGTTATTTTACTGAATAATGGTTAATTTCATCATAATCGCTGATTGTCTTTGTCACCGTGATTGTTTCGGCGGCGATATGCCAAAGTTGGTCATTTATATTCCTGCCCTTTCACGTTTTTTGCAAGTATAAGGGGTAGCCGGATTTTGAAGTTTTATATTTCTAGTATACCCGTGCGTTCAAATCAGCAACAACTGTTGAAGACATTAAGGACTGATTTCAAAACCAAATTAATTTTATTCTGAACTTTTTCCTCTGCCTCGGCTTTGATCTCACTTATCACGGCTTGTAAATTCACCCTCCCTGTTAAAGTGAACGGAAACCAAGATGCAGTTATTTAATAAAACGATACTTGAGTTTCTCGTGCCTTTCTAGGATGTTCGTGTTATTTTAGTATTAGATAGATAAGCCTCGTAAATCTGCGATAACATGAATCCTGAATGGCGAGTTAAAATAGAGAGTGAATCAATTGGCAATAAAGGTATTTCTAGACCTTTGGGCCTAATAGAGGGTCAGAGGCTAATTATAACTAATTCCTTCAAGTTTTAACGTTTTTTTTCAACAAAACGACACCCTGACGGGTATTATAGCTAAAATACGTCCTGATTAATGCTTCTTATTTGTATTTGGTCAAAACTTAATGAGTGTTTTTCATACGAGTAACTCATACCAGCTTTTGGAAAACTTTGACTGGTCATTTTTAAATCCATGCTAGTTATATATCTTGAATTTTCTGACGACCTAAAATAACCTTTTTCACAATGAAACGCCGAAAAGTCATTTTAACATTTGATTTTAATCAATTTTATGTTCAAGTCATGCAAGAAATGGCTAATGACATGGAGTTCAAAATCTGGAAAATTTATTCTATATACCTAATCTGGCTTGACGTTTCTAAATTTACGAAACGATCTGTATGTTTTTTGCAAAATATAGAATTGAGACGATACGTTAAGTGCAAAGAAAAGCATATAAAACCATAACGCAAAGACAACTTTTCAAATTTGTCGCTTTTTCTGCTAGCTAGCACGGTGGGGAAATCTCGCACAATTCACGATTGAGTTGGAGATGCGCGAGTTCGGTGTCCAAGAAAAGCGGCGCAGGTCACATGGTAACGGATAATCGAATAGTAAAATGCCATTCCAATATTCTATTATTCAATTCGTTATTCGAATATTTTGCCCAGCCCTAGTTGTTACGTGTGTTGTTGTTGAGATGATTTGGTATTTTAAATACATGCTTAAGTTTTGTTGCTATTCTAACTTGCGTTTTTTGTATGCGGCTCTTCACAAATTTGAGGTTTGAAATTTGGCTCTGGGACTGAAAAAGTTTGAGAACCACTGGGCTATACTGAACCAAAAAGATTTTGAAACATACTGGATCACTACTGCTTTGCCAGTGTTTCACTTTCATGTCTTAAGATTTTTTTTACTTAAATATTTTGTCTCACAGTCTAGCTACTGACTTGTTTCACTAAAGCACTCCCGCCCGTTGACAAGCATGGAGCATCAGCTCTCCTTGATAAAGTGCACAACATGGAATCTGTGAAAGTCATAGTATTATCGATTCTCTCCAATTCACTGCTACACCTGAGAATTATCACGAAAGATTATATAAATTTATTGCATCATCAAATTTTCGTAATTACCGCACCAAGATGGCACACAATTTGAAAATAGTATATGTACCAGGTTAGGGTTAAGGTTGTGCGTCATCTTTGTACATACTTCGGGAGCTTTGAAAAGACTGCCAAGGACATCATCCTAATTTTATCTATCTTTGGCAGTGATTGTGTGAAAAATTTGATACATTTGGCAACATGTAGGCAATGAATCATATTACTAACAACAACTGCTGATATTTTATAATATGGAAATCTTAAGACCATCGACTGGCCATTAATGGCCTGCTCTGAAGGTCTGTATTCTGCATAAGCAATAAATATACATTTACCATTGCCTATTCAATATGTCCACAACATCTTTTTCAAGATTGTTATATGCGAGCACCTTTGTATTTCTCACATTGACCCCAGTCATGAGTGTCCTTTGACCAGCTGTTGCGGATTTCATGGAAGCGAGCGCTTTTCCTAAAATAGCACATACCGGTAATCCATGACTAAAAATTAAATGAAAAAAAAAAATCAAAATATCCCTGTAAAGTGCTTGTGATTATTATTTTTTTTGTTCAATTTTCCTGTTAAATTTGAGAAATGACAAGTTGTTTGAATGGAAAAGCTGAAACAGGCGACAATTTATTGTACATATTTGCTATAAGATGGGATCATAGATACCACAGAGTTCTAACTCTTAACAATTTGATTTCACATACTATATAAATAATATACCAATATCAGTGAAAAAGAATTTTTCAAATTCCAACGTTGTTTTTAATAAAACTTCCTTACCATGAGCTGCACATTCTTCAACAGTGTAAGAGGATGAAATTCCACATTCTGTTACGCAAGGTAAACAAACTGGTCGAATGAAATCATTAAACTGCACAATACCGGCTTGAATAGAATCATCAACCATCCATCCATTTCTAACGGTTTTTACTGGTTTTCCAATTCGTATCTGAACAGAATTAGTATACCAAATAATGGTCACTTGAAGAGATTTCTGTGTGCAAAGAAAGAAAATAGGAGAGAAATAAGACTTGGAAACCTAGGCTCATTCATACAGCAGTCCAATAAATATTGTAAAGTGCGTTGCTACAAATTTGATTCACCAACATAAACAACATTTACCAGAGCAGCATCATAGTCGAAACTACTTCTTAAGTTGCGATTTGGATGGAGAAACACCTCGGCAGATTGGAAAGCCCTTGCTTCTTTAAAAGATGATTCAAACATTATAGAACCTTGAAAAATAAAGTCATCTCCTTTTTTTCATTGAATACTTTGGAACTCAATGTATGAATAAACATACTAAAAAATGAAAAGTATTTCCTAGGGAATATCTTTTACAATGAGTATGGAGATATTCCAAAGCTTTGGCAAAATTTAGCTTGTTTTGATATCTTCTACACAGACTCTGAAGGGAAACACCAGGCTCCTACCTAATACATATTTGTAAAACTATACATTGATCTGTGTAAATGATATTTTAAATCATATTTGGATATACGGTAGTACCCACCAAGAATAAGAATGGCACATTGTTCCCTCAAGGCAATTTTCATGATAGTAAATATATATGATGCTGATAAAATCCAATTGTTGTTTATAAGTGATCCAGATCCAGATCCAGATCTAGATCCAGATGGCAATAGTGATGCAGATGAAATCTGAAAAATAGAAATAGCATATATTATGTCGGGATCGGAAATAGTTACCCAGTTATTGAAATATGGTAGAAACATATATACTCACAAAATCACTACATGCTGATCTGGCGATAAGAATGTTAACGTGCCATGGCCACTCTCCAGGCAGAGCTGCTGTTCCTCCTCTATTAGCATACTTTCTATCCACTTGGCCACACCCTATTTCACTGGGTGATGATGTTGATGTTGTAATCTCTTTTGTTGTAACTGGTGCCTCTGAACCTAAATATACATCTCCACTAAATGATATCACAATAGGAGTTTTTACTCCTCACCCTAAAATGTAAATTACATGTGACCTTTTTTGAATTAATTCTAGTTTACAAGGATTAGGTACATAAAATGATGCTAAAATTGTGTCCAAACCTCCACAAGGATAATTTTTTTTATCCTTTGGGATTTTTCGTTACCATAAATGGTATCATGCTACCTTGTTTATACTTTATTCAAGAGTCCCAATACCCTCATTGGTGGAGTTCTTAGTTCGGTTCATTTTGCTCTTTGTTCAGGTTCAGCATATTTTATATACATCAATTATGCGATGTGTTTACATTGTGATATTTTAGATTGGTTTTCAAGACTATGTAAGACATAGAATGCCCGTTGCCCGGGCTAATCTGTGTCCACATATTTCACTTTAATACTTATATTTCCGCTGCTCAAGGATTCATGTTACCGGCATTTATTAAAACAATGCTCACAAAGTTAAAGCCTAATGAGAGAGTATCTCAATGTGATTTTTTACTTATATTATACATATAGGTGTTGCCACAATGCTCGCAAGCCCAATTAAAGAGTATCTCATCATGCTTTTTCATTTATTTTTATGTCACAAGGTGAGATTTCCCATCGCTATCAAATAATTAAACTCTCCTGTTTAGTGTTGTAAAAGCATGGAAAGTGTCAAGTCCAGCATGTGATACTTTTATGTCTCATGTTCTCAACCTCAATTTGAAATTTTGACACCTTTAGTGAATTTCCCGTACTGTCTGTTCGTCTTGTGTATTGTAAAATTTTTATACCATGACAAAGCTCAAAATAAATCTCATCTGGTTCAGAGCGATAAATCAAAGACATTATGAAATACGAACAAATGACTCTGTACAAAACAAAATGTACCTGGTACTTTTTTATTTGCTTCATTTTTTTTTATTGTCATTATTATCCAATCCATTAAATATGGTACATTTGAATAAAACCCTGGATACATAATTCCACAACCTAGACCCCAGCTCACGATTCCAATTTGTATCCAATGTCGATTTTCTCTGGTGCCAACAACCTATTTGAAACAATAATATTTCAGTGCTCATTTCTGTATTTTGTCAATGATTCTGCTTATTCAAAATAATGATATAAAGTACACATTGCATCGTATCTTCAGTGGGACTGATTTGCAAACTACAACTACTACTTGTTAAAATACATTAGTGGGTCATATTATGAGGTTGAGAAGCCATGAGTTAACATAGATATGAATCGTCAGGTTCAAACTATGTGAACAATATCTCCTACAGCGTGTATATTAAAGGTTGCTTGTTTAGAACCTTTCTTAGAGGAAAAGCATAAAACACCTCAAAAAAATTGAAAACTGTTTCTTTTGATAAACATAATTCAGAATTTTATTAGAACCAACTTGATGAACGGTATGACATGGTTTGACATATAAATGAACCATGGAGATCATTACATCAGTTCAATGCTCTGGAAACACAGAAGCAATAACTGGCAATGGCTATTATAAACAATGTGCAAAAAGTATTAGTTACAGTATTATATACAGTATAAAAAAAAATCCTGATATACAAGAGTTGGGATAACATAAAATTTAAAGAGAAATTATGGTCATTAAGTGAAATTAAAGTCAAACCATACAATGAACTATAAATTATTGATCAAAGATCCTCACCAAAACCTTGTGCAATTTGATCGGATATTTCTAATTAATGGAACAACCAGTCAATAAAACTGAACTGAATACATATAAAAATCTGGCACATCCAAATTTTTTTTTCTAATTGGATATTTGTATCTTTAGATACCTTAACCAGTGGTCCTCCGCTGTCTCCTTGACACGAGTCCACATGTTGCGAATTATTATGACTTTTTGCACAAATCATCCTTGCAGTGAATCTGGCTGTTTGAGAATTCTGTGCTACCTGTATACACCTTAGAATAGTTCATTACAGAATTATGGTAGGTAGTATAATAGTATAAAATGGATACAAACAGTGTTCCCTATAAAGTGTGTGCGTGTGCCCGCACACACAGCTTTCAGAGACTGCGCACACGCATAGATTTAATGCGCACAGGCGTATTTCGATGTAATGTAACAATGTTCTCGGTTGGCAGGTTGAGAAAGTTTATTGTTTGCCCACCCATTACCCGGTTAGAACGCCAAAATTTCTTCCTTGGTTTTTGCACAAATATTGATCATTTCGAAAAAAGTGCGCACACACCAAAATTTCTGCGCACACATACTACAAAAAATTTGAAGGAACATTGGATACAAACATTGAATAAAATGTAAGAAAACATTTTGCAAGATTGTCTGAAATTTCTTCCATATATCTTGGATAGGACCAACAACACATTGGATTTCTGGCGCATTGTGTGAAGCGCCAGGAACACCACTGATTATCTTGCATAGATTGCCATGTTCAATTCATTTGAGTTATATTTAATATTGCAAATAGATGATAGAAATTACAAACATCTCTTTTAATAAATTTTCAAAATTTCAGATATTTTATATCTGTAAAAAAACTTTTTTTAATAGCTATCAAAATGGGTGAATGCAGGACATTTTTTATAGGCCAATATGGTCTTGGGCATAGATCCTGTCTCCAATATTATTGTCAACTCATCTATATTTTCATTATTACAAAATGAATAAATGTACATAACATACAATGCAAAACTTAATTTTTAGGCAATACAAAATCAAAACATTTGAAACTACATAAGCTAGTACATGTGTACTGTTGAACATGACCAAGTTTAAAATATATATACCGGTATTTAATATTCCATTTAAAAATAAAATCATTATCGGTATGTATTTGGAGTGGTTCAAAACACTCCCATGTTTGCGGAACAACAGCTAACCGGCTGAAATCAAACAATTTACTCCAAATACATTACGGTATGTACATTTATATGTGGAAAAAATGCTGAGTACTTAATGAAAGGACAAATTTTAAATGTAATCATCATATTCCAAATATATTTCTACCTCAGCTGCATGATTATGAAGTCTCAATTATGCATTCAAAATTGAGGGAAGAACAGTATGTGGGATTGGGAAAACAAATAAAATTTAAATAGAGATCTCACTTTATCTGAGGCAATATTGACAAATGTCCCTGTTGTAAAATATTAGGTACATATTGAATAGATGATCCAGGATCTCTTTTGTATCCGAAACCTGTTACTATAGTCTCTGTTCCAGAATCCAGATCTCGTTCACCTATTTGTTCAATATTGACAGCAGTTTTAGACAGTATGAAAAAAAAGGTTCAGTTTTTAAATTACATATTTTCAGATTTTTTCCATTGCTAATTACCTGTATATTACAATGACAACCTCATTCAATGTTATCAGTTCCATCAGAAGATGTTTGTTTTGGTGGATTTTCCTAAAACTATCATGTGATATAAATTTGTCAATTTCCTATGACGTTTTGAGAACACAATTTGATATTATAACCAAGCATAGCCAATAAACAGCTAATAAACAACCAAATGTAATTCTATTGTTATGTACTGTTAATGCTCTCTTTTTATTTATTTTTTTATTCATTACTTATTAATCTTGATTGGTAAGTATGTTGATAGGTATTTGTCTGTTTGTTTGTTTGTCTGTTAGACACTATCGTATGTTACGCGATGTCACACGAAAGCGAGGTTGAATCTGCTCCAAATTTTGCATTCATTGCATCATTCATTACATCATATTTCGGAGCCTCCTGTTTCTGAGAGGATTGCGCCTGGGTATAGGATGTTGCTGTGCTCCTTTATTACCCTGTGACTGGACAGGATTGTCATCTGTCGATGTGCTTGACCGGTTCCAATTGTACCATTCCGGTTCTTCATATCTTCGACAAAGTTCGTCATTTTCAGCTTTCATCAGCTGATCGATATGGCGTTTCCAAGTTACACCATTAGAAATTTTGACAAGGTATGTCAAGATGTTTAATAATTGTGCCACTGACCCATCTTCTCTTTTTGCTAGAATAGTCACGAGCCAAGACTGCTTGACCAAGTTCAAAGTATCTCGTTTTACGATTTCTTTTTGAATCTTGCACGTTAGTTTGCTTTTCATTAACTTTTGATGCTAGATCAGGCTTGACCAAGTCTAAACGTGATCGTAGAGATCGCTTCATTAATAACATAGCTGGTGACTCGTTCGTTGTCGAATGAGGTGTATTTCTGTACGCTAGTAGGAAATTATCCAGTTTGTGTAAAATATCACCTTTCTCCTTCCTCCCTCAGAAAAGAGAACTCTTGGAAACTCCGACAAATCTTTCTGCCATACCATTACTTGACGGATGAAATGGTGCAGATCGTGAATGACGTATGCCATTATTCTTCATAAAATTTGCAAACTCTTCCGACATGAAAGTAGGTCCATTGTCAGACACTAGTTGTTTGCATATACCATATCTTGCAAATATGTGTCGGAGTTCTTCGATAGTTCTTTGCGACATGATAGAATGCATAGCGATTAATTCTGCCCATTTTGAATACGCGTCAATTACAACTAAAAAAATCATATCCATGAACGGTCCTGCAAAATCAACATGAATTCGTTCCCACGCATTTGAGGGGAATTCCTACATATGTAGTTCAGCATTTGCAGGCATTTTTCGCGTTTCCTGGCAAGAAGCGCATCCTTTTACTCTATTTTCAATTGAGTTAGTAAGTTGTGGCCACCAGACATATGCTCGAGCCAATGCTTTTATTTTGACTATGCCTCATGTCGTTCTTCTAAAATTCTTGAATGTAATTTAGGTGGAATTACAACTCTGTTTCCCCACAATAAAATCCTTTATGAACACCTTCATGAGTTCATGTCTTCTATTGAAATATGGTTACTTGTAATTCATCATTTTTGATTTTGTTTGGCCAACCTTTCAGGACCAAATCTACCACTTTGGCTCATTAGTGGTTGCTTTTCTTACCGGTATTTCCGTACTTGTGACGGGCAATACTTCAAAAATGCAACGTAAAGAATATTCTTCATCATCTGTATGTGAACTTTCAGACAATGGAATTATTGATAAAAAATCTGCGTTACCATGATTTTCAGTTTTACGATATTCGATGTCATATTGGTGTGATGCTAGAGACCTTGCGTAACGCTGTAAACGAGCAGCTGTCATTTTTGGAATTGATTTATCCGGGTGGAAAATGGATGTTAGTGGTTGATGGTCTGTAACCAGTGTAAACCGTCTACCATATAAATATTAAATATAGGTAAAACTTTTTCACACCCCATACTATGGACAGAGCTTCTTTTTCAATTTGTGAATAGTTCATTTCTGCTTTTGTTAATGTTCGAGACGCAAAAGCAATGGGTCTCTCTGATACATCTTTCATTACATTTGATAATACGCAACCAATATCATATTGACTAGCATCACAACTCAATTTCACTGGTTTCTTAGGGTCACAATGCACTAATACTTGATCAGATGCAATTAATTGTTTCGCTTTTAAAAAACTTTGTTCACACGACTTTGACCATGCGAACTTTTGACCCTTTTTCAATAGACAATAAATTGGCTGTAGCACACTTGCTAGCACTTTGCAAAATTTAGCATAAAAATTAATCATACCAGTGAATGCTCGGACTTGAGATACATTTTCAGGACGCGGTGCATCCACAATTGCTTTGACGAGTTTCTCTGTCATATGTTGTCCGTTACAATCAATATCATGGCCAAAGAAAGTAATAATATCTTTCATAAATTCGCATTTTGTTAAATTCAGTCTCATCCCATATTCTTTTAATCTCTTTAAGACGTTTCCCACATTCTTGAGGTGATCTTCATCATTTGATCCAGTGATGATCATGTCATCTAATATACATGCCACTTCAGGCAATCCTTGCAAAATTTGTTCCAGAACCCGTTGCCAGATAGCTGGAGCTGATGCAATTCCATAAACCATTCTATTTACGATACAGTCCTCTGTATTCAATGCGAGTAGATGTTTGCAGTCTTCATCGACTTCTAATTGCAAATAAGCAGTTTTAAAATCCAATTTTGTGAACTTTTGTCCAACAGCTAAAATTTCAAACAGTTCTTCAACTCTTGGGAATGGGTATTGATCAATCTTCAAAGCAGGATTAACAGTTACTTTGAAATCACCACAGAGACGTATTTGACCATTTGGTTTGGTTACAGCTACAATAGGTGTTCCCCAATCACTATGTGCAACTTTGGTAATTATTCCTTCTTTTTCAAGACGCTTCAACTCTTCTTCAATTCTTGGTTTCATGGCGAAGGTTACTTGAAGTGCCTTCCTGAACACCGGGGATGCATTTCCATTTAATACAAATTTAGCTTTATGGCCCTTGACAGTATCAAGTTCGTCTTTAAATAAATCTTTGTAATTTTTCAGTAAGATATCCAGTTTCTTTTTATATCAATTGGATTTTCATTTGGATTCAGGCTATTCACATTGTCCCATTCATTCCAGTTAACTTTCAATGCTCTGATCCAATCTCTTCCATTAATGGTGGTCCACCTTTTTCGACCACATACAATTTCAATTTTGCAGCTTCATTTCCACATTGAACTTCAACTGGTATCAGCCCAAGTGGTTTTAATGGCTCACCCGTGTACGTTTTCATTTTTATAGCAGTAGGTGTGAGCTTCTCATTTTTAAAATGCTTTTGATAATCTGTATTCGATATTATCGATACTGCTGCTCCCGTATCCATTTATATTTGTATTACTTTTCCTGCTACTTTGACAGGTATCCATATGATATCAGTGGCATTGACGGACACTTCTTTTTTATTTACTTTTGCCACTTTTCGATGTCATTTTATCTGCAGCGACGCTTTTCTCTGCTTCTCTTGTGAAGTTTTGATGACGCCCAGGTCGTGGCTGGGAGTTTCGTTTGTGGTGTGGTTTAGATCTACACACAAATTTGGTGTGACCTCTTTTATTACAATTAAGACAATATTTCTCATTAAACCAGCATTTATCTGGATGGTGTCCAGTTTTTACCACACCTGTAGCATTTCCTTGCTGCATCACGCTTTTCGTAATGAGCATTTTCACTTTCATAATTTGCAGTATTTTTGCCTTGAAGCACTTTTGTATCTTTTGCAGCAGTTTCAACTTCTACAGCAATTTGCAATGCTTTTTCATGTGTTAAATTTTTCTCAGTTATCAATCGATTTTGTGGCTGCATTTCAGTCCACTTACGAATTTGTCGCGAAGTGTGTTTCCCAACTCCGCACCAAACTCACATGTGGTGGAGAGGCGCTTTAAATCTGCGTAAAAAGCTGACACACTTTCTCCATGTTTTTGACTTCGTTGATGGAAGCGAAATCTTTCTGTTTGAACCAGCGGTTCAACATACAAAAGACAGTCTTCCAATGCGAGTAGATGTTTGCAGTCTTCATCGACTTCTAATTGCAAATAAGCAGTTTTAAAATCCAATTTTGTGAACTTTTGTCCAACAGCTAAAATTTCAAACAGTTCTTCAACTCTTGGGAATGGGTATTGATCAATCTTCAAAGCAGGATTAACAGTTACTTTGAAATCACCACAGAGACGTATTTGACCATTTGGTTTGGTTACAGCTACAATAGGTGTTCCCCAATCACTATGTGCAACTTTGGTAATTATTCCTTCTTTTTCAAGACGCTTCAACTCTTCTTCAATTCTTGGTTTCATGGCGAAGGTTACTTGAAGTGCCTTCCTGAACACCGGGGATGCATTTCCATTTAATACAAATTTAGCTTTATGGCCCTTGACAGTATCAAGTTCGTCTTTAAATAAATCTTTGTAATTTTTCAGTAAGATATCCAGTTTCTTTTTTATATCAATTGGATTTTCATTTGGATTCAGGCTATTCACATTGTCCCATTCATTCCAGTTAACTTTCAATGCTCTGATCCAATCTCTTCCATTAATGGTGGTCCACCTTTTTCGACCACATACAATTTCAATTTTGCAGCTTCATTTCCACATTGAACTTCAACTGGTATCAGCCCAAGTGGTTTTAATGGCTCACCCGTGTACGTTTTCATTTTTATAGCAGTAGGTGTGAGCTTCTCATTTTTAAAATGCTTTTGATAATCTGTATTCGATATTATCGATACTGCTGCTCCCGTATCCATTTATATTTGTATTACTTTTCCTGCTACTTTGACAGGTATCCATATGATATCAGTGGCATTGACGGACACTTCTTTTTTATTTACTTTTGCCACTTTTCGATGTCATTTTATCTGCAGCGACGCTTTTCTCTGCTTCTCTTGTGAAGTTTTGATGACGCCCAGGTCGTGGCTGGGAGTTTCGTTTGTGGTGTGGTTTAGATCTACACACAAATTTGGTGTGACCTCTTTTATTACAATTAAGACAATATTTCTCATTAAACCAGCATTTATCTGGATGGTGTCCAGTTTTTACCACACCTGTAGCATTTCCTTGCTGCATCACGCTTTTCGTAATGAGCATTTTCACTTTCATAATTTGCAGTATTTTTGCCTTGAAGCACTTTTGTATCTTTTGCAGCAGTTTCAACTTCTACAGCAATTTGCAATGCTTTTTCATGTGTTAAATTTTTCTCAGTTATCAATCGATTTTGTGGCTGCATTTCAGTCCACTTACGAATTTGTCGCGAAGTGTGTTTCCCAACTCCGCACCAAACTCACATGTGGTGGAGAGGCGCTTTAAATCTGCGTAAAAAGCTGACACACTTTCTCCATGTTTTTGACTTCGTTGATGGAAGCGAAATCTTTCTGTTTGAACCAGCGGTTCAACATACAAAAGACAGTCTTCATGATCTTCTAAAAAATCTCCGATTGAGCCAATTGCCGACGCCATTCAACAGATTTACAATTGTGATAGATGTTTATTTAGATGACTGACGACTTTGATTTTCTGCTGAGTGATCAAGCGGGTATTTCTCCCTCTCTTTAAATTACGTGGATTCGTTTCAACATGTATTCGCCCTATAGGCAATAATATTCCATCCTCATCGCCAGTGTGATGTCTTGGGTATCACCAAATCACCAGTAGAGACAAACATTACAGTTTATTATACGGCAAAGTAAGACGTCAGTATAACACAGCTTAACGCTAGATAGTTCAAAACACAAGAATGAATAACAAGCACGCAGACAGGTAAAGCAAGGAGCAATTACGAGAAAACAATTATGACATCATAATCACAAATCTAGTCTGTGTTAAAAACAACAAGCTATGACGTAAATACACAACAACTTTGATGTTGAATGATTTTCACTCAGCGACAAATAAAATAACTCAACCACAAATAACAACACTGAAAAGTTTATTTGCCCTCAAGGCAGATACACATATACTGGTCCCTTAACCAGGCCTGTTACAAACTATAATGCACGTCACCAAAGTACCACCCTCACACACACATGTAAACAAGTAATAATCACTAAGTAACAACAAGTAATGGCACAAAGATTACAAGTGTCTGGTAAAGTAATCTGACCAAAACATTCACAAACTCCCCATTATTCAAAAAAAATGGATATTCAAAAGTTTTCAAGTTCATTGCAATGTATAATGTCCAGCAAACTTGACAATGATGACCCTTTTTTAGTCAAGTTATCTGCAAGCTGTTGTTCGCTGTTACACCATCGGATTCTGGTAATCTCTTTGTTGGACATCATCTCTTTCAACATTGCTACTTCTATCCTCAGTCCTCTATCTTGTACTTGCTTAGTAGACTTTATAGCATTATGTAGAGAGCGATTATCAGTTACAATTTCGATGGGCAGTTTTTCAAGATCGATAACTCCATGCATGATTTCTGGATACAATGAGCTAACAAAGCTTGCCATAAATACGCCAGCTGACATAGCAAGTGTTTTCGCAGCCAAAGAACTTTTAACAACCCTTTTTATCCGTTTGCTTTGCCAGCTGATGAGATTGCATCTTTGATGTTCTTCTACAAAAAATATAAGGCTTGCTGCTTGGCTACTACCATCAGTCAAACTACCAAAGGAGGCATCTACAAAACAGACAAGTTTCAGATCCTTGTCAGAGCCCAAATTACAGAAGTTTAAATCCACTGAATTCGATTTTAGTTTCTTAATTACTTTGTTAACACTGAGGAGATCTTTCAAAGTTGCAGATTTGGAATTTGTGGCCAATACACAAGTATGGAATGAGATATCAGGCTTTGATTGAGTACTAATCCACAACAGTTGACCTATTTTGGATTAAAGGGTTTCGCTTTCCAGATAAGTTAGTCTTGCGTTAAGATTAGTCTTACGCTGACGAGACAAATGAATAGGATTCAAACATGAAATGTATTCATTTTGATTCATTGAGACTATCTTAATGTTCGTTGATTTGAAGGCCGACATACTTGAAACACGATGTTTCTTCATTTCCCACTTTGAATGTTTCTCGTAATTTCGTGATAATCTTCTTTTCAAATGTTTGACTGCCAGACCACATAAAATCATCAACGTGTACAGTGAAAATTCCTTCCATTTCAATGCCTTTATGGCCATAAAAAACTGCAGGATCTGCAAGAGTAGTCTTGCATCCATTTTCCAACATAAAATTTCGAACTCTGTCATACCATTTCAGTGAAGCATCAGTCAGTCCATATACACATTTTCTCAATTTCCATATAATTCCCTCTTTACAATTAGCTTCTTTGGTTGGCATAAGATAAACATTTCGCTTGGGCTCCTCCCCTTGTAGAAATGCGGTTTTAATGTCAATACACTTTAATTCCCATCGTTTTTGTTGCACAATAGCTATGACAGTTTGCATTGAGTCTTTACGACAATGTTGGTGATTTGTTTTCAATATTTTCCAAATTACTCTCTTCAAAACCACGAGCAACAAGTCTAGCCTCTGGGAATATTTTATCACCATTTTGTTTCCTTGTGCAAACCCATCTTACAGAAATACACATCTGATTATCATATAGACATTCTTCATATACGCCTTTTTATCCAGCCTTGGAGTTCTCTATTTTTCGCAAGCGAAAAATCCACCGAATCTGCAACAAAAACGTCCCAATCAACCATTTGACCAGTTAGAGTAGCTGTTGTCGTTTGTTCAGATACTGGAATAGGATCGTTTTCATCAAGAATATCGACAGCATCAAAGTCGATAGATTTTTGCTGGCCTTCCGAAGATTGTGGTGATTCAGACGCTTTTTCTTCTCTTCCTAGAATTTTAGTGCTGTAGACAGTTCCATCATTCTGTTTGAATTTGACAATTTGTGATTTCTTTAAACTTCTAGATTCACTTTTGCCATGTGATTGACTATTCTCGTTTGTGCGAATATGTTGTTTCGATTCAGTTAAATCAGTTCAGATTCAGATTCAAACTTCTCAATTTCAGATTTATTCTCCTCAGTTTTGATATCGCTGTTGGAATATTCAGCATATTTCGGTTTTAATTGCATGAGAGAATTTTCACCATCACTTGATTTAATTACCGGTAACTGCAATCTACATGTGTGGACTCTGATCACTTGACCACCATGTCTAACAAAAACCATCCCACCGTCTTGTCCAATCACTTTTCCTGGTCCACGCCAATTATGTCTATCTGGTCTTTTGTAATAAACTTGATCTCCCGTTGTGAAATTAAAAGATGATTGTCTGGTTTGTGTTTGCAGCACTCTCTGAATTCTCTCAGAAGATTCACAGGCAATAAATGCTCGTCTTGCAGCATGGGAAGCTGATATATGTTGACCAACTTCCAAGCTTTCCTCCCAATGCAGGTAGTTCATCTACTAAAACTGAGGGAAGATTGATATTCTGACCGAAAACAAGTTGAACCGGACTGAATCCTTTATTATTTATCAAGAAATTTTTATACTTACAGCCCATGAAATGAAGACTCCCCAATCAGTACGCACATCATTTCTAATCTTGTGAAGCATATTTGTCAATACTTGGTTATGTCGTTTACAAACTTCGTTACTCCAAGGAGAGTATGCGGGTGAAGTATTAACAATAATATTAAAATTATCACACATGTCCAAAAACTCATGATTATTGAATTCTCTTCTGTTATCAGTAAACACCTTTCGTGGAGATCCAAAAATACTTATCCAATGAAGTCAAAACTTGTTTGCAATTATGGATGAAGATTTGGACCTCACAATAACAGCATTGCTGAATCTGGTGAATTCGTCAACCATGTGCATGTACCAAAGGTTCAATTCTAATTGATGCAAATCAATTGCTACAGACTCATTAAATCGTGATGCCCTTGATAAACCTACAGCAGAACTTGATAAACCTACACAGAAGATTTTGTAAGCACAGAACAAGTTTCACATTTTTTCACTACTTTTTGTACAATATCAGACAATTTGTTATTCATAATATTTGCGTTCCAAGCAATCTCTTCCTGTTTTCTTTAGGTGCATGGCCGAATTGCTTATGAAGCTTTTGGATAGCAACTTTCTGATCATTATTTGTCATATCTTTAAGCACAAGTATACTTTCATCACAAGTCTTGCACAACTTCTGTGGTGTTATTGCTATGCAATAATGTCCATTTTCAGTAAATTTGAAGATTGATTGGAATACCGAAGATTGTAGCCACATCATTTTCTATGTCAGGAACTGTTCCTGCTCGTTTAAGTGATGACTTACTTAGTAGCAAAGGTATATTGTCCTCAACAACTTCATGTTCGAATTTGACAATTTTTACCAGCCATTCTAGCAGGAATTAGTACACTTTGAGTCGACATGACTCTTCTTCCATCATCAAATTTTGAATCCTGTACCTGCTTGAGAAAACTTCTCACAGTCTTTCTCAGATTTTCAGGTAATCTGACAATGTAATTATTCAACCACTTCCGTCCACATACAGTTTTAGTACAAGCTGTGTCAAATATTGCTGATCCAGCTGTTTCACAAATCAAAGCTTCGCAATCAGAGCTTTTTGTCATAAAAACATTTTCAAACAAATTAACATTTTCATCTTTGGTTTCTTTGTCACTAAAACTTCCAATTCCAGCTTCTGCCATATTGACTTTTTTGTGTTATGTGGGCATTTATTAGCCCAATGCATCTTTGAATCACAAATGGCACACTTTGAAACCTGTCCAAATTTATTTTAGGGATTTATTGTATTTTTTTTTTCCTTGGTGCTTTTGAGTAGATTTTCTTTGACGAAAATGAGTCGATCTTGAAACAAAGGCTTCTTCTTTAACGGAAGCAGGTACACTGTCATTCGTAACACTACCATCTGATGATTTTGTGAAAACCCGCTTTAATAACGCTGATTTCATTCCTTCAAATTTTGGGTCACTAGCCACAGTTAAAGCTAATTGTATTTCTGATTGAGACAGATTTGCACAATCTAATATTTTGAATGTTAATATAGCATCAGGCAGTTTCATATCAAATTCGAGAATTTTATGATACAGGTGTTCAAATTCTATAATGTAATCTTTCATATCCATATTGAAAGATTTATTGAATGAGTTAATAGCAGCCAGTGTAAGCACTGTAAGCATCATTCATGAAAACCCTGTCCAAGCTCTCTAACAAGGTTGTCATGCCATCATTGCTATGAAGTTGACCACCTGTTAATTCAGATGCAGCCTTTTCAGCTCTTGGATTTTCTTCAAGAGAACTTAGGACAACTACAATAGCTTGCTCTTTCTTATCAATAGGTGTGACTATTTGCCACATTTCAACTTTATTCCTCCATGCACTATGGACTATGGAGTATATCATCCTTTAATTTAGGAAGGTTTTGTCTTGTTACTGATGAAGCCATCTCAAAGAGCAGCAACCATCTGCTACCATGAAAAGTTTATTTGCCCTCAAGGCAGATACACATATACAGGTCCTTTAACCAGGCCTGCTACAAAATACACACATGTAAACAAACTAACAACAAGTAATGGCACAATGATTACAAGTGTCTGGTGAAGTAATCTGACCAAAACATTCACAAACACCACAAGCGATATTAAATTTTGATATGAATGAGGCCAATACGTTCATCAAATATTTGATAGGCCTACCTGAACGCGATATAGCATATTTATTCATATATTTTGATAAGAAAAGAGATGAGCTGATTCACACAGCCTTTATTAAGTTACCAGTCTGGCTCAGATACGACGTTAGGGAGTTTATCTTCAAATGCATAGACATCATATAACATGAAAAAAATCCAGACTGGCTAGTGATGGCATAAATCTTAGAGCCAATATAAAGAAATAGGCAACGTAAAGGCAAAACAGTTTCTAAATAACTAATGAGTCAGTAAAACTGAAATACAGACAATGAAATTGTCTTATTATTTGTCATACAACCTTTCAAAGCAGAACACTGTGCAGAATCAAACTTTTTCACAAAATCGTTAGGCGGAGAATCATAATCCTTCATGCATGGAAAACAAACTGGACGTATATATTGTGAGTAGGTTAGAACCCCGGGAGTTTGACTTGAGTCAATGACGAATTTCTCTCCATCCCACTTAACATGATTTCCTACTCTAATCTGTAAAATAAAGATTTAAAAAGAACAGAACCTTTTTATCTTTCAATATAACATCAACTGAATTATGTGTAGACGTTTTGATTAGGATAAACTGTTTGACTGACATCTATAATTTCATGCGCATCTTAATATAAGAATGAAAATACTTTTGTCTTCAGTGTGTATTTCCCTATATTAATTATATATGTGTGTGTGTGGGTCAGTGCTTGTCAACCGGGGGCATAGTACACCCCAGGGTGTACCAAAAAGTTTAAGGGTGTACCTGATAGATAGGATGTACCAGGGTCCCCAGGGATGTACGGTACCGAATGTTTTGGGGTACACACTAACACCTGATAGGTTATTTAAATAGGTTAAATTTGACAATGGTATGTAATATAAAACGGTTTACCTCATATGCAAACATAAGGTTTTATCGTATGTCAGCCATTTCCCAATTTTCTGTTACATGCTTGTCATAGCTGTGACCTTGCTAACGGTGCATACATCGAGAGGCTCATGTGGTGAAAAAGCTAAGTTATGAAAAGACTCAGAAAACTGATTTGAATATTGTTCTCATTCATATCATAAAAGTTGTTAATTTTGTTCGGCCTCATTCCAAAAGCATAGAATGTTTTCAGCAATTTGCGCATGGAGAGACATGCAAATGAATTGAGGTCCGAAAAAAGGTTATTACCTGACTTTGCACAATTGGCTGATGAAATCCAAGAGCAGCATTTACATTAACTAAATATTAATAAACCATTGCGTCGACATAAACATGTATATCTAACTTCAAAAATTGAGTTTCTTATGTATTAAAAATGTAGGATTGGCGGGGTGTACCAGACTTTGGGAAATGATTAAAAGGGTGTACCATTTCAAAAAGGTTGACTGACACTGGTGTAGTTATATTAATGAGGACATTGTAGGTATATTACTGAAAGTACAAATTTATTGAAGACGTCATTGTAACTACCCAATAAAGTGCTATATGTCTCAATAAAAACTATTCAAAACTTTCTCAGTTATTGGCATATTGCTCAACCATAATATGATTTACAAAATATACTGGAAATCCATATTTTTTTAGTTGAATAATTTTTTCTTACCAATGCAATGTCATAATCACTTGTCTCGATATCAAATTTTGAATGAGTGAATAAAATCTCAGGTTCAATGATGTCTGCAGTAGGAGGTGATTTTCCTTTTTCTGGATACTCTGATATTCCTGCATATCAAATAAGAAGTTAGACTTTTCCAGAGAAAAATTCAATACTGCTTTTACTCATAAATTCTGAGATGTCCAAATAGGAAAACCCTACTGATATAGACTTGAAAATATTCTACAATACAGAAAATAGAGTGCTCCTGAAGTATGCGTACCATGAAGAAGTATGTGGACACCAGAACGTAGTGTAGTGTGTTTACCAGGTTAGAGTTAGGCCATAATTTGATTCCAATTTTAGTTCTATTACGAGTTCGGGGACTAGTCGACTGACTCAAGTAGTCAAGTAGTATTTGTACCTGAAAATATGGCTTAACCCTAACCTGGTACACATATTACGTTTCGGCGTCTGCCATCTTGGTACGCATACTTCAGAAGCGCCGAAAATAGAATATAGAGAATATAAGGGAATTTTAATGTGCTGAAACCAAACTAGTAAATTCGCAAAATATTTTAAACATTGAGATATTCTGCCAAATTTGTCACACTTCGGGTGAGGTTTTGAACATGGGTTTGAGTTATGTGATTATATAGCTTACCTACTACAACCAAAAAGAATTTTTTCCACTCTTTAGTATCTTTACTTCTTGGGAAAGCCAAGGGATAGTTATGTCCAGCTGTAAGTATCCATTTGTTATTCAAAATGGAGCCACCACCAAAGCCACTGTTTAAATGCAAACCCTATAAAATACAGTTGCCTCAATTAGTATGTATAAGTTGAATAAGGATAATTCAAATAAAAATATTTAATTAAACCCATTTGCACTGGTACACCCGTTAACACTGGCACCCCCTATAACACTGGTTAACAACATCCGTTAACAACAGTAGTTTCAAAAGTTTGAAATTTTTAATATGGATGATACAACCTTGGGTGTCGCTGCTCGAAAATCAGTTAACTGCAAAACTTTCATTTTACCGTAATGATCAATTCATTTTCCTGCATGATTAATTTTCCTCAGGACTGACTGAATTGATTGTATAGTTATAATTATAGGATATATATATATGTATATATATATATATATATATTTATAAATGCCCGTCCTATAATTAATTCTACTGAATTGGGAAATTCACCGTCCAGCAGTTAGTTTTACGCTTACGACTCTTTAATGCAATCTCAAAAAACTAACTATCTCTATTGAGGGATGTTAGATGGAAACAGTAGTTTCTTAAATCTAAAATTTCAATTATTCAAAATAGATGTTTGAACCTTGGGTGTCGCTGCTCGATAATCAGCTTTGGTTCTTCCCTTTCCCAGGAACACCGTGATTTTATTTTTTTTTCTCATATTTTCTGTATTCAATTGTTTTTATTTATTTAATGGTTGGAAAAAATAAACTTGACTTGACTCGATGGTAGGATTAACTTTTTATTTCCCCATAAAATTTTGCTGACAAATTGTTTCACTTGAAATATTTAAAATTTAAATAAACTGAAAGCTCATCTTTATATACCAATATCATCTCAAACAGCCCCGATAGCTATAATATATTTCACTCAGTATAGTCAGCTGAAGCATTTTTATTGTGCCAAATAAGTAGTACCCAGTTGATTGTCAGAAAAAAAATTTACTGATTTTGGAGATGGCCTTACTCCTCACAAACACAATAAATCAACCACTAAATTCTTCATAAATTTTGACCAATTATTTTATCAATTCACAGTCCATGGTTCAATGATTATCATGATACTTTTGAACATTGAACAAGTCATCAAAAATATTGATGATAACAAATGGATAGAAATTTCTCATAGACTGTTATGCTGGACTCAATATGCAATTCACAACTGTAGTACCAAAATCATGCCATCACTGAATTAGGAATACCATCATTCTCATTCAAATTACCTTACTTCTTCGGAAGAACAGTGCTTGCCAGGGCCATGCTCCTATTCGTGCATCTGTACCTTCAGTAACCTTAGACTTTACTTCTTGCTGAACATCCCCTGCTTGACCGCAAACTCCAAATTCTAAATGTTTGTGAAAGAGATAAAATACCTCACAGGAAGTCAACATGGTACAAAAGCAATCAGAACATAATATTATTGTACCAAAAAAATTGAAATCATATATTCACTCATACCTTACCTTATTACACCAAGAATTGATAGGTACGTCTCGAACTTGAAATATCTCAAGTGCTATGCAACTACAATTAGGTATATCAGGTTAACCACCAGGCCAGTATTTTCCAGACATGGTCGTTAACCACACTAGATGGCCATGAAACGATGCATTGGGGGCCACTTACAAGAGCATTCATTCGGTACTACTTATGTTGATTGAGGCGATTTAAAATAAATTGTATGATTTCTTCGACTGTAAAGCATTTATTCTTTTACGTTCAGTGATTTTTGTTTGTCGTGTCTTCATTGTCAGAATGTGGCAAATAAAATAATTGATGAAAATGCATGAAAAACAAAACGATTTATTTTTACTGAAGAGCAGAAGGTCACAAAATTATTTGAAATGGGCTACAAAGTTAGAAAACCACTGCACTTGGCTATCATTATCAGAATTTCAATGCATGGCTAGATCTCATTTTCACATATTTGTCCATCACCCTCCTTTTTACAATAAAACCAAAGTATGAGTTTTGATAGTTTTAATCCTGTTCGAATCAACTTACCAATACATTTAGCTTGCTATCCAGACCACTTTTGATCAGATCTACAAGTTCTCGTTTGGGGTCCTGATAAAGCATAACCTTTATCGCATCCATAGGATATTGTATGTCCATGTGATAACTTGTTATACAAGACATAACCATTTTCCGGTGCTTCTGGTGTAGGACATTGGGACGCTAGACAAAGATAATACCTTTCATTACATATTATAAACTAACCAAACGTAACAACGCTTAATCGTTTTATATTAACTTTACCACGGTTGTAACAAGATTTTCCACAAACATCATCACAGAGGCATCGCGTAAAGCTTCCTGGACAGTCAAAGCCGTCGATACAACTTTTTCTACAAGTTCTTCCCTCTTCTACTCCCTTCAAATTTTTTGAGCAAACAAAGGCTGATATGAGAAATAGAGCATAATAAATTCAGATTCAATTGGAAATCTTCAGTGCTATTCATTTTATATCACGTTTTGAATAATTTCAAAGAAGATCAATAATATTTTGATATAATAATAACCAAAATTAAATTTGGAACTAATGTAATCAAACTAAATTCGTATATTGAAACACCGCTAAGGGTATTCATAACGCTTAGCATGATGTGCCCAGCCGCCGTGTGTGCAAATTTTTTGGTACTAGGATAGGATAGGATTTACATATTTATCCCGGGGGAAAGGAAAGCCTATAAGACGGCTTAACCATATGGCGATCACGGCCTCTCGTCCGCTTACCATTTCAAGTCAAGTTCATTTTGTTTTCGGAAGCATGGACTTGGTGGTAGAGGAAGCCGTAACCGACCAGCGGTTACGTGAACCACCCAACGATGGCGAGGAGTCCAGCAATCCTCTCGCACATAACAATCCCTGCATGGGATTCGAACCTGCGATCCCACGCAGAGTAATTAGAGGTGCGGTGGCGAGCGTATTCATAACGCTTAGCCCGTTGAGCCACACCGCGCGCCTAGATCCACACCGCCGCGCCTAATATGGAAAATTTGTTTCAAATAAAATTTTGTTCAAAATAATGATGAAAATCTAGATTCCAATTATAAGATACAACAGCTTTGACTCCATTCAGTTCAAAATCTATCATTTTAAAAGTGCAATATTTGTGAGTTCTCAACAAGAGCATGTGACTGATATAAAGTCTTACAATCTGTTTTATTGTTGCTATTTACACATTACAAGGCCAGAAAACTGAATAAGAGGTTTTAATTATAAGTCTTATTTAAAATTACGGGTGGTGGTTTGTATAATAGAATGACAGCTGGTATTGAATCTTATAATTATGAACAAAAACCTCTAATTCGGTATCACGGCTGAACGAATTTCAAGTGAAGGCATAAGAATCTGAAACATAAAAAAGTAATAAATACTTATTCTAAGACAGATGAAAAAGACAATTATTAGCATATGTTGAAATCAGAACAGATTTCTGCATCAATAACTGACTGTTTTAAACTAAGCAGTCTACCTTGACAGTAAGGAACAGGATCTGACCATTTTCCATTACTTAAACAGTTTATCTGATTGGTTCCAACGCCTTTGTATCCAATGTCACATTCGAAAGTAAGGACGGTTCCCACAGGATATGGAGACTTCTTTGATTCAGTTATTTCTCCATTATTAAATATGACATTGTCACAAAAGGTTGCTGAAAAGTATGTTACATTATAATTTATAAATCGTATTTCACAACTTGTGTTGAGTAAAGCATTATCGACATATATATAGAATTAAAATAAATACAACCATTAGTATATAACTACGTACGAAAAATATTCATACTCTTCATTTCTCTTGTATAGAACAAAAATGTATCATCTCTTATGATATTATAAACTTCATTCATTGAAAAACAACGTTTGTTTTAGTTATCACAATGCTTTGTGCCTAGTTTTTCAATATAGCAGCTTAAGAATCAGCCTCTTCAGAAATTCTTCATTAGAGGCCAGAGCATTATTTTTTGCATATCTATCTGAGAGTGATAATGAAATATATAGCAATTGCTTTTCATACTGGGACAATATCTCAAAAATCACCGGTAATCTTTATTCCATTTCTATTATATAGCTCATATCGTGATGTGGTACCGTATTTTACATAGCATAAGGCACCCTTGAAATACTTATTTTTTCTCGAAAATGAAAATGAAAAGTGGATACGTGGGACGTGTGACAAGTGGTACACGTGGGGCAAGTGTAGGATAAGTGGGACACGAGTGGGACAAGTGGTACAAGTGGGACTCGGGGTACAAGTGGAACACGACATTTTGGAGACACCGACGGATCCACCTTATTGGACAGGTCAGTGTACATAACGATCGTTTCAATATTATGGTGTTGTTCTTGTTAGTATTCTTCTTCTCTTTCGTCATGATGAAATCGTTTTTCCCTTCGAATACTGGATCAATTGCTATGAAATTTTCAGTGGTTGAAGATTGATTTTTTTGCCAGAAGGCTAATACTTTTAATTATTTCAAAAATTTCTGTGGACCTCAAGAGATTCGTTTTTTCATGTGTGAGAAAAAAAATCGCGACACCTTGTGACGTGTCCATATATTTGAACACAGCTCTCTTGTTGTAAACAAATAGTCACTCTGGTTGTAAATAGTCTTGAAACAACACAAACAAAACTCCCGAATGTTAGAACACAGCACTCGCGCTACCGCGCGAGCGCCGCCTTGAAATCTGCGAAAGTTATATAATTCAGGATTTCAGGATGAAAAAGGATTTCGGTTGGTTTTAACAATTTTGATTCATGAAATGATGTAGATTGGCTATTAGTTAATGCGGATTCAAATTTTGCGGGGATTCCTACCCGATCATACGCATTTCTAACAATATGCAAGATATTTTAACTCTAAAACTAAGGGTTTTCTTGTTCTGTTCAGTTTCGCCTTTTCTTGATATTGCACACTAGATTGCAGTTGAAGCTAAACAGACTGTATCATATCGCTCTCAGCGAAGCAAATAAATACTCACCTTCTAAACTTTGCAGAAAACTTCCAACAATAACAACCACAAAACAAAGCTTGAGCATTTTATCTACAACTGTTTAATAATTGAGTTTTGATATCACTATAAAAATATCAAAATAATAGAAGCTGTCATTATAAATATTGCATGTGCTTTCAATTTAAACATCCGTTTTATTTCATTATGAAAGATGTATCAGTTATGTATCAGCTTACTAAATTCTATGTAAGACGTCTGGCATAGGCCCCAAGTTCCTATGTACATCTCAGTGGAGTTTATGAACAGTTCAGAAGAGCCTAATTAAAAATTATCGCCACCACGGGCTCCGCTGTCACACCCGGTATAGCCAATTTTGATGCTATCTTCATAATTTATTTCATATTGAAATTCTTTTTAACATAACGATAAGAAATATGCCAAAAAAACTATAAATAAAAATGCCACTAATGGACGTAGACAGCTAAAATGGGGTTCTCACGACTCACACGACACTTATTCATGTCTGTTGTCCTACGATAACGCAGCAGTCCTAAACTGCAGTTATACTTGTTGGGGTGCATGTCGCACATCTGTGTCTTAGGCCAGTAAAGTCTTAAACATGTATCCCGTCTCTGTTATACCGTTTAACTATTATGCAGATACTGTTACATTTTTGAGGAAAATAAACAGACATACATACATAACCAACCAGAATCTTGGTCGCAAAGAAAAAAAATTATTGCTGCCTACGGCACATGCAGTGTGAGACATGTATTATTGCGTTGTTTTATTTATTGCTAGTTTTTGCGTGGAGTATCGGTATTTTGAATAATTTTCGAATCACTCCTCCTGTCCGATATTAACGTTCAAATCCGCTGTGCCTTAAAAATGATAGCATATGTATATGAAATTCGTGACATTCAGAAATGTTTATTAAGGCCCGAAGCGTCGACTTTCGTCTGATATTACGACCAACAAACCTGCAACAAACCTGTTTAATATAGTTTAATTACGCCGGGAGCTAAGATTTATAATCCGCAACTCTCATTCTCAGTTAACGGAAATAGTTTTTTGTTAGGGTTAGGGTTTTGTTTTTTATCAATTCTAAAAAAACATCGTGTTTCAAAACAAGGGCTTGTATCAAATCAATTTTTTTTCTGTATTTTTCATTGAAATACCCCCTGCATCGTCGCTAAACTACGCCGAAACGTTGCGTTCGAACAGCTGCATACGCTGCCGGAATTATAATATCATTGTTTTTTTCTATTGCGTACATTTATCGCCACGGTGGTTTCTACACTAAAGTCATAAGATTTTAACCGGAATGTTTATCCGAGATACCAGAGAGACGTTTTGAGTAAGAAAAATCATGAAACTTAGCTCACGAGCCTACTACAAAATTAATTGGGTCAAAGGGAGCCTTCGGCAAAGCGAGTGCGTTACGATAATGAAGAATAAACTTATGATTTAAACGATGAGACGCCTAGGCCAGTGGTTCCCAACCGCCGGTCCGCGAAGCTTTTTTGCCGGTCCGCGGGAAATGTTGGTTTATTACGCAACTTCTCTTCCATCGTCATATTGCGACGTATTTCGCGACATCTTGGCGCCGAGTATTCACACTCTTCGCTTTTTTGGCCCCGATTCATAACGAATGCGCTCCGATCGCTTTACCGAAGACGAGGTTGGGTTGGTTTATTACGCAATTTCTCTCCCGCCGTCATATTGCGACATCTTGGCGCCGAGTAATCGCACTTTTTGCTTTTTCGGCTCCGATTTATCGCGAATGCACTCCATCAAATCTGGCAAAATTCAAAAATCTTGATTAAAATTGTGATTCTACTTTACAGTTCAGATTTAAGGTCACAATTTTGGATATCTCTCGATGGCGAATACTAATCGCTGAGTAATCAAGCAATCAAACTGTTGTTCGCATTTTCTATCAGTTACTGCGTTATGCGAAAAAACATTATCATCACTAGCTTCAATTAAAAGAAAGCAAAGAAATCGGCTGCACGCCTCTGCAGAGCTACGTGTTGCAGAAACTTCTTTGAGGCCTCGTTTGCAATATGGGAAACGAAACAGCAGCAAAATTTTCACTAGAGTTAATTGTGTTTATACATTATTTGGCATGCACATGTTTTTTTATGTGAGATGTTGTATGCGTGCCTTTCTTACGCATAATGGGTGCCCAGTGCTGCATTTTATTACCAATCACCCGTTTCAATTTTTGGCCGGCATATTATCTGATAGTTTTTCTTCGTGTGAAATGTTTTTAAGTGTGCCTTTTTTGTGTAGAAGCATATTGAGTGCCCGACATTGCATTATATTATCTGTTCCGGTCATTTCGATTTTTTTCCGGTCCGCGAGTACATTTAATTTAATTTTACCTGTCCGCCAGGATATAACGGTTGGGAACCACTGCGCTAGGCTATGCTAATTGTAAAAGTCCTCCGATGCGATGACGCTACAACTAATCTGTTATGACACCATGATAAAGATTTCGAGTTTATGTATTGACATTTTCCTCATGAAATAAAGGCATTATTACGGTTAATACTGTTCGATTAATTTATGATTTGCTTACTTTGTTCTTAAGGTTGAAGTGATAGAGTGATAGAAAACATATTTCCTCATTTATTAAGTTCAAGTTTAAATTTTTTTCTGAACTTCCATCACACCAAATAGCCCCGAGAAAATAGAAATACTATCTTTCGGATAGAAATTGCAGAACTAAGAACTATGATGATATACCAGGTCAAAAGTTTTGCATATCCATACACGTGAAAAAGAAACAAGTAAAAGGGCTTATAAATCTAGCGAAAAACGGCCCTTCTGTTCGTTTGCCACCCTGCGTCATGTGGCAACTAAGCAGCAGCTTGGAGAATTCATATTTGTACTTCACAGCCTTTTCTATACACGTAAATAGGAAATATAGTATGCAGCAAGACTCTTTAATCGCTTAGGATACTCACTCTTCTAAGCAATTTCTAAATTTCCGTTATGTTATACTGAATACATTTATATATATATACATTGTAATTCACTCGCAACTTTTCAACATTTGTTCTCCATTTATATGTGAAGACTGGTGAGGCCTTGTTTTGAGAAATCGTTTTTAAAAAAATAATTTTCAAATTGACACGTTTAATTTCTTTCCACGATGACGCTGTTTCAGTAAATACTAGACATACATCTAGGTCGTCTCTCAGTGCCATTACGAAAATACCCAACAATTTGAACAATTACATCTTGTTTAATATCTCTATACCACTCTCTGATAGAAAACCATATTCGATATTGTGCGTCAACTTATGTTCAATCGCATATAATTTTTTTAGTAAAAGTATGCAGTATGTGGACCAAAAGCTTGGAATTTCCTGCCTAGTGACATCAAAAATTCAAAATCAAACTCAGAATTTTGTTCCAAACTTAAACAATATATGTTATCATCATATTAGCAAATTTCTCTGCTTTGAACATGTAACTGTCTTGGAGATTATATTTTGAAGGTGAATTCAACACTGAAAGGGAGAACTGTATATTATTGGATTGAAAGAGCTATCAGGAAACTGTCCACATCTTCAGTCACCATAGATGAGATGACAATTTCAATAACTCCACAGAATACTTCACCCGAATTCAATATGGAACAATGGACTGGCTTGATAACTAGCACACCATTCTGATTTTATTATCATGCCTAATTAGACAAAGACGAAAGTACAGCAATTTAGGTTATAGATAGTACAATACAATAGAACTTTAATGCAGCAAATAGTAGGGACAATGGTTTTTGTTTGAGTAGCATGCTGTTCAATTTTTTTCCCACTGTTATCTATCACCAAATCAAACTTTTTCTTTCGTTCATCCCAAGATATCATATTATTCTATTATTTTAATTTCCTTTGAAAATCCATGACATGGTAAAATGGCTTCTCTCTATAACTTATTATTCCCTAGCACACTGCACTTTACCCCTTTCTAATCTACTGGCTGGAAGGCAACCATAATGAGTTTTGTGGAAATTCTTCTTATTAAAAAATGTTCTTTTTTTTTGAAACTTCATCGCTTTTGGCAGAATCCAAAATTAGAAAAAAAACCTAGAAGAGTGAGTAATTTGATACATAACATTATCACATTTCACCAATATTTGTAGGGTCACATACAAATTTTTGTAAGGTCAAATACACCCTTATATGATATAATAATAATGCCAGTTTTTTTGAAATCATGGTCTTCTTTAAACATCGCATCATCACAGACGTCAGAAATCTTTACCATTTCATATCTAGATAAAAAAAGTATTGGGATTAAATTGAAGTTTGTTCGAAGACTTCCTTGAAGTGATAGCGATGAATTTGAATTCAGCCCAGACAGTTATTTACACTTCAGAACAGAAAATGATCACATAATCGAAAAATTGCTGCTTTTAAAATCAATTTTTCTAACCACACAACAAATCTAAAAATATATACTCAGTTGGATTATATAATCTGGTAACAGTGAAACTAATATTCTTTCCAAGCTCAAAATATTCACATACCTTTCCCAACGTGGCTCCTAATCCAACTGTTAAATGTTGATACATCCATGAAAAAATTAACATTAAAATTTCCCATTTTATCTTTTGATCCACAAGGTGGTCCAAAACCAGAAAATCCAAGTTGTACCCATCGTTCGTTTCCATCGTCGCCAGCAATCTAAATAGAAGTTTAGTGAGATAAAGAAATCATGACAGCCTGAAAGGAGTAAACCGGTTGTAATATAGTGGCCTTTGACCCGTGTCCGTTCATGTCTGAAGGTGACTTCGAAGTTCTGTACTTATCACGTGTACTGTGAGACATTAGCTTTTATGAGTTGGTACTGTGTGCATTAACTGTTTTAAGTTTATCTATCTGGAATGTGTTCTGTTTCGAATGTGAATAAAGTCTACAAATGCAATATAGTTGTGCGTGTATACACACCACCTCGTCCCATCCTCGTCGCCGAATGTAAGGTGGAGTGTATCCACATGCAGAAAAGTGTCCTGCATATGGTCGCAGATGTTATAACTGTTCCAAGTATGGTCATTTTGCTAGATTCTGTAAAGAAGCGAATAGTAAATTCAACAAGCCCAAGTTGAACAGTGTGCAAAATGAGCCTAAACATGATTGCAGAGATCATGAACTGAGTGAAATGAGCTCTGAGAATCATGAATATATTCTCTCAGTGAATGGATCAATGTGTAATTGTTCCAACAACAATAATCCTGCTAAAGTACAGTTGAAAATTAACAATGTGCTTTGTTCTATGCTTAAAGATAGTGGTGCAAGTGTAAATGTACTCGATTACAAAACTTTTGAAAATTTAAAAAGTAGATCCAGTAAACCATGCAAATTGGAAACTGCAAATATTAAGCTTTAAGCTTATGGAAGTAGAAAGCCCTTGTCTGTGAAGGGGAAATTTCATGCAGTTGTAACTTCTAAGTGTGGCAAATGCATCAACACTGATATTGAATATGTCCGTGTGATTGCGTATGCATCTAGATTGTTGAGTGATGTGGAAAGTCGTTATTCCCAGATAGAGAGAGAAGCTCTTGCTGTGTGCTGGGCTATAGAACATTTCCATCTCTATCTGTATGGTGTAAAATTTACTGTTGTTACTGATCACAAACCCTTAGTGAGTGTGTTTTCTAGTGTGACTGCTAAACCTTCTGCCAGGATTGAGCGTTGGTGTTTGCGTTTACAACAGTACACCTTTAATATTGTACATCGTCCAGGGAAAACTAACTCTGCTTACTACATGTCAAGGCATCCCATTGAAATGCAAAATGTACATTCTGATAAAGTCACAGAAGAATATGTGAATTATGTATGCGAGAATACATGTCCCAAAGCTATCAAACTGTGTGAAATAAAAAGTGCTTCTGAAAATGATAGTGTGATACAGAATGTGATAAAATGTTTGCAAAATAACTTATGGTATAAGTATAAAGATTGTGAAGAAATGTCTATTTTTGCCAAAATTGCCAGTGAACTTTGTGTGACTGAGCAAGGTATTTTATTACGAGGTAATCGAATTGTTATTCCAGTATGTTTGAGACGTAAAATCGTTGACATTGCTCATGAGGGACATATGGGTATGATTAAAACAAAATCTTTGTTAAAAGAAAAGATATGGTTTCCTGGTATGGATGCTATGGTAGAAAATGTGGTGAAAAGCTGTGCTGCTTGTGCTTCTGTTGTGAAAGATGAGAGAATGCTCCCTTTAAGCATGAGTGAGTTGCCACAAAAAGCTTGGCAAGCTGTTAGTTGTGATTTTTCTGGTCCATATCCCAGTGGAGACTATTGTCTTGTTGTTATTGATGAATACTCTCGTTTTCCTGTTGTTGAAATTGTAAAAGCTACGTCTAATTTTTATGTCATTCCTGTTCTTGATAAAATATTTTCAATTTCCTGAACTTGTGAAAACTGATAATGGTCCTCCTTGGCAAAGTTATCAATTCAGACGTTTTATGGAACTGTGTGGCATACGTCATAGAAAGATAACTCCCTTGTGGCCTAGAGCTAATGCCCAGTCCGAAAATTTTATGAAACCTTTGGGTAAGGCTATCAAGACTGCTACGGTTGAAGGCAAGTCTTGGAAGCAGGAAATGTATAAATTTTTGAGAAATTATAGGGCATGCCGCCATGTTACAACAGGTAGACCACCTGCTGAATTATTGTATGGTACTAATATCAAAGTCCTATTGCCTGAAATTATTGTTCCTACTGTCGATAATGATTTACGTGATCGTGATTGTTTTTATAAGGCTAAACAGAAAATGTATGCTGACGCAAGAAATTGTTCAAAACCGACTGAACAAATTCATGTTGGTGATTCTGTGATCCTGAGACAAACTAGAAACAATAAGCTTTCTTCAGCATATAGACCTGAGCCTATGGATGTTATAAATGTAAAAGGTTCTATGATTACTGCACAAAGTCCCAATATTGGCAGTAAAACTAGAAATGCTTCTCTATTTAAAAAAGTGAATGATTGTACCTTTCGCAAGCGTTTTACAAATATCACTGATTCTGATGTTTTACATGATAATGATATTTCTGACGATACTGTTAATTTGAATGTTGATAATGAAACAGCAGATCCTATTGCTGAAAGTCCACCTTCTGTTCCCCTGTTCCAAGTGTTAGAGATCGTCCTAGAAGATGTCCAAAAGTGCCAAGTAGATTTAAAGATTTTCATATGGGACGAATTACAGTATTGACTGCTTAACTGTATTTTGAAAATAATGTGTACTGTGCTTTGCAGTGTATTTCATGAAGTTGATATCGATATTTATCTGTGTGGAGACTTGAACAAAAGTTTGTGTGCTGAATCCTAAAATTTTGATATCAAGTCTTCATATGGTTTGTCGTCCATCGATGTCAATTTTTGTGTTTTTTTTATTAAGGTTTGGAGGGATGTAATATAGTGGCCTTTGACCCGTGTCCGTTCATGTCTGAAGGTGACTTCGAAGTTCTGTACTTATCACGTGTACTGTGAGACATTAGCTGTTATGAGTTGGTACTGTGTGCATTAACTGTTTTAAGTTTATCTATCTGGAATGTGTTCTGTTTCGAATGTGAATAAAGTCTACAAATGCAATATAGTTGTGCGTGTATACACACCACCTTACACCGGCGTTTCTAAAATGGCATGACCCATAGGCTTAAAGTCAATACATATAGTCATAGCCGAGTTCATTTGTAAATAAAAAAACGATATAAATACGAAAATCCATGAAATGTTGGCAAGGCTATATTATCTAAAAATTTGAGGATCGAGAAATTATTGTACAATATTTTCCTAGAACTTTTATTGCCAAAAGCAATATTGAGTACTCATTATTACTTGGAAGAGCCACACAACCCACCAAATTGTCATATCTTGGAGCATAATTTTAAAATAAGCATTTAAGTTGGAATTCATGCAATATTAGGTATTAAGATAGATACTTTGGCAGAAGGTTAGACTATTCATATGGAGTGAGATTCATACAATTGGGACCATTGTTTGACAGCAAAAAACTACACTCTTGAGACGCTCTGCGTAAATTGATATGGCGCTCGGCAATTGGCATTTTCATGTGTGTTTAAAAAAATTCCACAAAACAGTGCTTGTTGAATATCATATGTTGGTTTTCAGTTTGAAATCAGTGTAAAATAATTATACACAGACAAATTTTCACTCCTATCACAGGTTGGTACACGCAACCGCCGCCCCCACCACTAAAGTCCGAGAATAGGGAACAATTGTTCTGTTTCAGAACATCTATTCCGGGATTCCCTGAAAAATCCTCTTCATTATTCATTATTTTGTTTCATGAATATCCAACCTACCAAAGACAATGTAACACACAGGGATAAAAAAAATTTGCAATTTCACTTACTACGGCAGTTTGTTGTTAGTACAATCAATACAAATAATTATCAAATCCAATCCAATAGGAAATTAATTGGAAAAGAAAAAGCCACATTGATTGGCAATTTATTCTTTTGGATGCTTGTTTGGATTCATGAACTTGGGAGGCCACTCTAACTTATCTGACAAGATGAACAAAGAAAGTGCTGTGACTGGCGAATGATTGCTAAATAACTGTATTGGACCTATGTTAGTAAATGTAGTGTTTTGAAGATGACACAATAAAAGATGTGTCATGTTACATCATGTTAAACTATGATAAGCAATTTTATCATAATTTTATGGTTACCATTACATATATATATACATATAAGCGCTATATGATAGAAAAGTATTGAAAACTGCATAGTTCTATGAATATTGTGATTTGAGATAAATTACATGACTTGCGGCCTGGAGCACAGGAAAGAGATTTGAGATCCCAAGCTTGACAAAGAAATAAACACAAATAGTAAATATTCTTGAAACATTAAACATAGAAACATTTACCTTCTTCACCAAACCATCACCACTGGTTCCTCGACATGGTGCATCAGCACGTGAAGGTCTAACACATAATATGGTTTTTGTGGATTTAATTAAAGACGATCCTTGGCATCTAAAATAGCATAAGATGGATTGTTGTGAAAGTGCTCGACATTTTATCATTTATTTGCATTGTGCATACGCTTCAATAAAAGGAGAAATAAATATAAGCGGTAGGAATATAGAACTGCTCGCTATTGCAATTCGATGCATTAAATTCAAATTTTGTCGCCGACCTGTTATATTAAATAAGTAATAAAATAGAGGTAAACAAATAAACATACGATTTATCAGAACGGCGTACAATACTTGTGGGATCGCTTTCCATTTTTGAAGTTTGTTTGAAATTTATCATATTTAATCCTGCAAAATATATCGGCACATTTGACGGAACATTGAGAGCCAGATGGGCTCCTGTGATGCAAAAAAGGATAATTTATTGACATGAATATTATAAAACATACTTAAAGATTAATAAAATGAGGGGAACAACAGAAGCTCTTAAATATAATATCCGCTCATTGAATAAAATGACATGAGCATTGAGAATGTTAGTTGATTTTATATATTTCTTTTTTAATTATATCCAATATTTGTTTCAGGAGCCTTATCTATTCTGATCTGTCAAGGGAATATGTCGATTGGAAAAACAACCTTAAATTTTTACAATGGTATGAAATTTTCTAGTTAGAAGATATATGTAAACTAGGACACTATGAATTCAATTCATCATATTTATTTAAAATAAATCCCATATGAAAACTAAAAAAAACTAACTGAGCACAAGTTATGACATTTTTAGTAAGTTACGATTTTACTTCGATATTAACAATTGAATAATAATTATTATTTCCAAAGATTACCATGCGCCCTGCAGCTTTTTGACTTAGATTTTTTGACGCCATCATTGATGCATGGGAGGCATACTGGTCGAATATAATCATTGAATTCTATTTCTCCATTTGGTTTATGAGGATCAACAACCCATGATTTCTTTCCAACCATTATTCGATCGCCAATTTCGATCTAAATTTAAGTATAGCATGATTAAAATAAACCGAAAAAACTACATTGTGCAACCTCAGCAGATATATTTTCCTAATGTTTTGTATTTGCGCTTTTTAGATACTATGCTTTGGCAAGTGCTCATGTGAAGTGAGATTCATACAAATGAGCCAAGGTTTGAATCATCGTTTGGAGCGTTAGGAATCCCATGCGGGGTTAATTATGTGCGAGAGGATTGCTGGACTCCTCCGTAGGGTGATTCACAGAACTGCTGACCGGTTAGGCTTTCTCCCACCATCAAGTACATGCTTCCGAAAACAAATAATTCTATACCCGACATGGAATGGTAACTAGACGAGAGCATGTGGTTCGCCATATGGTTAAGCCGTCTTAACGGCTCTCCCTCTCCCCTGGGATAAATATGTAAATCCTATCCTATCCACTATTGAGTTTGTATGTGAAATGTTTCGCCTTTTAAGAGGTCACAAAGATTAAACACTACTTGAAGAATAACATGAAGTAGAAAAGTAAATTCTATTTACATTGCATATACAGTAGGCGATTCAGGGTATATAAATGGTTTCCAACCCCATACCAAACAAACTCCCACCAAATTAGTTACGTTATGTTAAACCAGCAAAATATATTCAAATTGAATATTAACATAATTTACCAATGCAACGTCATTCTCCTTCATAGACCTCTGTGGATGTAAGATAATTTTTTTTGGACGATAAATCTGCATGTAATCTGGCATTGTATTAACGTTGATTGGAATAGATGTCGCTCCTGGATGAATAAACTTCAACATTGAAAATAAGATACAAGAAGCATTTGTTCGGAACATGGTGATCTAATGAGTCATATGAAAAATAGGAATTGAGTATGTTCAAAATTTTTTGAGAAATATAGGTACGGTATATGTAAACAAGGTGTCCAAAAATTTCACCCAATTTTGTAGTAAAAACAAGTAAAAAAAAATTTGGTTTTTGTTTATTAATAGTTTTTATTGTGCTTGTAATTCTCATTTATCACCCAATATATATATATTCAAATATCACTGTCATATTTAGGACTAGGGACTTTAAAACCCCATTTTGAAGGGTTGTGATAGATATGACATGAATTTGATTTATTTCAAATTTATCCGAAAGAGATTAAAGCTCACTCACATGGATACATAATCATTGGAGTTTGCATTTTGCTAGCTAGCTAATCATTCCAGAGAGCATTGATGTACAAGGTGAAAAAAATCACAGCCATATTTACAACAATCGAGTTCAGCAATGCTCCTCACATAAGATAATACCATTGAAGAATCACCATGAACTTGGTGTAAAATAGAGAAAGGCATAAAAACTGACTTCTGTTACACCTCAGCCAGATATCTGTTTGATCCATTTTATATTATAACTTACTTTCTGTAAAAATAAAAATTTTGACAAGACTTGTGCCGAAGATTAGACCAGTTATTAGAGGATTGACATCAAAGGTGGTTTTTAAAAATCATATTCTAAAATATTACCTAACACAATAATGACGCATTTCATACAGCTACTATATACAAAAGATGATCCTCCTGCCAAAATCCATTTTTTGTTGATAATCGTTCCACCATCAACCTGTTAAATAATAAAATCAAATTAATCATGATACTGAAAACTGGCTGGGGGAATACGGAAAAATCATAGGATAAAGAATATACTTGTTTGTAGATATTATTTTATCTCTCAAAAATAAACCTTACTTGTTTAGTTTGTATATTTCCATCAGGAGCCAATGGTAGTTTAGAAAGTATAGTTGCTTTCCATGGCCATTGTCCTGGATATGCTGTATATGTATAACCAGAATCTGATGCTTTCTTTTGTAAAGGAGCTGTCCCGCAAGTAACTGCAAGAAATAAACATTAAACTATTTAAAGTAATATTCTGGTCCAGATATGGTAAAGCTATAGGAATTCCAAAAAGAGAAAAACGTGAGTTAGTAAAACATAAAGGATGTGGCAGGTAAACTTAGAAAAATCAGATACTTCCCCTAATATACTTAAAAATACTATGTCTGATTCAACCTAAATTCTTAACCCTTTCCAACCTAAACATAGACAAAATTAATTACCGGTACAACTAAAGGCTAGCCACTGCACCTCTGATTACCTTGTGTGGGTTTGGAGGTTCGAATGGCGTTTTTCTACTGAAATGTACCCAAATTTGGGCACTGAAATAATTTAAACAATTATTTTATAACTAATTATTACAATTTTTCACAGAGCAACTCAAATTTAGATCATACCCTTTTCGGTATGGCTCGTAATCCAATCTTGTAAGGAAGATACGTCAGTGAAAAAATTCAGATTGAAATTTCCTTGCTTGTCTTTTGATCCACAAGCTGGACCAAAACTGGAAAAGCCAAGTTGAACCCATCTTTCTATTCCATTATCAGAAATAATCTGAACAAAGTTGTTGTCACAAATAAGTTTAACAAATACCAGACTAACTAATCTACCGTAATACCCAACATGGATTGGTAACTAGACTAGAGGTCATGGTCTGCGATATGATTTAGCCGGCTTATTGACTTTTCTCTCTCCTGGATAAATGGAAAAATTTTATACTATTTCCTCACCATGAAAGTATATTTCAGGGGTGGGCAAACCGCGGCTAGCGAGCCGCATGCGGCTTGCCAGACTTTTTGTGCGGCTCTTCTCGCTAACATAAATTACTATCCAAATTTTAACTAAGAGAAAAACTTTAATGTAAACTCTTTTAATTTAATAAAAGTCGTAAAGAAGTTTTCGTCAATGATTAAGACACATTATTTTTCAGTATGAAAATCGCTGTAGCGTTGAATTTAAGTCAGTCAAGTCAGGAAATCTTTCGTCACAATGAACAATGTTTATTGATGCGTCAGCGGTATTGCAGCTTAATTGCGGTTAGTTAGTCTAAGTTACTGTGCGATATGTCCTCAATTAAGAAACGAAAGTACGAAGATAAAAACAGAGTTGTCAAGTCAGAATGGGAAGAAGAATACGCATTTACCAGTCAGAAGAATAAATTTTTGTGGTTAATCTGCCATAAGCTACTAAGTCAGAATAAAGTCAGCAATGTTAAATGGCACCATGAATCGAATCATGAAAACTTCTTACGAGACTACCCTTGTAAATCAGCTATAAGGAAACACAAATTAAATGAGCTCAAATTATGCACATATTTGAGCATAGCTGCCTTGTTCATCTATTTATTGTTATTAGACTCTTGTGTGAATTTCTTTTCTGTTCATGGTAATTTGATAATAATGATAAATTCACAAATTCTGCGGCTCTTTTAAAGTTCTGACTTGCAGCATGCGGCTCTTATACTAAAATATTGTGCCCACCCCTGGTATATTTTTTAATTTATCGCACACATAAAATAAACTGCTGATTATCGATTATAGGCGTTTCAAGCAAATCTGGTTAGTGGGGGTTTTCTTGTCCATCCAAGTTTACAAATTTGTCAGCTATTCCTATAACCCAGGGGTTCTCAACCTGGGGTTCTCGAACCCCCAGAGGTTCACGAGAGTATTTCCAGGGGTACTTGGAAGACAGCAGAGTTTTTGTGTGTTGCTTTTTTAATATTTTTTATTACTACCAGACGAAAATGTGTGCCAATTGAATTGTAGATTTTCACTGATCTTGCGTTGTTGTGATTGTGACGGAAAAATGTCAAATTCACGGCTTTGCAGGCAAACTGAAATATCTAAGACAGCGTGCTGCGAGCATTGGAGAAAGTGAATAAGCTTATTGAAACTTTTTGAAATTTTAAGAATTCATTAGTTAGGCAGACGAGAAGGGCAATAATATCAACGCGAAAATTATATTTAATTACAAATGGTCAATGAATCGTTGTTGCATCAAATTGTTAGTCAATATATCACAACTTTGTTCAATGCCTGATTACGGGGGTTCGCGTTCATTGCTTCGGGACTCGGGGGGGTACTTGACAGAAAAAAGGTTGAGAACCCCTGCTATAACCTATTTGAGTAGAAGCCGGACAAGACGATATGTTTGCATGAGTATATCAACTCCCCTATGAACCAAGATAAGGATAAACAATTCACTGCTAGCATATTAGAAAATGGTGATTTACCTTTTTCACCAAGCCATCACCACTAGTTCCTTGGCATGGTGCATCAGCACGAGATGGTCTAACACACATTATGGTTTTTGTTGATTTAATTAAAGATGATCCTCTGCATCTAAAATTAAATTGTCAAATTGGTTGATTGTTTTATGAACAAGTTTTTATTAGCAACATAAAATGATTAGATTGTGCTAAAACTCGAATGAGCCTGCAGCCTGATTCAATATTTTTAATGACTTGCCAAATAATTGAAAAAATTGTTGTGATGTGATGTGAAAAAAATGAGGCATAAAGGTGGAAGCTCAATGTCAATTTTTGTGGACATCCTGAGAGAGAGAGAAAAAATTTATTTTTTTCGTCAAACCAGAAAACATAATGATGATGCAATAACAAATAATAATAAAACAACACAGTTTTGCAGTTTTCGGTACATGACTTGGTGATAACAATACGACCATATACGGTCATCTGAGTCAATTACCACCACCCCGAAGCAAAAATCATCCACAGCTTTCTGTTAGACGCCTGTTATGTTGTACTCAGGTATATGAAAACCAATTTTTGATTCATTAAAACAGACAATATGACATACATCTTTTCAGAGCGTTGCACAAGAGTCATGGGATCACTTTCCACTGATTGTCCCTTTATACCTTTTTGGATAGCAAATCCCACAAAATATGCTGGGCTGGTCGGTTGAACATTGTAAGCCAGATCATCTCCTACAAGACAAAAAGACAAAATTTATTTTATTAATAAAAAAAAACACTTATATATTTCCTAGATGTTTCATGGTAAGTGTGGCCATTGGAAGATGTAACGACTGGCAGAAGAATTTAGGTTTGCTACATAATAAATATGATGTTTGCAAATATTGAGAGGGATAAAAGAGCTACAGTTTGGGGAAAAACTGTAATGTTCAATGCTTGTCATGCTTACCAGGTTCATTGACATTTACAGTCTCGCATTATGCTTGATATTGTTCTGAAGTAGTTTTTCTATAATTATTTAAAAACATTTCTATTGAGTTACCATGCATCCTACAGCTTTTAGTATTCGATTTTTTTACACCATCATTTATGCATGGAGGACAAACTGGACGAACATAATCATTAAACTCTATTTCTCCACTTGTTTTATCAGAATCAACCACCAATTTTCCATTTTTGACTTTCAGTTGATCACCAATTTCAACCTAAAAAATATATCATAAAAGTGAAAAAAATACACCCGCGTATGGTTTCAAGACCCAAATCTGATACCCAATGTATAGTTTTGTACAAAAGTTTTCGGCACAATAAATAAGTTTTACAGGAACAAGACTACACAAAACAATGTTACCAAGGCTTCAATATGTACAAGACAGCCTGCTTTGGGATTGCCAAATTATTGACTTGATTATATGTTGTATATGTGGTTTGTAAAAAAAACAAATATGATTCCACGTTCAGCAGTATAAACAAATTTCTGCCCACGAATTCAACATACTACTCTAATGAAAGCATTTCATGTTCCGTGCTTCAAAATAAACTCTTCTACATTTTTAAAATTAAATTCTATCTTCATGTTCATTCAATACATAGTTAGATAAATGAGTAGTTTGTGAAATTCTTTTCACACTTCACATCAGGATTTTTAGCAATAATTCTTTGTTAGGGAAAAACAAGCTATTGCATGATTGAGCCATTTTGCAATAAAAGAAGTTAATGAACTTTTGAAGTCCATATATTTTTTTCCTAATTATTTAAATTGAATGATTAACATCAATTTTATCCTATTTCGCTGTGCAAAACACATAAAAATTAGATACTCATTTACCAGTGCAATATCATTTTCTTCGAGAGAATATTGAGGATGTGTAATAATAGTTTTTGGTTGATAGATCAGCATATAATCGGGCATGTTATAAACGTTAATTGGAAGAGCTGTCGCACCTGAATGAATATTAATATAATATATTTAAAACCTGTAGAGATATATTCAATCTGTAAAGTTTTTTTGAAAAGAGTTGTAACAGAACATTTTGTTGGGTAACATTGGAACCTGAGTTTTTATAATTCATCAAGTCATTCTTCCATGAAACATATATTTATAATTACACAATATCAATGATAATTACCAGTCACTCTATTTAATTCATTGTTCACATCTCCATTTTCATGCCTAGTTAAAAGCTCTAGATAAGAATTTTTGTGGTCTGATTTGATCTGTGCTGAGGATTCGCTCAATGCAAGCACTCACTCACATGCACTCACTCTGGAATAAAGGGACTATTTTCTAAACAAAGACATGCAACCACTAACATGTTAAAAGCGACTGTAACTATACAGATGTATGGTTATGCGTTTTTTTATATATTTTCTAACTTTGTCAAAATTAAAATATTAAGCCAGTAACTCATTATCATAGTTTAAAAAAAATATAAGCAAAAGCTGAAATTAACATAATGCTAGTGCACTATATTCAAAGTTATCTCTCATTGCCAGCATTCAGCATAACATTCTATTATGCAGTATTGGAAAAGTGCACCACATCCTTGAAAGTTGTATTCCTCGAATTTAGAATGAAGTATTACCTAATACAATAATAGCAGATTTGGGCCAGTCAATATATTCAAATGTCGATCCTGCTGCAAGTATCCACTTCTTATTTATAATCATTCCACCGCTAACCTGGTGGATGAAAAAATATAACAGTTCAAAAATAGTTCTAAAGTAAAATGCAAATACTGGAAAATAGCAGTTAGCCAATTAAGATTCTGTGAGTATACTATGAATTTAATTTTCTCTAATATCCATAGTTTATTTTTTGTTATTTTGGTCATCATTACCTACAATATTTAGTGATTTACATAAAATAAAAAGATGATAAAATAGGTACCTACCGGTTCAACTATTAAATCACTATTTATAGCTAATGGATTCCAGTCAAATATACTAACTCGCCATGGCCATTGCCCTGGGTATGACTGGTGGCCAGAAGTTGGCTGTTTCACTGGAACTGTTCCACAAATTTCTGAATGTAGTAGGAACATAGTTGTATTTAGGTTGACAATGATTCACTTGGCCAAACAGTGGGAAATATGTAACTATTCACATGTTCATTCCAGATAGGATTTACTTATTTATCCTGAGGGAGAAGAAAGCTGATGAAACAGCTTCCTCATATGGCAAAGGAAGGCCTCTCATCTGATTACCATTATTGCTGTTATCAAGTTATATTAAAATAGGCCATAAATTTGTTTACTCCTGGTTCGAATGAAAAGTGATTAACTGAACTGATCGGATTATTGATTTCAATATGGAAAATAACAAACATACTGATGAAGATGATGTATTTCAAAGTAGTGACACCACCTCGGATGCCGGTATTTTGCATGATACCATCAGTGACCATCTCAATCAACCTGGCAATCAAGATAGCTATGGGGGACTAATGAACAGCTCCATTTCATCTGAGCTTGTACATCAAGAAAATCCTACTCTAGGTGTACCAATGTTGGATATGAGGCACATTCTAGACATTTACCAAACAAAGATAATAACAATTATGAAAGAAGAAATAGAGACAATGATCAAAAATCAATTTGCTGAACAGAATTCAAAAATTGAAAAAAATTGCTGATGAGAACAGTAAGGCAATAAGCTCACTCATTGAAAAACAAAATATGCTGAATGACGGGGTTGAAAAAATGAGTATGGCACACAAAAATATGAAATCAAACGTTACTGACTTGAAAGATAGCCAAACCTTCATGGGCAATGAACAAACTGAGACCAAGAATGCAATTAATGATTTGGAGGCAAAGATAGAAGAACAAAACAAAATGATTGCTGGTATTCAGAGGGATATAAACAAACTAAAAGAAGAGAGCAATAAACAAAACTCAAAACAGAATGAGCTTGAGCAATATGATCGAAGACTGAATCTGGAAATACATGGCTACAAGCAAGTAGAAAATGAAAATGTGTTTGATATAGTCAAGGAAGTGACTGGAATGATTAATGTTCAATTGAAGCATGAAGACATATCTGCTGCACACCGGATTGGACCAAAAGATAAAAACTCAGGTATCATAGTCAGATTTTGTCGACAGAGCAAAAGAGATGAAATTTACAGTAGAAAATCTAACTTGCTCAAACAGCATAAAAACATATACATAAATGAAAACCTTACAGACCTACAAAGGCAATTATTTTATCAAGTAAGTCAACTAAAAAATCAAAAAGGCTATATGTTTGCCTATACCTACCATGGAAAAATATTTGTTAGAAAGAACAAAGGGGCAGCTTCTTTAAAATATCTAATTCTGATGATCTAGTTAAAATTCGATAGTTTCATGTTGTTAATTTGCAATCGTGTTGGGATTTTTTTTTTGAATATGAGGGATATACTTTTAAAAATGTTGGAGATCCTCCAACATCTTAGAATGTAAATGAGCCCTGCTAATGAATATACTTGTAAACTTTGTACTGATACCTTAACAGATGATGATGATAGCATATTTTGTGATATAAGTGAACAGTGCATTCACTTTAAATGTTCATTATTATCGTATGGACAATTTCTTAGCCTAGGTAATAGCGCCACTCCATATTACTGTAGAGTTTGTACAGCAGAAAATCTTTCGGTGGCATATGATTTCGAAAGCGTTACTGACTATGCCAATTCTGATATAATACGAGATGTCGTGCAATGGAACCTTGGTAGCAACTATATAAATACCCAATTAGCCATCCCAGCATTACTTGCTAAGCAAAAAGGGACAATGCACATGATGCACTTCAATGTACAAAGTTTATACCGTAACAACGAAAAAATTGAACTCTTTCTTAGCCAGGCAATAAACTTACCTGAAATAATAGCCATTTCGGAAACCAAACTTGGTGAGACTGACCACAACATTTCATTAAAAGGGTATAAGTTTTTTCATCGTGACTCACCGACTAATGCCAGTGGAGTAGGAATATATGTACTAGACAATATACATGTTATAGAACGAACGATCTTAATTTTGAAGTCCTTGGCTGTGAGAACATTTGGATTGAACTGAAAATTAGTAATACTAGTTATAATATACAACAAAAAAAATTAATAGTTGGAGTTGTTTGTAGACATCCTCTTTATTTGTATTCTGAATTCCAAGAAAGTTTTGTTTCAGTGATCTCACAGCTCAGCTCATATGGTTCTAGTTTATTTATATTTGGGGATTTCAATATTGACATTCTTAAATATGACATTGATCACAAAGTTAAAAATTATGTAGATGCTATACATAGTGCAGGTTTTTTGTGTGGTGTAAACAAGCCTACACGACTAGGCTTGACAAGTGAAACCCTATTGGACCATGTATACCTTAATGATATGCAACTAGAAACGAGTACAAATATTGTAACTAATGACTTGTCTGATCATTTTCCCTTACTAATAGAGACAAAACTAATGTGTGAAAAATCTAACATAAAATTGCGCAAACGAGATTTTTCTTATTTTTCGCCAGAAAATTATCTAGAACATCTCACAGGTGTACTGAACCGCGACTTAAACACAGAGAGAGATACTAACTCCAATTGTCAAATTTTTATTGAAACAATCAAAGAAGTTATTGATAAACATGTGCCATTAAAAACCTTGTCTAAAAAAGAAGTTAAAATGAGGATAAAACCCTGGATTACTGCTGGCTTGCTGAATCAATTAGAGTAAAAAATAAAATGTATGAAAATAGTTACAAGAATAAAAAATCTGGAAAGTTCAAGAAATACAAAACCTATAAAAAATGTCTTGAAAACTCACTCTCGACTGCAAGAAAAAACTACTACAAAGAAAAATTGGAAGTATGTCAAAAAAACAATTGCAAAAACTTGGAAGCAAATTCGTAATATTATAAACAAAAACTCAAAAACTGATAACTTGCCATCATTTATCGAAATTAACGGTGAAAAAATTATAATAGCAATATAATTTGTGATGCTATGAATAAACACTTTTCAAGTATTGGCCGCAAGCTTGCATCTAAAATTGGGCCATCTCCAAACAAATTTGACGCATTTCTAGGTCCTTTATTGCAAAACTCATTCTTTCTTCAGGAAACTACACCTTGCGAAGTTGAAAGTCTAATTGATAAATTAGATACCAACAAGACAGTAGGGCCGGATAGTATACCGATCAGCTTATCAAGATTGCAAAATCAATTTTAGCTCCGACACTCACAAAAATTATCAACCAAAGTTTTAGAGAAGGTATTTATCCTGAAATATTAAAATTAGCAAAAGTAGTACCGATTCATAAAAGAGGCACAAAATCTGACCCTACTGATTACCGATCTATCTCTCTCCTTTCTCAGTTCGCCAAAATTTATGAAAAAATTTTGTATAATCGTCTAGCAGTCTCTTTGACAAAACAAATGTGCTGAATGAATCCCAATTTGGTTTCCGAAATGACTACTCGACCGAACTCGCAGTGACAAAATTGAAAGAAAATATATTTGAAAACTTGTCAAAAGGCAGAGTTACCTGCAGTGGCCCAGCCAGGGGGGGTTGGAGTCGGAACCCCCCCCCCCTTTTGAATTTTCTGAAAAGTGAAAAAGTTGCCGATAACACGTGCAATTGCCTTCTGCTAAAATCGCCGTTCGTTTTCATAAACGCGGCATGTTATTTATGCCATGAACGCCCTTTACATTGGTGTTTATTCTCCTTAAATCACAAATTTGTGCCGCGGGAACAATGGTAATTATTTTATTTTTGTACCCGCATGGAAATGTGAAAACTGAAAAAGCGTGCAATTGCCTTCTGCTAAAATCGCCCATGTTTTCATCAGCGTGTTATTTAGGCCTTAAACGCCCTTACGTCGGTTTTTATTCTTTCTAAATCATAAATTTGTGTCACGATAAACATGATGATTATTTTATTTTTGTACTTGGCACGGAATTGTAAATTCATGAGTTATTATATGTTCATCGGTGGCGAGGTTCTAAAGACAAAAGAAGGAGTAAACCCGCGATCTAAATTTGATTGAAAAGCGGCATTATAAAATACCCATAATTTAAATAGTAAACAATATAAGTTTTGTTGAGTCCCGCGACAGTCTAAAAACGCTTTTCTAGTGCAAAATCGCATGTTTGGTCGGCGTTTATAAACATACTGTCACTAAAATCGAAACACGGTTGATTTGCCTTTTATCAATTACTTGAAAATTGTCGTAGAAAATTTTCGTGTTATCATTAAACAAGGTTGAAAACGCGATTTTTTCCCGGTTTGTGATGATATATAAGATAATTAATCCGAAGTATATCCATCAATTTTTATTGTACTGAAATAAATTTTACTCCAAGAGAATTTACAGCAGATTTACGGATTTTTCAGGAGGTTTTATCTTTAAAAATAATCGGAGTGTCAGCATTGCGATTGAACGGAGTCAATGTTACAAGCATATCTCAAATTTATCGAATTCGCAAAATAGAAAAAATACGGATCAAAACAATATTATGATAGGCGACGGGCAGTTACCACAAATTTTTATGTCGGCAAATGGCCGAGGTATTTTAAAATTGTGAATTGTAAAAAATTGTTTTGTTTTATCGACGCAAACGCTGGTTAAATTGAAGACAATTAAATTAATAAAGCCAGACATTTTAAATATGCCCCTATCGGTCACGAATTGATAACTTCGCGCAACAGAAAAATCGTTTTTCGTTGTAAACGTCGGCTCTTTTAACAAGTGGCGTAATCGCGGCGATGAATATGTATTTTGGATTTAACAATATACTTCATATGCATTTTCATTGTACGAAATAAAATTGTACTTTTCGGGATTTTATATCAGTTATTGAGATTTTTCTAACGACGATAACGAGTTGGCAAGATTCCAAAAATACGTATTAAAATTAAATACACTGTATATCTCATATTTTTATGTCCACCGATCACCGTGTCATTTCAGAGAACTAATGTTTTAATTTTGACGTAAGAAGAAGCAACCGCGAGTTACGTTGGACACAATTAAACTAATATATAAAGACATTTTAGAGTTTTGTAGTTGTCAGAGATTGAATATTTCACGCGACAAGAATAATCATTATACGCTGAAAAGACGTCCCTTTAACGAGCGCGTAATGCGAAGACTGTTACAGACCGCAATGGGAATTTATGATTATGAAACCCCCCCCTTTGAAAATCCTGGCTGCGCGCCTGGTTACCTGTACTGTATTTTTAGACTTGGCTAAAGCCTTTGACACTGTGAACCATGAAATTTTGCTTTGTAAAATGTCCCATTATGGAATCCGAGGTTTACCTCTCAAATTATTATACTCATATCTAAGTGAGAGACAACAGTACATTGAATGCATCGACGGCATCTCTTCGCTGGAATATATAACATGTGGTGTCCCACAGGGGAGTACTCTTGGACCGCTTCTATTTCTAATATATATCAATGATTTACCAGCGGCAACTAGCTTAGACTCGACTCTTTTTGCAGACGATACCGCGCTCATTGATTCTGCTGCGTGCTGTGAAGAACTGCAAATTTCTATCAATAAAAAAATCGAGATGGTCAACTTATGGCTAAAAAGTAATAAATTATCATTGAACCCCTCAAAAACTAAATTCATGTTTTTTGGTTCCCGACAAACTAATTGGCAGTTCCATCTCCAAATTGACAATAAAAAGATAGAAAGAGCAAAATGTATTGAGTATTTGGGTATAATCCTAGATGAGAACTTGTCATGGAAACCTCATATTGATCACTTATGTAAAAAAGTCTCACAATCACTCGGAATACTGTATAAGTTACGTAGAATCCTCGGCATCGATGCAATAAAAATTGTATACTATAGTCTCATATACTCTCATCTGAAATATGGCAATATAAGTTGGGCAGGAACTAATAAAACTACGCTAAAACCACTAGTAATTCTGCATAACAAAGCAATTGGCTGCATGCTATCTGCAGAATCACAGCACAGCAGCAACTCACTCTTATACAAGCAGTGTGGAGTATTGCAACTGAAAGATATCTATCGTTCTGAAATTGCCAAATTTATGTATCGCTTCGAAAATCATATGCTACCCCCTATATTTCATAACTGTTACAAAAAGGACTTATTTCATGCCTCGATGTTCATTTTCATTAACAAAAAAAACGCTCGAAACAGAAGGCATTCTAATTTGGGAAAAAATTCCGTCTAATATTAAAGAAAACTCACTTGCAACATTCAGTAAGCGATTAAAAATTCATCTACTTGATGACTATGGATAGATGAAAAAAGACGACTAGGTTAAGTTCCTACGTATTCAAGTCATATTATTATTGTATTGCTGCTATGTCCATGTTCTATAATTTTTGCCCAAATCTCAAATAACTTTGATAACAATTTCCCTCATATAATAACAAATTTTGCAACTAGTGCCCAATTAAAAAAAACAGCCCTCTAACCTTCAAATTATAAAAAGAATTTCCCCCCTATAAACAATATCTTAACATATTTGTTTCTAGTGTTCACTTTATTTATTGCGTTTAGTGTTCACCTTACTTATTGTGTTTAGTGTTCACCTTATTTATTGTTCATCCAATATTAACAGTGGTACTTCGGGTGTCACTGCTCGATAACCATTTTTGGTTCCCCGCGACTTCCCTTCCCCAGTAAAACTGTGTACTACTTTCTTGTAATTTGTGCCTGTGCTATTTATTTATTTTTTACTGGTTGGAAAGAAAAATAAACTTGATTGATAGTGACCGGTAAATACCAATCCCTGTTGGGTATGGAATTGATTAGTCAGTTATTTGTTTCAGATGCAAGGACCTGGTGAAGGAACTCTTTACCAGTGGTTACGTGAACCACCCTACTGCGACGAGGAGTCCAGCAAACGTCTCATACATAATTATCCCCCACTGGATTCAAACCTGCACAGGATAATTAGAGGTATGGGGGCGAGCACATTCCTTGCGCTTATCAGGATGTGTCGAGCTGCTGGCTTTATCATCTTTGCAACTATGTAACCTACCTTCGCACTCATAAACTGCACACAGACATTTGCATCCACAAATTTTAGCAAATCTACCACAGGTGAAAATAAACGAGAGTATAATATCTGCGAGTTCTAACATTCACTGGTGCAAAGTTACAGCCGAAAATATATGTGGGTGCAAGTAGACTTATTGCAATTGGCTGGTATGTACATGGGTGTGAAGGTGCAGTAATTGAACTGTTAATCACCCTCTACAAATCTTTTTCAAATCACATCAATAATTAGTAGAATAATTGGTATACGGTAATTACCTTTTGGTTGTATTTTCTGCTTTATCCAAGAATGTATTGTTGTCACATCTGTGTAGTATTCAGGAGAAATTTTATTGCAGGGTCCACCAAAAGTGGCTATACCTAACTGCATCCAACAAGTTTTATCACCCATTTTGATCTGAAAGTAATAGTTTACTTTTACCAATCTGGAATTTATTTGATCATTACCTAATTGAGCTAAGCAATAGGTAATAATAATACACTAGTCATTACAGACCAGATAATTTTTGCCCAAAATTCAATTTACAATTCCACTTTATGCAAGAAAGTGAACTTGATATCTATCAATTTTAGTATAAGCAATCAACATCTGACCGACAGTTCAAAAAATTCCCTATAGAAAAATCTAAAGCAATTGAAACAACATTTACCATCTTCTATCTGCATCAATTTATTTAATAAATATCTTCTGAATATAAAATTTGTGAGAACATATGTGATAGAAACTTTTATTCTTAATGCATTTTAGCGATAGCAATCAGGAGTTGAAGTTGGTGCAACTTCCACCATATATGACTTATTTCGATAAATAAATTCCCATGGGCATTTTCAAATTATATTAAATAAATTTTGAAAAACTTTTTTATTTTTTGTTCATCTTTAAATTTACCTAACACACTATCTCAGGCACACTATGCCATATATTGAGTAAGAAACTGGACGAACAATACTGAACCAAAAAGATTCTGAAACATACTGAATCACTACTGCTTTGCCAGTGATTCACTTTCATGTTTAAGGTATTTTTACTTAAATCTCTTATCTTTTTTTACTCAAGTCTCACAGTCAAGCTACTCACTTGTTTTACTAAAGCACTTCCACCTGTTGACAAGCATGGAGCATCAGCTTTCCTCGATAAAGTGCACAACATGGAATCTGTGAAAGTCACAGTAATATCGATTTTCTTCATTTCGCGCCTACACCTGTAATTATCACAAAAGATTATATAAATTTATTGCATTATTAAATTTTCGTAATATCCGTATATATATATACGAAATCCTTTTGTGCTTCTAGAGCAGGGTTTCCAAAACTGGGGTCCGCGGATTCCTGGGGGTCCATGACAACTGCAGAGAGGGTCCGCAACGATAGGAAAAAAATTTGATCAATATTTAATGATTGATTTCAATCAAAAAGAAAGTGCATATTTTTTGTTTAGTGTTGTGGATGAATATTCATTGCTGTCAGAAAAGGCAAATAAAATCCTTTTGCAACGACCTGCATTCGTGAGGCAGCATTTTCACTCTTATAAATTTGCAGTGAAAAGTAACGTAATTCATCACATTAATGCTGTTTGTGTTGTGTTGTAAATGCAACATTATCTTTACTCGTTGGTTAGGCACTGAAATTGTCCGTCAAAATTAGAATTTTCGAATAGGGGTCCGTGCCCCAAAAAGTTTGAGAAACTCTGTTCTAGAGGTTTTTGGAAGGCTATGTTAAAAACACTGCCAAGGACAACATCCCAACTTTATCCATCTTTGGTCAGTCATTATTTGAAAATTTTCACACATTTGGCAGCATGCAGGCAATGAGTCATATTACAAACAATACTCAGTAATCCACAATTAAAAACATACAACTGCTGATATTTTATAATATAGAAAAATTGAGACCATCAACTGAACATCAATGGCCCGCCCCGAAGGTCTGTATTCTGCATTAGCAATAAATATACCTTTACCTGCCCCTATGCAATATTGTCACAGTATCTTTCTCGAGATCGTTATTTGCAAGCACTTTTGTATCTCTCACATTGACCCCAGTCATGAGCGCCCTTTTTCCAGTTGTTGGGGATAACATGGAAGCGAGGGCTTTCCCTAAAATAGCACATACCGGTAATTCATAATTAAAAATTGAATGGAAAAAAAAGGAAAATCAAAAGCAAAGTGCTAGTGATGATTATTTTATTTTGTACAATATTCTAGTTAAATTATTTTGAGAAATGACAACAGTTTGAATGAAAAAGCTGAAACAGACGACAAATTAATGTACATATTTGCTATAAGATGGGATCATAAATATATCACAGAATTCTAATGAAATTACAATTTTAATTATTACTCAGTAACTACTTGCCCAGAGTCTACTTCAGAGCAATGACTGGCAGAAAATAAAACCCATTTAAAACAGCTTTAAATGTAATAGAACTATTGACAATTTCATTTCACGTAATATTTGAATAATATATCGATATCAATAAAGAATAATTTTTCATACTCCCACGTTGGTTCTTAATAAAACATTTTTACCGTGAGCTACACATTGTTTGACAGTGTAAGAGGATGACATTCCACATTCTGTTAAGCACGGTAAACAAACTGGTCGAATAAAATCATTAAACTGCACAAAGCCGTGTTGAGCAGAATCATCAACCATCCATCCATTTCTAACAGTTTTTAACGGTTTTCCAATTCGTATCTGAACAGAATTAGTATACCATATAAGGATCACCTAAAGAGGTTTCTGTGTGAAAGGAAAATCACTATATTAGCATAACTATTTATTTTATATTAATGCTACACGGCAGGAGAAATAAAACTAGACTCATTCATTCAGCAGTCTAATGAATATTGTAAAGTGTTTTGCTACAATATGAACAACTTTTACCAGAGCAGCATCATAGTCATATTGGCTTCTTATGTTGCGATCTGGATGGAGAAAAATCTCGGCTGCTTGGAAAGCTCTTGCTTTTTTAGAAGATGATGAAAACTTTGTAGAACCTTAAAAATGCAGTAATTTCTCTTTTTTTCCATTAAATGCCTTACAGGTGAATGTACGACTAAGCGATGCTAAAAAAGGAACTATATTTTTGAGGATATCTTTTACAATGAGTATGGAGATTTTCCAAGGCTTTGGCAAAATCTAGCTTGTTTTGCTACTTGCTAGAGATATTATACAGACTCTAGAAAAAAAACAGGCTTCTGCTCTACACATATCATCTGTACGACTATACATTCAGGCTGTGTAAATGACAGTTGACATGGTATTCAAATATAGTACTCACCTAGAATAAGAATGGCGCATTGTTCCCTCAAGGACTCATTCATTCAGCAGTCTAATGAATATTGTAAAGTGTTTTGCTACAATATGAACAACTTTTACCAGAGCAGCATCATAGTCATATTGGCTTCTTATGTTGCGATCTGGATGGAGAAAAATCTCGGCTGCTTGGAAAGCTCTTGCTTTTTTAGAAGATGATGAAAACTTTGTAGAACCTTAAAAATGCAGTAATTTCTCTTTTTTTCCATTAAATGCCTTACAGGTGAATGTACGACTAAGCGATGCTAAAAAAGGAACTATATTTTTGAGGATATCTTTTACAATGAGTATGGAGATTTTCCAAGGCTTTGGCAAAATCTAGCTTGTTTTGCTACTTGCTAGAGATATTATACAGACTCTAGAAAAAAAACAGGCTTCTGCTCTACACATATCATCTGTACGACTATACATTCAGGCTGTGTAAATGACAGTTGACATGGTATTCAAATATAGTACTCACCTAGAATAAGAATGGCGCATTGTTCCCTCAAGGCAATTTTCATGCTAGTAAATAAATATGATGCTGATAAAATCCAATTGTTGTTTATAAGTGATCCAGACCCTGAGTGCAATAGTAATGCAGATGTAATCTGAAAAATAGAAATATGATATACTATGTCAGGATCGGAAATAGTTAACCAGTTATTTGTTGTTCGGATACATGAACATTGTTAGCGAAAAAGCCATAACCAACAAATGTATACATAATCTAGGCTGGGTAGAGTAGTCCAACAATCCTTTATCACAGGTGTTCAAAAATTTTCCTTTATTCTATTTCAGTGGCTCCTAATCATTTTTGTTAAATTCCTTCACCAATTTTAAAACTCTTAATTCCTCCCTCACTATGCATAAGGAGTATTTTATTTTTCAATCTTTAATAGATTCATGGCTAATGTTATGCTTTTGTATTATTTTGGGGTGTCTCAAAAATGTTGTGCCGCACTTGTCCTGCGTGTCCCACCTGTACCACATATTCCTCGTTACTCATGTGTCCCACTTGTACCAAGTGTCTGACTTGTACCATGTGTCCCACTCTTGTACCACGGGACAAGTGGGACACGACATTTTGGAGATATCGTTATTTGAGTAGCTTATAATGTGTGCATGAATGATTATTAAAGTAATAAAGAGGAACTAAGGAATATTAGTAGTACTACAGCAAATACAAATCAAAATCCCTCCCTGGAAAGGAATCACTTCCCAGTTGGGAAACACGGTGCAATTTGCAAATAGGATCGAATTGCCTTGGATTTAAAAACTTCATATTTTTACTTATATATTATCTCAATCATAGCAAAATTTATTTCACAGAATATGATAGAATCATATATACTCACAAAATCACTACATGCTGATCTGGTAATAATAATATTAACGTGCCATGGCCACTCTCCAGGCACAGATTTTGTTTCTCCTCTATTCGCATACTTGCTATCTATTTGGCCACACCCTATTTCACTGGGTGATGTAGTTGGTGTAATCTCTTTTGTTGTAACTGGTGCCTCTGTACCTAAAATACATCTCCACTAAGTGATATCACAATCGAAGATTTCACTCCTCACCATATAATTACATGTGACCTTTTTTTAAACAATTCTAGTTTACGAGGATTACATAAAATGATGCAAAAATTATTTCCAAACCTCCACCATGATAATTTCTTTTAACCATGTGGCATATTTCAAAAATGTTTAAATTCGGTATAGTCTGCTCTTTGTTTAGGTTCAGCATATTATATGTACATCACTCAGGTGGTGTGTACACATGTGATATTTTAGATTGGTTTTGAAGACTATGTAACCTAGAATGCCTGGGCTAATCTGTGTCCACTTATTTCACTTTTATTACTTATATTTTCACTGCTCAAGGATTCATTTCACGGTATTTATTATAACAATGCTCACAAAGTTCAAGCCTAATAAGAGAGTATCTCATTGTGTTTTTTACTTATATTAATGTATTGCCATAATGCTTGCAAGCCCAATTAAAGAGTATCATGCTTTTTCATAAACCGTATGTTTTTTTATGTCACAAGGTGAGATTTCCCATCGCTATTGAATAATTAAACTCTCCTGTCTAATGTCGTATGAGCCAGGATTTGAAGAGAAAATGTACCTGGTACTTTTTTACTTGGTTCCTCATTTTTTTTTATTGTCATTATTATATAATCCATGAAATATGGTACATATGCATAAAACCCTGGATACATATCTCCACAACCTTGACCCCAGCTCACGATACCAATTTGTATCCAACGTCGATTTTCTTTGGGGCCAACAACCTATTTGAAACAATAATATTTCGTTGCTCATTTATGAATTTTGTAAATAGTTTTGCTTATTGGAGATAGTGATATAAAATACACAGTGCATCAAATATAAAGTGGAGCTGATTTGCAAATTACTACTACCACTTGCTATGGCAAATTAGTGGGTCATATTATGAGGTTGAAAGACCATGGGTGAACACAGATATGAATCCCAGAAATTAATCTCAGATTCGAACTGCATGCAGATTTGAATCCCAGAAATCATTCTCAGAGTCAAATTGTATGAATGATTTATCCTACAGCATGCATATCATGGCTGCTTGTTTAGAGCCTCGCTTGGAGGAAAAGGCTGAAACACCTCATAAAAATTGAAAAGTGATCCTTTTGATAAACATAATTCAGAATTTTAGTATAATCAACCTAATGAACGATACGATATGGTTCGCCATATAGGATAGGATAGGATAGGATTTACATATTTATCCCGGGGGAGAGGAAAGCCGATAAGACGGCTTATCCATATGGCGAACCACGGCCTCTCGTCCGGTTACCATTCCAAGTCGGGTATGGGATTAGATTTACTGTATTGTTTGTTTTCGAAAGCATGGACTTGGTGGTGGAGGAAGCCGTAACCGACCAGCGGTTACGTGAACCACCCAACGACGGCGAGGAGTCCAGCAATCCTCTCGCACATAACCATCCCTGCATGGGATTCGAACCTGCGAACCCACGCAGAGTAGTTAGAGGTGCGGTGGCGAGCGTATTCCTAATAAATAAACCATCTTAATATGGAGATTATTTCATCATTTTACTGGTCCAGATACATAAACGCAATAACTGGATAAGGTTATTCTACAGAATGTACCCGGCAATGAACAGTAGTTTAGCTATCTTTTCATTATTTGCTCTCTCATCCTTATTCAAATCAATTGACTTAATACAGATTAGTTTCAGTATAAGGCCACATAATTATTCTGAATGCTGGATTTATCCGAAAAAAAAATACATTATACAAGACCAGGTTAAGCAGTTGAAATAAAATAAAATTTTAAGAGCAGGTAGGGTCATTAGGTGAAATTAAGTTCAAACCATACAATGAAATACAAATTATTGAACAAAGACAATGCTCACCAAAACCTTGTCAACTGGTTCTAATTCATGGAACAACCAGATAATGACTAAACTGAATACATATAAAAATCTGGCACAGCCACAACTTATTTTTTCAATTGTATATTGTATCTTTAGATACCTTAACCAATGGTCCTCCGCTGTCTCCTTGACATGAGTCCACATGTTGCGAATTATTATGACTTTTTGCACAAATCATCCTTTCAGTGAATCTGGCTGTTTGAGAATTCTGTGCTACCTGTATACACCTTAGAATAGTTCAATACAGAATTATGGTAGTATAATAGTATAAAATGGATACAAACATAAAATGTATAAAATGAATAAAATGTAAAAAACATTTCGCAAGATTGTCTGAAATTTCTTCCATACATCTTGGATAGGACCGACAACACATTGGATTGTGTGAAGCGCCAGGAACACCACTGATTATTTTGTATAGATTCCCATGTTCAAATCATTTGAGTTATATTCAATATTGCAAATAGGTGATAGAAATTACAAACATCTCCTTTAATAAATTTTCAAAATTTCATATATTTTATATCTGTAAAAAAACTTTTTTTTAATATCTATCAAAATGGGTGGATGCAGGACATTTTTTATAGGCCAATATGGTCTTGTCCATAGATCCTGTCTCCAATATTATTGTCAACTCATCTATAATTTTATCATCACAAGATGAATAAATTTAAAATTACATAAGCTAGTACATGTGTACTGTTGAACATAACCAAGTTAACAACAGCTAACCGGCTAAAACCAAACAATTGACTCCAAATACATTACGGTATGTACATTAATATGTGGGAAAAATGCTGAGTACTTTCTACCTCAGCTGCATGATTATGAGGCTTCATTTATGCATTTAAAATTGAGCAAAGAACAGTATTTGGGAAAACAAATAAAATTTAAATAGAGATCTTACTTTATCTGAGCCAATATTGACAAATGTCCCTGTTGTAAAATTTTAGGTACATATTGAAAAGATGATCCAGGATCTCTTTTGTATCCGAAACCTGTTACTATAGCCTCTGTTCCAGACTCTAGATCTCGTTCAACTATTTGTTCAATATTGACAGCAGTTTTAAACAGTATGAAAAAAAAGGTTCAGTTTTAAAATTACATATTTTCAGATTTTTTCCATTGCTAATTACCGGTATATTACAATGACAACCTCATTCAATGTTATCAGTTCCATCAGAAGATGTTTGTTTCGGTACACTAGACTCGGATTTTCCTTAAACCATCATGTGATATAAATTTGTCAATTTCCTATAACGTTTTGAGAACACAATTTGATATTATAACCACTAGCATAAGCCAATAAACAACCAAATGTAATTCTATTGTTATGTACTGTTAATGCTCTCTTTTTATTTATTTTTTTATTCATTACTTATTAATCTTGATCGGTAAGTATGTTGATAGGTATTTGTCTGTTTGTTTGTTTGTCTGTTAGACACTTTCGTATCTTAGACGATGTCTCACGAAAGCGAGGTTGAATCTGCTCCAAATTTTGCATGTACATTCATCATATCTCGGACCAGAAGCCTATTGATTTTGCATGAATTATGTCATATAATTAGCGAGTAATTAATTAATTAGTGATGGGGCACGTGGTGTCGCTTTTGAGTCAGAGCGAAGGAATCGAAATCGCAGTTTCTGTTTTGGGGGTTCCCATAACTTTCGTCGCTGTGAACGATCGATAAGTCGGCAGTCTCCGATCGCTATCTAGTTTTCTTTGTTGTAGTCCCGATGACGGTAGCAATTCATCCGTCCTTTTAAGACTTGTCATTTCAATGCTAATTATAAGAACTCTGATGTTGAATGATTTTCACTCAGCGACAAATAAAATAACTCAACCACAAATAACAACACTGAAAATTTAATTAGCCCTCAAGGCAGATACACATATACAGGTCCCTTAACCAGGCCTGTTACAAACTATAATGCTCGACACACGTCACCTCCAAGTACCACCCTCACACACACATGTAAGCAAGTAATAATTACCAAGTAACAACAAGTAATGGCACAATGATTACAAGTGTCTGGTAAAGTAATCTGACCAAAACATTCACAAACACCACAAGCGATATTAAATTTGGATATGAATGAGGCCCATACGTTCAACAATTATTTGATACCCCTTGATATAGCATATTTATTCATATATCTTGATAAGAAAAGAGATGAGCTGATTCACACAGCCTTTATTAAGTTACCAGTCTGGCTCAGATACGACGTTAGGCAGTTAATCTTCAAATGCATAGACATCACAGAACATGAAAAAAATTGACACTGTAGAGCCCATATAAAGAAACAAGCAGTGTAAAGGCAAAACAGTTTCTAAATAACTAATGAGTCAGTAAAACTGAAATACAGACAATGAAATTGTCTTATTTTTTGTCATACAACCTTTCCAAGTAGAACACTGTGCAGAATCAAACTTATTCACAAAATCGTTAGGCGGAGAATCATAATCCTTCATGCATGGAAAACAAACTGGACGTATATATTGTGAGTAGGTTAGAACCCCGGGAGTTTGACTTGAGTCAATGACGAATTTCTCTCCATCCCACTTAACATGGTTTCCTACTCTAATCTGTAAAATAAAGATTTATAAAGAACAGAACCTTTTTATCTTTCAATATAATATCAACTGAATTACGCGTAGAAGTAGACGTTTTGATTAGAATAAACTGTTTGGCTGACATCTACAATTTCATGCGTATCTTAATATAAGAATGAAAAAACTTCATTGTGTATTTTCCCCATATTAATTATATGTGTGTGTGTAGGTCAGTGTTCGTCAACTGGGGGCATAGTACACCCCAGGGTGTACCAAAAAGTTTAAGGGGTGTAACTCATAGATAGGATGTACCAGGGATGTACGGTACCGAATGTTTTGGGGTACACACTAACACTTGATATGTTAATTAAATAGGTTAAATTTGAGAATGATATGTAATATATAACGGTTTAACTCATACGTAAACATAAGGTTTAACGTATGTCAGCCATTTCCCAATTTTCTGTTACATGCTTGTCATAGCTGTGACCTTGCTAACGGTGCATACATCGAGAGGCTCATGTGGTGAAAAAACTAAGATATGAAAAGACTCAGAAAACTGATTTGAATATTGTTCTCATTGATATCATAAAAGTTGTTAGTTTTGTTCGGCCTCATTCCAAAAGCATAGAATGTTTCCAGAAATTTGCGCATGGAGAGACATGCAAATGAATTGAGGTCCAAAACAAGGTTATTACCTGGCTTTGCACAATTGGCTAATGAAATCCAAGAGCAGCATTTACATTAGCTAAATATTAAACTATTGCGTCGACATAAACATATATATCTAACTTCAAAAATTGAATTTCTTACGTATTAAAAATGTAGGATTGGCGGGGTGTACCAGATTTTGGTAAATGATTAAAAGAGTGTACCATTTCAAAAAGGTTGACTGACACTAGTGTAGGTATATTAATAAGGACTACTGAAAGTACAAATTTATTGAAGACGGCATCGTAACTACCTAATAAAGTGCTATATGTCTCAATAAAAACTATTCAAAATTTTTTTAGTTATTGGCATATTGCTCAACCATAATATGATTTACAAAATATACCGGTAATCCATATTTTTTTAGTTGAATAATTTCTTGCTCACCAATGCAATGTCATAATCACTTGTCTTGATATCAAATTTTGAATGAGTAAATAAAATCTTAGGTTCAATGATGTCTGCAGTAGGAGGTGATTTTCCTTTTTCTGGATACTCTGATATTCCTGCATATCAAATAAGAAGTTAGAGAAAAAGAGAAAAATCCAATACTGCTTTTACTCATAAATTCTGAGATGTCCAAAGAGGGAAAACCCTACCCTACTTGAAAATATTCTACAATACAGAAAATAGAGTGCTCCTGAAGTATGCGTACCAAGAAGAAGTATGTGGACACCAGAACGTAGTGTGTGTACCAGGTTAGGGTTAGGCCATAATTTGATTCCAATTTCCCCTATTTTAGTTCTATTACGAGTTCGAGGACTAGTCAAGTGACTCAAGTAGTATTTGTACCTGAAATTATGGCTTAACCCTAACCTGGTACACATATTACGTTTCGGTGTCTGCCATCTTGGTACGCATACTTCAGGAGCGCCGAAAAATAGAATATAGAGAATATAAGTGAATTTTAATGTGCTGAAACCAAAATAGTGAATTCGCAAAATATTTTAAACATTGAGATATTCTGCCAAATTTGTCACACTTCGGGTGAGGTTTAGAAAATGGGTTTGAGTTATGTGATTATATAGCTTACCTACTACAACCAAAAAAATTTTTTCCACTCTTTAGTATCTTTATTTCTTGGGAAAGCCAAAGGATAGTTATGTCCAGCTGTAAGTATCCATTTGTTATTCAAAATGGAGCCACCACCAAAGCCACTGTTTATATGCAAACCCTATAAAATACAGTTGCCTCAATTAGTATGTATAAGTTGAATAAGGATAATTCAAATAAAAATATTTAATTGAATCTATTTGCTGGTACACCCGTTACCACTGGTACGCCCTTCAACACTGGTTAACAACACCCGTTAACAACAGTAGTTTCAAAAGTTTGAAATTTTTAATATGGATAATACAACCTTGGGTGTAACTGCTCGAGAATCAGTTAACTGCAAAACTTTCATTTTACTGTAATGATTAATTCATTTTCTTGCATGATTAATTTACCTCAGGGCTGACTGGATTGATTGATTATAAATTTCAGAACAGCCCAGCCTATAATTAATTCTACTGAATTGGGAAATTCACCTTCCAGCAGTTGGTTTTACGCTTACGACTCTTTAATGCAATCTTAAGAAACTAACTATCTCTATTGAGGGATGTTAGATGGAAACAGTAATTTCTTAACTCTAAAATTTCACTTATTCAAAATAGATATTTGAACCTTGGGTGTCGCTGTTCGATAATCCTCCCTTCCCCAGTAATACTGTGATTTTCTTTTTTTTTCTCATATTTTCTGTATTCAATTGTTTTTATTTATTTAATAGCTAAAAAAAATAAACTTGACTTGCCTCGATGGTAGGATTAACTTTTTATTTCCCCATAAAATTTTGCTGACAAATTGTTTCACTTGAAATATTTAAAATTTAAATAAACTGAAAGCTCATCTTTATATACCAATATCATCTCAAAGAGCCCCGATAGCTATAATATATTTCACTCAGTATAGTCAGCTGAAGCATTTTTATTGTGCCAAATAAGTAGTACCCAGTTGATTGTCAGAAAAAAATTTTACTGATTTTGGAGATGGTCTTACTCCTCACAAACACAATAAATCAACCACTAAATTCTTCATAAATTTTGACCAATTATTTTATCAATTCACAGTCCATGGTTCAATGATTATCATGATACTTTTGAACATTGAACAAGTCATCAAAAATATTGATGATAACAAATAGATAGAAATTTTTCATAGACTGTCATGCTGGACTCAATATGCAATTCACAGCTGTAGTACCAAAATCATGCCATCACTGAATTTAGAATACCATCATTCTCATTCAAATTACCTCACTTCTTCGGAAGAGCAGTGCCTGCCAGGGCCATGCTCCTATTCTTGCATCTGTACCTTCAATAACTTTAAATTTTACTTCTTGCTGTACATCCCCTGCTTGACCGCAAACTCCAAATTCTAAATGTTTGTGAAAGAGATAAAATACCTCACAGGACCAAAAAATTGAAATCATATTTTGACTCATACCTTACCTATTTTATTACACCAAGAATTAATAGGTTCGTCTTGAACTTGAAATATCTCAAGTGCTATGCAACTACAATTAGGTATATCAGGTTAACCACTAGGCCAGTGTTTTCCAGACAGGCTCGATAACCACACTAGATGGCCATGAAGCGATGCATTGGGGGCCACTTACAAGAGCATTCACTCGGTACTACTTATGTTGATTGAGGCGATTTAAAATAAATTGTATGATTTCTTCGACTGTAAAGCACTTATTCTTTTACTTTTGTTTGTTGGGTCTTTATTATTAGAATGTGGCAAATAAAGTAATTGATAAAAATGCATTAAAAACAAAAAAATTTTTATTACTGAAGAGCAGAAGGTCACAAAATTTTTGAAATGGGCTACAAAGTTAGAAAACTACTGCACTTGGCTATCATTATCAGAATTTCCATGCTAGCTTTCATTCTCACATATTTGTCCATCTCCCTCCTTTTTACAATAAAACCAAAGTATGAGTTTTGATAGTTTTAATTCTGTTTGAATCAACTCACCAATACATTTAGCTTGATATCCAGACCACTTTCGATCAGATCTACAAGTTCTCGTTTGGGGTCCAGATAAAGCATAACCTTTATCGCATCCATAGGATATTGTATGTCCATGTGATAACTTGTTATACAAGACATAACCATTTCCCGGTGCTTCTGGTGTAGGACATTGGAACGCTAGACAAATACCTTTCATTACATATTATTAATCAACCAAACATAACAACGCTTAATCGTTTTATATTAACTTTACCACGATTGTAACAAGATTTTCCACAAACATCATCACAGAGGCATCGCGTGAAGCTTCCTGGACAGTCAAAGCTGTCGATACAACTTTTTTGACAAGTTCTTCCCTCTTCTACTTCCTTCAAATTTTTTGAGCAAACAAAGGCTGATATGAGAAATAGAGCATAATAAATTCAGATTCAATTGGAAATCTTCAGTGCTATTCATTTTATATCATGTTTTGAATAATTTCAAAGAGGATCAATAATACTTTGATATAATAATAACCAAAATCACATTTGGAACTAATGTAATCAAACTAAATTTGTTTATTGAAATAACAGAAATATCTCCAATCCAAAATGTCTTGTAAATGCTTAAGTTTCATCTGACTTCAATACATTCAAAACACTTTCTCAGGATATAATGGGATTTAGGTACATATTTACTCCAGGGAGAGAAAAGGCGATAAGATGGCCTGATTATATGGCGAACCACAGGCCATCTGGGTACCAGTCCATGGGTATGGATTAGTTGACCAGTTTTTTTGTTCTCGGAAGCATGGACTTGATGGTGGAGAAAGACATAACTGGCCAGCGGTCACGTGAACCACCCTACGGCGGCGAGGAGTCCAGCAACCCCCTCGCACATAACCATCCCGCATGGGATTTGAACCTGCGAAGAGTAATCAGAGGTGCAATGGCGAGCGTATTCCTATTGCTTAGTATGATGTGCCACTCTGCCAAGTCTCAGCATGATTGTGTGCAAATTTCTTGGTATTATTGAAAATTTGGTTTCAAATAAAATTTTGTTCAAAATAATGATGAAAATCTAGATTCCAATTATGAGATATAAACAGCATTGACTCCATTCAGTTCAAAATCCATTATTTTACAAGTGCAATATTTGTCAGTTCTCAACAAGAGCCTGTGACTGATATAAAAGTCACACAATCTGTTTTATTATTGCTATTTACACATCACAAGACCAGAAAACTGAATAAGAGGTTTGAATTATAAGTCTTCTTTAAAATTACGGGTGGTGGTTTGTATAATAGAATGACAGCTGGTATTGAATCTTATAATTATGAACAAAAACCTCTAATTCGGTATCACGGCTGAACGAATTTCAAGTGAAGGCATAAGAATCTGAAACATAAAAAAGTAATAAATACTTATTCTAAGACAGATGAAAAAGACAATTATTAGCATATGTTGAAATTAGAACAGATTTCTGCATCAATAACTGACTGTTTTAAACTAAGCAGTCTACCTTGACAGTGAGGAACAGGGTCTGACCATTTCCCATTACTTAAACAGTTTATCTGATTGGTTCCAAAGCCTTTGTACCCAATGTCACATTCGAAAGTAAGGACGGTTCCCACAGGATATGGAGACTTCTTTGATTCAGTTATTTCTCCATTATTAAATATGACATTGTCACAAAAGGTTGCTGAAAAGTATGTTACAATATAAATCGCATTTCACAACTTGTGTTGAGTAAAGCATTATCGACATATATATAGAAATAAAATAAATACAACCATTAGTATATAACTTTAGTGTACGAAAAATATTCATACTTTTCATTTCTCTTGTATAGAACAAAATATATCATCTGTTATGAAATTATAAACTTCATTCATTAAAAAACACGTTTGTTGCAGTGATCACAATGCTTTGTGCCTAGTTTTTTAATATAGCAGCTTGGGAATCAGCCTCTTCAGAAATTCTTCATTAGAAGCTAGAGCATTATGTTTTGCATATCTATCTGAGAGTGATAATCAAATATATAGCAAATGCTTTTCATACTGGGACAGTATCTCAAAAATCACCGGTAATCTTTATTCCATTTCTATTATATAGCTCATATCGTGATGTAGTACCGTATTTTACATACCATAAGGCACCCTTGAAATACTTATTTTTTCTGGAAAATGAAAATGAAAAGTGGATACGTGGTACGCGTGGGGCAAGTGTGACAAGTGGTACACGTGGGGCAAGTGTGGGATAAGTGGGACACGTGGTACAATTGGGACATGTGGGACACGACATTTTGGAGACACCGATCGGATCCGCCTTATTGGACACGTCAGTGTACATAACGATCGTTTCAATATTATGTTGTTGTTTTCGTTAGTATTATTCTTCCCTTTTGTCATGATGAAATCGTTTTTCTCTTCGAATACTGGACCAATTGCTTTGAAATTTTCAGTGGTTAAAGATTGATTTTTTGCCAGAAGGCTATTACTTTTACTTATTTAAAAATTTCTGTGGACCTCAAGAGATTCGTTTTTTATGTGTCAGAATAAAAAATAGCGACACCTTGTGACGTGTCCAGCTCTCTTGTTGGACACGTTTAGTGGACATAACGATCGTTTCAATATTATGTTGTTATTGGACACGTAGTGGACATAGCAATCGTTTCAATATTATGTTGTTGTTGTTCTTATTGTTGTTCTTAGTGTCCTTGTTCTTTGACACGTTTTTAAAAAGTCGCTTTTCTCTTCGAATACTGGACCAATTGCTTTGAAATTTTCAGTGGTTGAAGATAAAATTTTTCCCCAGAAGGCTATTACTTTTATTCATTTTAAATATTTCTGTTAGTTCTGTGAGATTTGTTTTTGTTTGCTATGACGTCATTAAACGTTCTGCGGACATCGGATGCCATTTTGTGTCCTACTGTACTGCTTCGCTTGGTGTGAATAAATTTGTAGACTGTGATTTGACGGTACGGTAAACCGTACTGTACTGCGAACAGACGTGTCCATATATTTGCGCGTAGCTCTCTTGTGTTGTTATTGTTATTATTTGTCTCCATCATTTTTTAAAAATCGCCTTTCTCTTCGAATACTGGACCAATTGCTTTGAAATTTTCAGTGAGTAAAGATTGATTTTTTTGCCAGAAGGCTTTTACTTTTATTTATTTCTAAATTTCTCATGAAATCTGATATTTCGTCTAAAATTTCGCTGTATTATTTTATCCATGGGAACACTGGCTGTCCGGTTTGATTCTGTAAATTATTTCTACGCGAAACCCGGAATTTTTTGTGGGTACCGGTGGCGTCAAAGGTAAATACTGCTTCGCTCTGGTTAACGTGTCCATATATTTGAGCACAGCTCTCTTGTTGTAAATAGTCTTGAAACAACACAAACAAAACTCCCGAATGTTAGAACACAGCACTCGCGCTACCGCGCGGAAGTCGCCTTGAAATCTGCGAAAGTTATATAATTCAGCGCTTGAAAAAGGATTTCGGTTGGTTTTAACGATTATGATTCATGAAATGATGTAGATTGGCTATTAGTTAATGCGGATTCAAATTTTGCGGGGATTCCTACCCAATCATACGCATTTCTAACACTATTCAAGATATTTTAACTCTAAAACTAAGGGTTTTCTTGTTCTGTTCAGTTTCGCCTTTTCTTGATATTTCACACTAGATTGCAGTTGAAGCTAAACAGACTGTGTCATATCGCTCTCAGCGAAGCAAATAAATACTCACCTTCTAAACTTTGCAGAAAACTTCCAACAATAACAACCACAAAACAAAGCTTGAGCATTTTATCTACAACTGTTTAATAATTGAGTTTTGATATCACTATAAAAATATCAAAATAATAGAAGCTGTCATTATAAAAATTGCATGTGCTTTCAATTTAAATATCCGTTTTATTTCATTATGAAAGACTAGCTTACTAAATTTCATGTAAGACGTCTGGCATAGGTCCCAAGTTCCTATGTACATCTCAGTGGAGTTTATGAACAGTTCAGAGGAGCCTAATTAACAATTATCGCCACCACGGGCTCCGCTGTCGTAACCGTTATAGCCAATTTTGATGCTATCTTCATAATTTATTTCATATTGAAATTCTTTTTAACATAGCGATAAGAAATATGCCAAGAAAACTATAAATAAAAATGCGACTAACGAACGTAGACAGCTATAATGGGGTTCTCACGACTCACACGACACTTGCTCATGTCTGTTGTCCTACTATAACGCAGCAGTTCTAAACTGCAGTTATATTTGTTGGGGTGCATGTCGCACATCTGTGTCTTAGGCCAGTAAGGTCTTGAACATGTATCCCGTCTCTGTTATACCGTTTACCTATTATGCAGATACTGTTACATTTTTGAGGCAAATAAACATACATACATACATACATACATACATACATACATACATACATACATACATACATACATACATACATACATACATACATACATACATACATACATACATACATACATACATACATACATACATACATACATACATACACACACACACACACACACACACACACACACACACATACATACATACATAACCAACCAGTATCGTGGTCGCAAAGAAAAAAAACTATTGCTACCTAAGGCACATGCAGTGTGAGACATGTATTATTGCGTTGTTTTATTTATTGCTAGTTTTTGCGTGGAATATCGGTATTTTGAATAATTTCTAAATCACTCCTCCTGTCCGCTATTAACGTTCAAATCCGCTGTGCCTTAGAAATGATAGCATAATGTATATTGACATTGAGAAATGTTTATTAAGGCCCGAAGCGTCGGCTTTCGTCTGATATGAATACGACCAACAAACCTGCTAAGATGTTTAATACAGTTTGATTACGCCGGGAGCTAAAATTTATAATCCGCAACTTTCATTCTCAGTTACCGGAAATAGTTCATGATTTGAAAGTTATAAATCCATTCTTGAAAATCTTCAACATTATACCTGATTATAAAAAAAACGTGAATTAGATCGAAACGGTTCCAGTAGGTTTTTGTTTTCTTGTAATAACCGCTTTTGATCATCTTATTGTTGTCCTTACCAAAATATTATTTCCGTCAAGCCGACTGCATTGTCTGTGATCGGTATATTTTTTACCACTTGGAAGAAAACATATTTCCCCATCTAATAAGTTCAAGTTTAAATTTTTTTCTGAACTTCCATCACACCAAATAGCCCCGAGAAAATAAAAATACTATCTTTTGGATAGAAATTGCGGGACTAAGAACTATGAGGATATACCAGGTCAAGAGTTTTGCATATCCATACACGTGAAGAAGAAACAAGTAAAAGGGCTTATAAATCTAGCGAATCTTGTCCGTTTGCCACCCCGCGTCTTGTGGCAACTAAGCAGCAGCTTGGAGAATTCATATTTCTACTTTACAACCTTTTCTATACACGTAAATAGGAAATATAGTATGCGGCAAGACTCTTTAATCGCTTAGGATACTCACTCTTCTAAGCAATTTCTAAATTTCCGTTATGTTATATTGAATACATTTATATATACATTGTAATTCACTCGCAACTTTTCAACATTTGTTCTCCATTTATATGTGAGGGCTGGTGAGGCCTTGTTTTGAGAAATCGTTTTTAAAAAAATAATTTTCAATTTAAAACGTTTAATTTCTCTCCACGCTGACGCTGTTTCATTAAATACTAGACATACATCTAACTAAAACCATAATCGTGGAACCCGAATATATATATTTATGCTGATATTTGATTTAGAGGCGTTTTTTTAATTTCTCGGATTTGGATAGAAATTTCAAATTCGTCGAGCCCACAATGTAAGACTTCTAAAAGTTGCGAGTCAGAACATCGAGAACCTGCGCCCAAATTTTCATCAGCAGTTGAGCGGTTTTTGATTGGTTATGGACCAACTGAGACCTATTTGTCAGTACAGTCCAGAGAAAAACACACTCCGTAGGCAACAATAGGTGTAAAGGTCACGTTATTTGTTTGCATGTTCTATCACATGGTTATAATCACGTGTCTATTTTCACATTATCAAAACAAATCAAGGTACAGTACACACCAATATGGTTCTAACGAATACAAGGTCGTCTCTCAGTGCCATTACGAAAATAGCCAACAATTTGAATACATCTTGTTTAATATCTCTATACCACTCTCTGATAGAAAACCATATTCGATATTGTTCATCGCCTATAATTTTCATTCCATTTGTCAGTAAAAGTATTTCACAAGAATCAGTTGCAGTAAGTGGACCAAAAGCTTGGAATTCCCTGCCTAGTGACATCAAAATTTCAAAATCAAACTCAGAATTTTGTTCCAAACTTAAACAACATATATTATCATCATATTAGCAAATTTCTCTGCTTTGAACATGTAACTGTCTTGGAGATTATTTTTTTAAGGTGAATTCAACACTGAAAGGGAGAACTGTATATTATTGGATTGAAGGAGCTATCAGGAAACTGTCCACATCTTCAGTCACCATAGATCAGATGACAATTTCAATAACTCCACAGAATACTTCACCCGGATTCAATATGGAACAATGGACTGACTTAACAACGGACAAATACAAAAGAACAGCAGGTTAGGTTATTGTTGTATACGCGTCTGGCCATTGTTTACATGTAACGAGAAGTCCCGAGAAAGTAATCAACTGCCAGACTCGTACGCGATCCGCCCGCACACTTGTCGAATGTTTATCTGGCGTGCGGTACTGCTTTGTTTTGATCATACTGTTATAGTTAAGTCTTTTGTTATGCTGTATTAAATCTTGTGTGTATCATTCACTGAGTCTTTTCTGAACTCGCATTGGCTATATAATTAAGAATAGAACAGTTATAGATAGTAAACCAGTGGCGGCGCGCCAATAGAGCCCACCGGGGCAATGCCCCGGTTGTTTTTTCGGTATAATGAAAAATATTCGAAAAATACCTCAATATCGGTTGCACAGACTGTCTACCCTAGCCATATTCTCCTGACTTGGTTCATTTTTCGCTCGCAAGGCCTTCGTCGAACGTCGACGGGGCGACGCCGATTTTGCCCCGGTTGCTCATTGTATATCGTATTCTCTCTTTTATCTTCCACTCGCCGCGCTTGTCTCGTTTGTTTTCTGTTTCTTTTACTAAATCATCGGGGCTAGCCCCGAAATTATGACGACACAATGCCGACGTTTCTTACAACAACGTGTTGACATATTCACGCATTCCTTCTCGTTCGTTGGTTGCTTGAAGAGTTGATAGTTTCCTCGCCTTCGTTTTTGTCGCTTGTTTCGCTATTTGAATCAGTTAGAGACCTTTAGTCCATTTGCTTTCGATTTTCCACATTCCTTTTGAGCTCCTCACTTCTTTCCGGCTTCGCATTTCTTAGCCTTAGACCTCATAATGAATAAGGTTGATGCACTACTTCGCACTCCGTTTTCGCAGCTGCCGCTGGAACAAAAATTAGAAGTACAACGTAACGTCTTGGGCCTTATCAACCAAAAAATTGTTCACTGGAACAATCCCATGACGGAGGAACGCGTCGGCGTACATTCTGCGCAGAAACTTGGTATAAAAAACACGAATGGTTGTGTTACAGCGAGGACAAAAATGCACATTTTTGTTTTTATTGCTTACTTTTTGCTACCGCCCGTGACTCACGTTGGTGTAAATTTGGTTTTAGAGATCTTAAACATCTTTCCGAGCGTGCCAGGGATCATCAATCTTCTATGGAGAATCTGGACAATGCAGTAAAATACCGAACATTCGGAAATGTTAATATTGCAGCACAGTTGGATGAAGGACGCGCGGTTTCTATTCGTCGGCACAACCAAAACGTCGAGAAAAACCGCCATGTTCTCGGTCGATTGATAGAAGTTTTGAAGTTCATTGGTTGTCACGAGCTGTCCCTCCGTGGGCACGATGAACGGGCTGGCTCTTCTAATAGAGGGGTATTTTTGGGTATGGTGGAATACACCGCATCCCTAGATACAGTATTGAGAGATCATCTTGATGCCGCAACTGTTTCGAAAGGGACATCTAAGAAAATCCAAAATGATTTGCTCGACTCAATGTATAAAATTTATTTACAACATTTGGCTCTGGAAATTGAGAATTGCCAGTTCCTTTCGATTCAGTCTGACCAATGACATTAAACAACATGATAGGCAACTCTGACGTCACTCCATAAGACTACATACGAAAGATTGTATTTCATGATACGCTCCAATGCACATATTTCTCGTCGTCTTTCGCGACCGTTTTCCGCTCGCTTTTGCTACTCGGCGTCTTCTTTACGTGTAGTACCTGCCGTTTTGAGCCTGTAACGAAAGAAAATAATCTCTATATCCAAGAAGTTTTGCTCACTTGGAAAGCTGGAATGGCAGACAAGCTGTAAAGAGTAATTCTGGACATCATAGACGTTTTTTTTATCAGAGAAGATTGCAAACGCGATAGCGTAAAGATTTATGTGGGACATTTTGCAGATAATGACAAAGTTCAAAGTTAGTAATTTTAATGTTTGGCTTAAACATTGAAATTTCATTTAAAGAGGGTGTCATGCAAAACAGCAAAACTGCTGTGATACAATTCCATAACACAAAGTTTGCACCTATCGAACTTGCTTTAGTAGGTGAATTTTTTTAGACATATTTAGTTAATCGTAGGTAAAATTGCTGGTACATAATGCCTCGTAGATAGGTTTGTGTCTAAATTTAGGAAATTAGCTCATAGCCCACTAATTAATATTATCTTCTATGCAGGAGGTTGCAGGGCAGATTTAACTTGCAGCCTTACCGATCACCTGACGATGCTCATTTAGTTTGGCTCGAACAAGTCTTCTTGGAAGACTTGTGTAAATGGAAACTACCTATATGTTTTGCCTTCCTCCGATTTTAGAAGACAAATTTATTCTGAGGGATTCGCATATAATTCTCATTAATTGTTTGCTGTATATAATTCCTATTAGTTGTGTAACTGACTATAACGAGTGGCTGAATTGGTTTAATGAATGACAAATTGAACAATGTGCTTCAGAGAATTTTGTGAAATGCAGAAATATTGCAACTCCCATTTTTTTCGAAAATGCCATCTTCTTCATGTACTTTGCGTTTAATTTGGTCACTCAAGTGTTTTATTCAAGTACTCTTTTGCTAGCTTGATGTGTATTCTTAAATGGGTCAAAATGTAAACAAAAAAAAATTAATTTTTCAAAACTACTCTCAGTAAATTGTTTTCTGTGTGAATATTCAATTCCACTTTGAAAAGTTTAAAAAATCTGTTACATTTAGATAAAAAAACTTCCAAAATACTATTACAATTATTGTTAAGCGTTCGAGGGCCGCACTGTAAGTATTCTGGGGCCGCGAGTTTGACATCCCCGGTCTAGATTGAAGTTATCCAAAATATATAACAGTTTTTTATCATGAATCATGATTATACCCTTTCCTGAATTTCTTCTATAGTACTACCAAAAGTTGATGAACCAAATATAACGCAGGTGAGTGATCCGTAATCTTTATTTTTCAAAGCTGTTTCAAGTATGTCTGGCATGTTTAATGCCTTTTCACAAATAAGACCGCTTATGCAATCTTACGCATTGGAATTTTTAGTCATTTTCTTCAAGCCTTGCAGGATGTAGGGGCCATACACAACTCTACCGGAGGGTCAAATGCCTTTGCATGCCTCCATAGGTTGTTCTTCTATTGCAAACATCTATGGAGTATTCTAATTATATTTCTTGGAATCACACTGTCACTGATATGTCGCCAGACTTCTGATATCTCCCCTTCTGCTACAGTTATCCTGTGAATAAATAATAGGAAATTGAGGTTAGACGAATAGTTGAAAGTTTTGCTTTATGTCGGCTTAATTTTTTGAAATTGATATACTTACTATTTTTGCTATTGCCTCTTGTGCTGCAGGAGTCTCACAATGTTTAGACAGGTTTGTCCACAACTTTCACATCTGAAGAAAGAGAGGAGATTTATTAATTTTCGTTAAGAATAAATAAAGCAATCTATATGATTTAGAATGGAAAAGCTAATAAATCTCATGTTTAATGTAAAAAATGTTTTACTGAATTTGGTATATAAATCAACTAATAAAAGGGTTTAGTCAGAAAATTACAAGCACTCGTGGCAAATACCTGAGAGATCAGACTATACAATATAGACCGGTATGAGTGAAATGTTAGGTGAACTTGTTAACCCTTTGATTCAATACGCAAACAAAAGTGAATGAGCAATAGTATGTTACAGCAATGAATATATATTTCTACACTGATTAGAAAAATCTAAATGGAGGTGCAATGAACTATTTGAAACCATAAGGGGTAAGTAAATATGCAATTTCGGCAAATGGGCAACTACGTACCGTACTGATTTGATAAACTTCGTAGTATTTGACAAAAGCTGGCTTTCCCACATGTACTTAACAGTGCTATGCCCGGGTGTGATATACAACAATAGTATTTACCTTACCTTTTTCCGATTTCTTTTTACCTTCAATTTTCCAAAATATCATTAAATCGACAACAACTGTCCAAAGCAGGCACGAAACACCATTTGTGCCACTGCTATGCCTCGAAAGCAGCACACATCCGCTCGTTTTCGTCTCGTCAAGTATGTGCATTGGAGCGTGCTATCGGATACGATCTTCGGCCAAAAATGCCGAAGTTGCGCATCATGTTATTTAATGTCATTGGTCTGACGAGACAACTGACATCACGTGCGTTTCCCAACTGGCTGTGATTTTTCGGTTTGTGAAAGATGGTAAACCTACCGAGAGATTTCACAGCTTTGTACCAATCGTTGATCGCACGGCTTGCGGGATATCGGCTGTACTGAAAGAAGTGTTACAGCCTTACAACGCGAAGTCAAAATTGATAGCTCAAACTTATGACGGCGCGGCAGTCATGAGTGGGTCGAAACATGGTGTTCAAGTTTATATAAAAGAAGATTTTCTTCATGCGCATTTTTTACATTGTTATGCACACCAATTTAACCTCGTTATTAAAAATATGTGTCTTGATACCCCTCTCGTCCGTATATTTTTTGCAAATGTTTCGGGGTTTTCTTCATTTTTTTCCGTTTCGCCTAAGCGCTCTGACCTCCTTCGCCAGATATGTAGCCGCCGTCTCCCAGCTTGTGCACCAACACGTTGGAACTTCCAATCACGCGTGGTGCAGGGCGTGTCCGAAATTAGGTCTGAGCTCATTGAGTGTTTCAATGGCATTCAGAGCTCTCCGGTTTGGGACGAACGCTCTGTGAGGGAGGCGGCAGGTCTAAAGCGTCTGCTAGAAGATAGTGAGTTTTCATTTTTTCTCGCTTTTTTCTCCACAATATTCTATCACGTGGATGTATTATACGGCGCATTGCAGTCAAGGCTAATGGATGGAGCGTCTGTGCAGTCGTGTATTTCAGACTTCTGCGATGCTGTCTGTATCTCGTATCCGGGAAACAATAAAATACGACGACACATGGAGTGCTTCTTTACGCCGCGGGCAAACAACGCAGCGTTTGATTTTGTCTGCAAAGGAATGCTGTGACATTCTGGTGGATCAAATAGGCGATCGTCTGCGCACTGAACACCTTGCCACGTTCTCTTTGATGAACCCCAAAAATATTTCAAAATTTGCACGTCAATTTCCCATCCATTTGTTGGCTACTGTCTCCAAATTTTACCCCATGATAAACGTGGGTAAATTGGAAAATGAATTGCGATGTATATACACCAATCAAACTTTTTTGAACATCACATCAACTTGCGCGCTCTATGGGTTCCTCATAGATAACACTCTAGTAACTACCTTTGCGGCGTCTGCAAAATTTCTGGACATCATTTTGACGACGCCGACGCAGAGCGAACATTCAGCACGCTGAAGCGTATTAAAACGTATCTCAGAAACACAATGAAGCAAGATAGATTAAATTCCTTGGCTGTTTTATCCATTCACAGAGACGTTATTTCTGGGATGCATGACTTTAATCAGCGCGTTATAGAGCATTTTGCTTCCAAGAAACCGCGGCGTGTTGCATATATGTTCAAGCAGTAGAAGTCTAGCAGCATATATATCTATGAGTGAGCGACGCATGTCCTTATCTTTGCATTACCTTTCCTTTCTTCATAGTAACGTTTTAAACCTTATTTTAGGTTTTGTCTGCTTCCCGAAGTTTCTGTTAATATGTCATTGTATTTATCTGGGTAAATATTGCCTTTCCTTTTGAAAGAGGTTTCAAAATAAACTATGTCTATATTTATTAATCCCTTGACTTGGACCGGTTTTAAAGACACTTTCTTATCGTTAAAAATTGTCGCTTTTGCCGATTGGTTGTTACCGATAGAATGGTTTTTATACTCATAAAATGATGGGAGAACTTACAGCGCTCATCCTGTCGCCGTAGATAGGGGTGACTTGGTCCCGCAGTAGCTTGCCCCGGTTGTCAAAATGACCACGCGCCGCCACTGTAAAATACAATAGAACTTTAAAGCAGCAAATAGTAGGGACAATGGTTTTTGTCTGAGTAGCATGCTGTTCAATTTTTTTCCCACTGTTATCTATCACCAAATCAAACTTTTCCTCCGTTCATCCCAGGATATCATATTATTCTATTTTTTTTAATTTCCTTTGAAAATCCATGGCATGGTAAAATGGCTTCTCTCTATAACTTATTATTCCCTAGCACACTGTACTTTATACCTTCCTAATCTTCTGGCTGAAATGCAATCATAATAAGTTTTGTGGAAATGCTTCTTATTAAAAAATTTTTTTTTTGAAACTTCATCGCTTTTGGCAGAATCCAAAATTGGCAAATTTTTTTTCCCAAATTTTTCCAGAACAGCCATAACCACCAGCCATTCCCCCGTTTTATAGTATGTGGTATCATCACTCAATGATATTGTATTTGCATCCAAATTCCTAATCTTATTACTACATTTACACCCAGTGTGTTTCATGTTGTGTTGTGTCTTTATTTAGGATATAAATGTTGTTTTGTTATACAAACTCCTTTTTACAAACAGTTTTGTATACTCCACCCTTACCTCTGTTACCACACCCACCCACCCTCCTTGCACAACTGTCTGTATAAAGGACCATATTATACTTATTTGATTTACCTTATTATAATTTATACATATCAAAAAAGGGTGTATTCCGCACATTCGCGTTTTAGGCCAGTATGGTCTTGTGCATACATCCTGTCTTCAGTATTTATAATTACTACGCAATTCTTTTATTTTGCTTTTACGAGACGAATAAACATACATACATATTTTATTACTTCTCATCACTTGTCGTTATTAGTGCATGTTATTTGTCTGAAACAAGGTCGTTGACCCAATTTATTTCCTTTATTATATTTGGTGCAACATTTTATGCGAAAAAGTTGATACCAGGCCAATCTCTTCCCCATAGTACCAATGAAAACAAAATATATTTTCGTGTCTAAGCGATTGTTACACTAACTCCCGTGATCGCACTGTTGTATTTTCGTTACCACTCGGTCGATACTCGGGACATTTTGCTTTTAAAAAAAATAATAATTAATAATAATGTTTTTGAATTAGTTTATGTACCAAAAAATGTGTGTTATGTGCAAAAAAAAAAAATTCTTTCTTTATCTCTCATCTCAAAAAACTATCCTCAGCTTTAGTGATCCGATGAGGTGATTCACGAAATTAATTAGAGGTGAAGTGGTATCCATTTTCTCCATAGATCACGTAACCGCCTTCCCGCGTTTGCGCATATATATGCCTGAAACGATTACTGGGCAAGACATTCCCATAACCAACCCAAATAGGGTCCCGATATGTATGCCCTATCATACGCGCGCCTTTTTCTGTGCTATATGAAATTCTCTTTTCTACATGATAAAGTGGACTTCTATGGGTGTGGACCTTGGACTGACTGCCATACTTTTCACATGATAACGCCTTCTACATAACAATTCATGGTTGGTTCAAAATCGCGGTGTTGATGACACACAGATCCTTTCGTATATTATGTTTATTTATTAAGTCGGAAATACACCCTTATATAGATAGATTCATTATGATATAATATAATGCCAGTTTTCTTGAAAGCATGGTCTTCTTTAAAAATCGCATAATCACAGACGTCAGAAATCTTTTACCATTTCATATCTAGATAAAAAAAAAGTATTGGGATTAAATTGAAGTTTGTTCGAAGACTTCCTTGAAGTGATAGCGATGAATTTGAATTCAGACCAGACAGTTATTTACACTTCAGAACAGAAAATGATCACATAATCGAAAAATTGCTGCTTTTAAAATCAATTTTTTTAATCACACAACAAATTTAAAAATATATACTCAGTTGGTTACCAGATTATCTTATCTGGTAACAGTGAAACGAATATTCTTTCCAAGCTCAAATATTCACATACCTTTCCCAACGTGGCTCATAATCCAACTGTTAAATGTCGATACATCCATGAAAAAATTAACATTAAAATTTCCCATTTGATCTGTTGATCCACAAGGTGGTCCAAAACCAGAAAATCCAAGTTGTACCCATCGTTCGTTTCCATCGTCGCCAACAATCTAAATAGAAGTTTAGTTAGATAGAGAAAACATGACAGCCTCAAAGGGGTAAACCGGTGTCTTTAATAAACGGCATGCCCCACAGGCTTAGAGTCAATGCATATGGTCATAGCCGAGTTAATTTTTAAATAAAAAAACGGTATAAATACGAAAATACATGAAATGTTGGCAAGGCTATATTATCTAAAATTTTGAGGATCAAGAAATTATTGTACAATATTTTCCTAGAACTCTTATTGCCAAAAGCAATATTGAGCACTCATTATTATATAGAAGAGCCACACAACCCACCAGATTGCCATATTTTAGAGCATAATGTTGAAATAAGCATTTAAGGTGGAATTCATGCAATATTAAGTATTAGGATAGATACTTTGGCAGAAGGTTAGGCTATTCATATGGAGTGAGATTCATACAACTGGGACCAGTGTTGACAGGAGAGGAAACTACACTCTTGAGACGCTCTGCGTAAATTGACAGGGCGCTCGGCAATTGGCATTTTCATGCGTGTTTAAAAAAATTCCATAAAACAGTGCTTGTTGAATACATGTGTTGGTTTACAGTTTGAAATCAGTGTAAAATAATTATACACAGACAAATTTTCACTCCTATCACAGGTTGGTACACGCAACCGCCACCCCCACCACTAAAATCCGAGAATAGGGAACAATTGTTCTGTTTCAGAACATCTATTCCGGGATTCCTGAAAAATCCTCTTCATTATTCATTATTTTGTTTGATGAATATCCAAGCCTACCAAAGACAATGTAACACACAGGGATAAAAAAAATTTGCAATTTTACTTACTACGGCAGTTTGTTGTTAGTACAATCAATACAAATAATTATCAAATCCAATCCAATAAGAAATTAATTGGAAAAGAAAAACCACAATGATTGGCAATTTATTCTTTTAGATGCTTGTTTGGATTCATGAACTCGGGGAACTTATCTAACAAGATGAACAAAGAAAGTGCTGTGACTGGCAAATGATTGCTAAATACCTGTATTGGACCTATGTTAGTAAATGTAGTGTTTTGAAGATGACACAATAAAAGATGTGTCAAATTATGTGTCAAAGCAATTTTATCATAATTTTATGGTTACCAATACTTATATATATACATATAAGCGCTATATGATAGAAAAGTATTGAAAACTGCATAGTTCTATGAATATTGTGATTTGACATAAATTACACGACTTGCGGCCTGGAGCACAGGAAAGAGATTTGAGATCCTAAGCTTGACAAAGAAATAAACACAAATAGTAAATATTCCTGAAACATTGAACATAGAAACATTTACCTTTTTCACCAAACCATCACCACTGGTTCCTCGACATGGTGCATCAGCACGTGAAGGTCTAACACACAATATGGTTTTTGTGGATTTAATTAAAGACGATCCTTGGCATCTAAAACAGCATAAGATAGATTGTTGTGAAAGTGCTCGATATTTTATCATTTATTTGCATTGTGCATACACTTCAATAAAAGGAGAAATAAATATAAGCGATAGGAATATAGAACGACTCGCAATTGCAATTCGATGCATAAAATTCAAATTTTGTCGCCGACTCGTTATATTAAATAAGTAATAAAATATAAGTAAACAAATAAACATACGATTTATCAGAACGGCGTACAATACTTGTGGGATCGCTTTCCATTTTTGAAGTTTGTTTGAAATTTATCATATTAATCAGTAATCAGTAGTTTATTTTCTCACCATACTAAATGCACACTTGATATACAAATTGCAATAAATAAATAAAAAGGCATTTCAGGGTGAGGGGAGCCGCGAGAAACCAAATTTGGTTATCGAGCAGCGGCACCCATAAGCAAGTCTAACAAGGAAATAATAACAAAAAAAAAGTCGAACTGTGTATATACAGTATCATATATACGTTAATTTGAAAATAAATATAAATACGTCAAGGCATTCCAACCAGGTATGCCCAGTAATCTCGCGTTTCAACAACAACAAAACAAGAAACGACTCCGTGCACCAATTATCTAAGTAGCCATGACGATAGCTGCAAAGTAACAATGGTACCATTGTGAAGTGACTGTGGTCGTATGTAGAACATTGTATGGTGCAGGGCTACAGTTGTTTAGGTATCAATGGTAAAAATGAAGTTTCACGAACAGGAAGCCTACCAGTAGTATGGTATGCATGCAACTGTAGTACCGGTAGTCATAAATAATTTAACCTTTTATGGTAAGAAAATTGAACTTCAGTGTGTAACTGGAAGGCACATGATCAATGAATAAATGGTATTCTACAAGATCAAGGTAGGATAAAATTTCATGTGGAACTAACCACTTCATACAGAACATGGAAAAAGCAAAGGTAGGTAGATTGATAAAAATCTAATGTCAGTCAGTTTATGACATAACGATGCCAAATGTACAAAGATAAAAAAAAAAATAAATTTACAATCGAATATGGTTTAACATTAAAATGATGTTATTAAGGGTGCCAGTGACCAAGATCTTAGTAACTTAGATCAGGCTCAAATATTACCAATATATAACTGACTATTTTACATGACATCACAGTGCATGAACTATGCATGGTTTCTTCTTACATCCTCTCATTCACACAGTGGGTCAATCAGAGATGAATCAAATATGTAAAAAGAAACAATTCATAGTAGTAAATAGGTAATAAAGAGGTCATGGTCAGAAAAGACAATATGAGCTTTGCATTGGAAGCATGACTGATTGTAAATGCATATAGCAGGACAATTGTCATTTAATAAGAGAATGATACCTAAAATTTTTGATTTAGGTCAATATTTTAGCAAAAGCTCGCCCTTTGATATATTGGGTGAAATTAAAAATACAGTAAATACTTTTTGTAAGGCTGGGTCCATGTAACATACATAGGTAAAAATATTTGTTTGATTACACGATAAATTCCAAAATTATATATTTCAGGTACTCTGGATCACTGGATCAAGTCGACAGTGGAGCTGGCAATGGCGAAGAAAGTTCTGGATCCACTTTAATCGGATGAAAAGGCAGCAGAATGGTAAAGGGAAAGCATGAATTTTTTGTATTTAAATTTAAAGGTGTCATAAGATGAATGACGAAGGCTTTGACCTATGCTATTCCAAATTACAACTCCCCTGTATTTCAAGGAGTTTTGGCATTTGCTTGATGAAAATCGAGGGACAAATAAATCGGATTTAGTCGATGAGCGTGTATTATGCTCATGCACGTTACTAAGCATGACGAAATAGTCAGCAAAAGCTGGGGGCAATTGGTTGTTGTTAAATTGGTGCATAAGTTTAGAAATCTCTAGTTTATAGATGTCGGACAATTTTAGAACCCTGGTCTTGTGGTATAGGATATTCAGGTTAGAACGAATAGATGCCCTACAGAGAATTCTAACAGCCCTATTTTGTAAAATCTCTAATTTATTCAAGTTTGTTTTGGTAGCGGAACCCCATGCAGCTAAGGCATATTGGATATGACATTGAAAAAGAGCCAAATATACTGTTCGCAGAGTCGAGTCGTTTACATAATGCCTTAACTTCCCTAGGATCCCGACTGATCTTGACAATTTCTTATGCAATTCATTGGTATGAAAGTTCCATTTTAAATTGATTGTCAATAGTGAGGCCAAGGTATTTATAAGAGTGAACAATTTCAAGAGGGAGACCTGTAATTTTGATTGAGATGTTCGCATGTCTGGCTAGAGATTTGTGGCCGAATAACATGACTTTGGATTTTGTATATTCACAGTAAGTTTATTGGAAGTCATCCAATCATATACTTTATTCATTTCAGTGTTCACCTTGTCTTGGAGAATACTCGGATCTTTTGCACTGTAGAGCAGGCAAGCATCATCAGCAAACAATTTGCTCAAGAAATTGGAGCAGTTAGACAGATCATTTATGGTAAATTAAGAAACCAAGAGGACCTAACACACTACCTTGAGGAATTCCGTGATGAATGGGCAACATCGGAGACTGCTGAGAATCCACCTCCACATATTGGAATCGACCCGAAAGGTAATTGCTTAATAGTTTGCCTGTAGCACCTCGAAAGCCATAGTGTCTCAGTTTTTGGGAAAGAATACTATGGTTGACAGTGTCAAAGGCTTTTTTTAAATCGAGAAAAATACAGCAGACAAACTCGCCTTTGTCAATTTTATCATAAATAAATGATGTTAGATCTAAAATAGCATGACTGGTGGAATTATTGGTTTGAAATCCAAATTGACGTTTATTGATCAGGTTGAATTTTGTACAAAAATTGATCAATCTGCAATGTAAAGTTTTTCTAAGATAATGGCAATAGAGGAGAGGATGGAGATTGGTCGGTAATTTGAAGGGTCATTATGCTTACCACTTTTTGAAAATTGGTTTCACTCTAGCAACTTTTAAAGAGGAAGGGAAATACCCAATTTGAATGAAAAATTGAAAAAATGACTGAGCACTGGTGATAGGATATCAGCAAACTATTTTTAGGAAGTGTGATGGAATACCATCAGGCCCAATTGCTTTCCTTTTTTTAGATTCAATATCATTTGGAGGACCTCTGCAGGAGTAGTTACTTCAAGAAGAAAGAGCTTTGCAGAGGAGCACCCAAGAAGTACGCGAATGATTTTGAGCTATGAGGTAGTTTATCTGCAAGCTTCTTCCCCACTGTTGAGAAAAATTTATTGATTCGCTAGCCACCATGACAGGGTCTCTGACTGTAGTACCATTATCGAGTTTCAATTCTGAGATGGGGGTATCATCTCTGGACTTGATTTTGATAATTTCATTTATAGTCTTCCAAGTGTGTTTTACATCACCTCGGTTGTTTTTGAGGATTTTATGGTAATACAATTGTTTTGATTTTCTCTGCAAATGATTTAAGATATTTTTATATTTTTTAAAGTAAAGACGCTCAAGTAAATTTCCTTTTAAAAATTTTTTTTTGAACATTTGATTTTTGTGTTTGATGGACTTGCGAATCCCCCTAGTTATCCAAGGCTTCAAGTACAATTATTTTCTCGACGTGATGCAAGTCGAAGTGGGGCATGTTTGTTGATTAACCATTTCAATTGGCCAAGGAAAGAATCGAAAGATAAATTAAAATTTGCTTTACAGAGAGCGGTATCAATGTAGTTTGTTACACATCGACTCGACCTCAGATCTGAAAGAGTCGCTACAAATTTTGTCAAATCTCGCTTCATCCGAGTTTTGTCTTGGAAGAAACATTTAAACCAGAGATTGTACAAATTACAGGAAAATGGTCAGTAATATCACTAAGCAAAATAAATGATGAAGAGACATTACCTATGTTATTTGTATAGATATGATCTATGAGGGTGTGGGTGGATGATGTGACTCTAGTTGGTTTTGTAATCACAGGCAATACGAAATAGGACATAAGCATGTCCAAATATTGTTAGTAGTGGGATTGTCATGGGTGTCAGTAGGTTGATGTTGAAGTCACCTAATATTACAAACCTCTTTTTCGCCATTGCCAGCTTCTCGAAAACAAGAGCCATTGCTCCAGAAAATGAGGGTATATTACATTTGGGGTGTTTGTAAATGACACCAACTACAAATCTCTGGTTGTTCGAGTTAAGTTTGATCTCTACCCACAAGTCCTCACAATTTGGAAATCCTAAATCAAATTCTTGGATCACCTGGTAATCTAAGTTGCTTTTAAGATAAAAACCTACACCACCAGCTTGGGTAGGAGTAGGAACATATAAAAAGTTATATCCTGGGATGTCGACATTTTCGGCCATTCCCCCAGCTTTAATTCTTGGTCTCGCTTAGCGCCAATAATATTGTGGGAGATATTGAAAATTTGATGTCAATTCGACTAAGCGGTCAATGTATTTGGTAGAGATCTGATGTTGAAGTGTACCAAAATAAGGTCAGATGGTAGAAATCTAGATGAGACCTCACTGATCTCGTTTAACTCGATGTATCGACAGTGAGTTGTACTAACATGATGATGTAAATTGTTAGATTCCCAGTTCATTTTGGAACAATATATAGGTACATCATGGACAGTTAGACATTGAATCGTATTGAATAAGTGAATAAAAAGTATACACAGAAACTTGTTAATAAGGGCTTACATTGAAAGTGGGGCCTAATTAGCAACAATAGAGTTAGATTTAAAATAACAATAGATAGAAAATTACAGTGGGAATTACAATTAATCAACTTATCTGATTTTTTGCAGATCTTCTTCATCTGATATCGACAGGGGTATTGGTATCCTTGTTTTTTTCACCAAACACTCGCCCATTGGAAGTCCAAAGAAAGGCGTACCCACATTCGTTTTTTCAGGATCTTAGCCTTGATAGAACAGGTTTTTATTTTTTCTGTTAAGTTTTCCACAATAAAAGCTTTTTGATAAATTGGTTAAAGGTGATTTGTTGGAAGCAGTTCTTATGAGGTTGCGATTTTAAGAATTTTGCTTCGGATTTTTCTGTTAGTGAACTGGCGATTATTGGCTTGTGGATATTAGAGTTTGTGAGTGGGACTGCGATGTGTAACTGAGATATCAGATGGTTTGATATCTACATGAATCAGTTTTCCTATTTCCATTATTAGTTTATCTGTGTCCTCATTCACAGTTGGGGCAAGACCATGAAACTCTAGATGTCGAGTCGAGAGCGCCTTTCCTGTTTCCTCCATTTTTCTGTGGCATAATACAGATCTTCCTCAAGATCATTAACAAATCTTCTAATTCTCTTATTCTTTTGTCACAGTTTATAATTTTTCCTTCCATAAATTTCTTGCTTTGCGGATAATTTATCGAACATATCCGACTGAAAATTCTGGGTTTCCTTGATTAAGGCAATGTCCTCTTTTATTTCCCTAAAGATTGGATTTGGTCTTCCATACATTCTTTAAGGCCTGGGCTTAGGGGTATGTATCCGAAGTAAGATTTGCTGTATGAAGTTCTCAGCAAGGGTACTTGGTGATTAGAGATGGTAGTTGGCTTCTATTTGTCTCTGGATGCTTCCTGTAGATTTTTTTGAAAATTAGGTCCCTCCTGTTGATATGAAAACAGGACCTATTGGGGAGAGGCCAGGGTCTGGTAGGCTTCTGCTTAGACGATGTTTCGGCTTCGGCTTTCTCGATTGTAGTTGAAAGCAGCCATGTCAGTTTTGGAGTGTCGACATATCGCTGATGTAGATTGTAAAATCGTCAGTGATGTTTACTATTTAAGTTAGACTATAAGCTATTTTAAGATCTTAATCAAATAGCGAATAATCAATGTTTAATCCTGCAAAATATATCGGCACATTTGACGGAACATTGAGAGCCAGATGATCTCCTGTGATGCAAAAGAGGATAATTTATTGACATGAAAAACATACTTGAAGATTAATAAAATGAGGGGAACAACAGAAACCCTTAAATATAATATCCGCTCATCAAATAAAATGACATGAGCATTGAGAATGTTAGTTGATTTTATATATTTTCTTTTTTAATTATATCCAATATTTGTTCCAGGAGGGTTTATTAGAGTAGCGTTTGATCTATTCTGATCTGTCAATGGAATATGTCAATTGGAAAAATAGCCTTAAATTTTTACGATGGTATGAAATTTTCTAGTTAGAAGATATATGTAAACTAGGACACTATGAATTCAATTCATCATATTTATTTAAAAAAAAAATGGAAGTCTCATATGAAAACTAAAAAAAACTAACTGAGCACAAGTTATGACATTGTTAGTAAATTACGATTTTACTTCTATATTAACAATTGAATAATAATTATTATTCCCAAAGATTACCATGCGCCCTGCAGCTTTTCGACTTAGATTTTTTGACGCCATCATTGATGCATGGGAGGCATACTGGTCGAATATAATCATTGAATTCTATTTCTCCACTTGGTTTATCAGGATCAACAACCCATGAATTTTTTTCAACCATTATTCGATCGCCAATTTCAATCTAAAATTAATTACAGTATGATTGAAATAAACAGGAAAAAACTACATTGTGCAAACCTCAGCAAATATATTCTCCTAATGTTTTGTATTTGCGCTTTTTAGATACTATGCTTCGGCAAGTGTTCATACAAATGAGCCATGGCTTGAATCATCGTTCGGAGCTTGGGAATCCCATGCGGGGCTAATTATGTGTGAGAGGATTGCTGGACTTTTCGCCTCCGTAGGGTGGTTCACATAACTGCTGGAAGGTTAGGTTTTTTTCCACCATCAAGTATATTCTTCCGAAAACAAATAATTCTATAGGCGACATGGAATGTTAACTAGACGAGAGCACGTGGTTCGCCATATGGTTAAGCTGTCCTAACGGCTTTTCCTCTCCCCCGGGATAAATATGTAAATCCTATCCACTATTGAGTTTGTATGTAAAATGTTTCGCCTTTTAAAAGGTCACAAAGATTGAACACTACTTGAAGAATAACATGAAGTAAGTTCTATTTACATTGCATATACAGTAGGCGATTCAAGGTATATAAATGGTTTCCAACCCCATACCAAACAAACTCCCACCAAATTAGTTACGTTATGTTAAACCAGCAAAATATATTCAAATTGAATATTAACATTTTTTACCAATGCAACGTCATTCTCCTTCATAGACCTCTGTGGATGTAAGATAATATTTTTTGGACGATAAATCTGAATGTAATCTGGCATTGTATTAACGTTGATTGGAATAGATGTCGCTCCTGGATGAATAAATTTCAACATTGAAAATAAGATGCAAGAAGCATTTGTTCGGAACATGGTGATCTAATCAAACATATTGGACATAAAAATTCAGTATGTTCAAAATTTTTTGAGAAATATAGGTACGGTATATATAAACAAGGTGTCATAACAAAGAGATTAAAGCTCATTCACATGGATACATAATCATTGGAGTATGCATTTCGCTAGCTAGCTAATCATTCCAGATAGCATTGATGTACCAGATGAAAAAAATCACAGCCATCCTATGTTTATTTACAACAATCGAGTTCAGCAACGCCCCTCACATAAGATAATACCATTGAAGAATCACCATGAACTTGGTGTAAAATGGAAAGGCATAAAAACTGACATCTGTTACACCTCAGCCAGATATCTGTTTGATCAATTTTATATTCTAACTTACTCTCTGTAAAATAAAAATTTTGACAAGACTTGTGCCGAAGATTGACAATTTACTTTAGGGTAGGTTTTCAAATTTGACTATTACTAGAGAATGATAGTAGACCAGTTATTAGAGTATTGACATCAAAGGTGGTCTTTAAAAATCATATTCTAAAATATTACCTAACACAATAATGATGCATTTCATACAGCTGCTATATACAAAAGATGATCCTCCTGCCAAAATCCATTTTTTGTTGATGATCGTTCCACCATCAACCTGTTAAAATCAAATGAATCGTGATACTGAAAACTGGGAAAATAAGGTAAAATCATAGGATAAAGAATTTACTTTGTAGATATTATTTTATCTCTCAAAAATAAACCTTACTTGTTTAGTTTGTATATTTCCATTAGGAGCCAATGGTAGTTCAGAAAGTATAGTTGCTTTCCATGGCCATTGTCCTGGATATGCTGTATATGTATAACCAGAATCTGATGCTTTCTTTTGTAAAGGAGCTGTCCCGCAAGTAACTGCAGTAAATAAAAATTTAACTATTTAAAGTAATATTCTGGTCCAGATAAGGTAAATCAATAGGAATTCCAAAAAGAGAAAAACTCACACATAAAGGATGTGGCAGGTAAACTTAAAAAAATCAGATACTTCCCCTAATATACTTAAAAATACTATGTCTGATTCAACCCAAATTCTTAACCTTTTCCAACCTAAACATAGATGAAATGGATTACCGGTATAACTAAAGGCTCGCCACTGCACTTCAGATTACCTTGTGTGGGTTTGGAGGTTCGAATTGCGTGACAATGTGGCTCATCGTGGTAAGCGTTAGAAATACGCTCGCCACCGCATCTCTGGTTACTCTGCGTGGGTTCGCAGATTCGAAAGCGAGAATGGTTATGTGTTAGAGGCTGCCGTAGGGTAGTTCACGTAACCGCTGGTCAGTTACAGTTTTCTCCACCATCAAGTCCATGCTTCCGAAAACAAATAACTAACTAATCCCATACCCGACATGGAATGGTAACTGGACGAGAGGCCGTGGGGTTTTTTTGTGGCCCCCCTTTATGGTTTAAAAAAGGGTTGCATCTCATCGGGTTTCCTTTCCCTGGGATAAATATGTAAATTCTTATCCTATGCTAATCATGCGGGGGAATATTATGTGCAAGAAAATTTAGCTGGACTCCTTCTAAAAAGAGCTAGGACAAATTGCACAGCTGCAGTGCAAAGTCAAAGTACATTAAGTTGATTGGTCCGACGCTTTGGGTCGAAATACATTATAAATATATCAAACAAGATATGAAGTTTACACAAATCATGTTTGTTAAGACACATGCGAAAAATAAGCCATCCTCCGAAAGAATAAAATAAGCATAGCTGCCCTATAAGACATCCCCCCACCCCCAAAATGAAAAATAGGGCCAAAAAATTGGGTACAGGATGTGACTTTAATAGCCGGGAAATATGATACTAATATGAAATATTACCCTTTAAATATTTGAAGACCCTGCTTTCTTCCCCCCCAAAAAACAATTGAGTTTGACATTCTGGCTACTGTAAATAGTGATGTCGCGATTATTTGTTCTTGAATTAACTGTGTCTATTTGTGGTAAAAAAATTAATACTCCATCTCATTTTTTCCTTCTGAAATGTACCCAAATCTAGGCACTGAAATAATTTAAACAATTATTTTATAACTAATTATTACAATTTTTCACAGAGCAACTCAAATTTAGATCATACCCTTTTCGGTATGGCTCGTAATCCAATCTTGTAAGGAAGATACGTCAGTGAAAAAATTCAGATTGAAATTTCCTTGCTTGTCTTTTGATCCACAAGCTGGACCAAAACTGGAAAAGCCAAGTTGAACCCATCTTTCTATTCCATTATCAGAAATAATCTGAACAAAGTTGTTGTCACAAATAAGTTTAACAAATACCAGACTTACTAATCTACCGTAACACCCAACATGGATTGGTAACTAGACTAGAGGTCATGGTCTGCTATATGGTTTAGCCGGCTTATTGATCTCTCTCATGGATGAATGAAAAAATTCTATACTATTTCCTCACCGTGAAAGTATATTTTTTAATCTATCACACACATAAAATAAACTGCTGAATAAAATAAAAAAATAAAATAAAAAATAAAATTTTTCAGCTATTCCTATAACCTACTTGACTAGAAGCCAGACAAGACGATATGTTTGCAGTATGAATGAGTATATCAACCCCCCTATGAACCAAAATAAGGATAAACAATTCACTGCTATCATATTAGAAAATGGTGATTTTACCTTTTTCACCAAGCCATCACCACTAGTTCCTTGGCATGGTGCATCAGCACGAGATGGTCTAACACACATTATGGTTTTTGTTGATTTAATTAAAGATGATCCTCTGCATCTAAAATTAAATTGTCAAATTGATTGATTGTTTTATGACCAAGTTTTTATTAGCAACATAAAATGATTACAGTACCGGTATGCTAAAACTCGGATGATCCTGCACCCTGATTCAATATTTTTAATGACTTGCCGAATATGTGAAAAAAATGTTGTGATGTGATGTGAAAAAAATGAGGCATAAATGTCAATTTTATGGACATGCTGAGAGAGAGAGAATCATGGTCATCTGAGTCAGTCATCACCAGTGGCGTGCCTGGAGGGGGGCGAGAGGGGCGGCCGCCCCGGGCAGCACGTTGTAGGGGCAGCAGAACCAAGATGTTGAGTCTGCGTTATTACACACAAAAGACATATTTTTTTTTGTTTGTTTTATTAATCAAAAGCTGACATTATGTGTTTAGTATTGTGCGACTGACTGAGGTAATGATGAGTCAACAATGGATGTTTCCCCGATCGTCTCTACCTAGATTTTTCAATTGCGACATTTCTGGTGCTCATTTTAAGGGTGGTTTCGCTAGTTTACGCCTTGGAATGGTTAATATATATGTCTCAAAGAATCATTTCAATTTCAAATAGGTAACCCTGTTATTAAAAGGTACCGACCGATCTATATCACAGGTATTTCTAAACTACCGTAACTTTTGATTATTCTATTCAATTCAAGAGACTTGCAGCACACAAACACAAATATATTTCTGTAACATTTCGTCGAATTTACAAACATCCCAAAAAAGAGTTCAACAATTTGTAGAAAATTACACCGAAAGAAACCAGAGTACACCACAAGCGGAGCCGAAAGAACTTCATAGCAACAGGGACATCTCTTAAAGGTCTCCAATTTACTTATTGAAACGTTACAGAAATATATATTTGTGTTTGTGTGCAGCAAGGCTCTTGAATTGAATAGAATAGCCATTTACAGTCTTGCTACAGCATCTTTGCGTAATACGCATACGGATCCACCTGCGCAAAAGCATATAGAGCAAGGAAAGGTAGTTAAGTTTCATGCTACCTCAACTGTTAGGTAACTTTTGATTACTGTAATTAAATATAAAAAGACAGAATAATTAAATTATATTTCATTCGTACTGAAATTTCCGAAACATAAACAAAAACTAACAAATTGCACGGGAAAACGAGGTCATGTCTATGGTTGTAAAAAATCTGTCTGTTCGGCTGGCAAATTGTATACTGTTACGTCACTTTCCCAAAGGAGAAACAGAGATTTTCCAAAAAAATGCTAAAGATTTTTTTTGCTTATTTGATTGAGCTTAGCTGGGAAGTTTTTTTCAACTTTTTGCATTTCATATTGTTTATTATTTACAATCGAATACCCAATTGCTAGTTGCGAACGATCTTTCTCCAAGTTGAAACAGATAAAAACATATTTGAGGTATTCATTGTCAAATTAGCGCCTGTCCATTTATCTTCGATTAGCATCGAAAAGAAATTCCTGACGAGCGAGGTGGAAGAGGCTGTCATTCACACATTTGTTAACAGCAAGTGGCGATTTGACATAGAAATAAGTGACTTGCTTTTTGTTAATACATGAGTTCAATCGTATACGTGTTGTTTAGTTTAATGATTTATACAAACATTTCACTTTTTCTTGACCTTTAATTTATTTATTTTCATGTATAACGACATCTATATTCTGTTTAACCCCCGAAATATTTTTTAAGTTAGGGATAAGGGGCAGCATTATCAGAAACTCGACCCCGGGCAGCAGAAAAGTTTGGCACGCCCCTGGTCACCACCCACCACCCTGAGGCAAAAAACATCTACTGCTTTCTGTTAGATGCCTGTTATGTTGTACTCAGGTATATGAAAACAAATTTTTGATTCATTAAAACAGAAAATATAACATACATCTTTTCAGAGCGTTGCACAAGAGTCATGGGATCACTTTCCACTGATTGTCCCTCTATAACTTGTTGGATAGCAAATCCCACGAAATATGCTGGGCTGGTCGGTTGAACATTGTAAGCCAGATCATCTCCTATTAGGTAAAGAAATTTATCAAACATGAAAAAAACAGTTATGTTGTTTATAGATGTTTCGTGATAAGCGTGGCCATTGGGAGCTATAAATACTGGCACAAGAATTTGCACTGACAACATAATATATGCTGTTTGAAAATTTTGAACAGGGTAACTGAGCCACAGTGTGGGGTAAAACTGCAATGTTTTATGATTTTCATATTTACAAGGTTTATCGATAAGTACTGTCTTACATTAAGCTTGTTATTGATCTAAAGTAGTTTTCTATAATTATTTAAAACATTTCTATTAAAATACCGTGCATTCTACAGCTTTTTGTATTCGATTTTTTTACACCATCATTTATGCATGGAAGACAAACTGGGCGAATATAATCATTAAACTCTATTTTTCCACTTGTTTTATCGGAATCAGCCACCAATTTTCCATTTACAACTTTCAATTGATCACCGATTTCAACCTAGAAAGATATTATAATAGTGAAAAAATACATACATGTAAGGTACAAGACCCAACCCAAAGTTTTGTATAAAAAGTTGTCGGTACAATAACTAAATTTTACAGTAACAAAACTACACAAACCAATGTCAACAGGACTTCAATATGTACAATACAGTCTCACTTGCTATTGTCAAATTATTGACTTGATTTCCGGATTCAGCAGTATAGAAAAATTACTGTCAATCAATTCAACATACTATTCCAATGATGACAAAAGTCGTCAACACAATCATCAAATTTTACAGTACCAAAACTACACAAAACAATGTTATCAGAGCTTCAATATGTACATGGTAGCATAATTTGCCATTGCAAAATTATTGACTCTATTATATGTTGCATCTGTGGTTTGTCAAACAACAAAATATAAATCTGCTTGTCACATTCAGCAGTATAGACAAATTACTGTGAGTGAATTCAGTGTACTACTCCAATGAAAGCATTTCATGTTCCATACTTCAAAGTCAAATCTTCTACTATTTGAAATGGAATTCATTTTTCATGTTCATTCCATACATGGTTAGATAAACTAATAGTTTGTGAAATTCCTTTAACACTTCCCATCCGGATTTTTAGCAGTAATTCTTAGTTGGGAAAAAACAGGTTATCGTATGATTAGGCTATTTTACAGTAAAAAAAATTGAAGAACTTTTGCATTTCATATATTATTTATTAAATTATTTAAATAAAATAATCGACATATATTTCATCTTTTTTTGCTGTACTAAATAACGTACCGTACATAAAAATTAAATACTCATTTACCAGTGCAATATCATTTTCTTTGAGAGAATATTGAGGATGCGTAATAATAGTTTTTGGTTGATAGATCCGCATATAATCGGGTATGTTATAAACGTTAATTGGAAGACTTGTCACACCTGAATGAATGATAATAAATAATATTTAAAACCCATAGAAATATATTCAATCAGTAAAGTTTTTTCTTGAAAGAGTTGTAACAGAAAATGTTAGTGGGTTACAGCTCGAATTTATTTTAAACTTATCAAGTCATTCTTTCATAAAATATATATTTATAATTATACAATATCAATGATATATTACTCTATTTAACTCATTAATCGCATCTCAATTTTCAAGCCTTGTTAAGAGCCTCAGGTACATTTTTTTGTAGTTTGTTTTGGGTCTGTTGCAAGAATTTGCTCAATGCAAGGTCACATTTACATTTACTTAGGAATGAAAAAGACTGATTTTTAAACGAAGCTACAGGTAACCAAATAAAATGCCCCTAGGGATGTATGAGTATTCGTTTCAATTTTTGTTTTTAAAAAAGATAGCCAAATAAAGAAAGTCAAATTAAAACATCAAGCCAGAAACTCATAGTTGAAAGAATATCAGCAAAAGTGAAATTAACATAATGCTAGTACACTATATTCGAAGATATCTTTCATTGTCAACATTTGGCATACGATTCTTTTAGGCAATACTGGAAATTAAAATTTTCAGTGAAGATGAGAAGGACACCAAATCCTTGAAAACCGTTTTCACCGAATATAAAATGAAATATTACCTGTAACAATAATAGCGCATTCGGGGCAGTCAATATATTCAAATGTAGATCCTGCTGCAAGTATCCACTTTTTATTTATAATCATTCCGCCATTAACCTGGTGGATGAAAAAATATGAAAATTCAAAAAAGTTGTGAAATAGTAAAACGCAGATAGTGACAAAAAGCATTTAGCCTATTAAAATTCTGTGAGTAAGGAGTGAAAATCTAGCCAACTTAGTCCTAAGAGTTATTTTGAAAACAAGCTTTGATAGTGATTTTGAAGAAACCCACAAAACCTGTAGTCAGGAATGTTATAACAATTGATGGCATGTGGGATGGATGTGAAAGCTAGGGCAAGTTCTATTAATACCAGTAATAGTAGTGAATAAACTAATTTTTAAAAATAGTTTTTTCGCAAACTCACTTCTATGAATGAACCAAATTGAAAATACTGGTATATTACCTCATTACCTCAGTTCATTTTTGTATTCATTTATTTCATCATTACCTACAATATTTAGTACCGTTATTTATATAATATAAAAAGATATTAATAAAGGTAGGTAGGTACCTGTTTAACTATCAAATCTCCATTTATAGCTATTGGATTCTTGTCAAATATACTAACACGCCATGGCCATTGTCCCGGGTATGACCAGTGGCCAGTAGTTGGTTGTTTTACTGGAACTGTTCCACAAATCTCTGAATGTAGTAACAACATAGCTGTATTTAGGTAGAAAATGCCTCACTTGGCCAACCAGTAAGAAAACTATAAATATCACATATTTATCCGGGGAAAGAAGAGGTTGATAAAATGGCTTAATAATATGACAAACTCCGGCCCCTCGTCTGGTTACCAATCAATGGATATGGTCGAGTATGGAATAATTTAGTCAATTATCTTACTATCCACGGACCTAATGGTGAAGGAAGCCTGAACCAACCAGCGGTTATGTGAACCAAAAAATGTCAATGCATGCAAATATCCACCGATATAAATGTCCATGGTTACAGCTGCTCAATGAAGTAAAACTATCATAGGTTCAAATAAACATGAGTATAAATATCTCTGCTTTATAACCTTCCTTGGTGCAAAGTTACAGCTGAAAATATATTTAAGTGCAAATGGACTTGTTGCAATTGATTGGTACACTGTCCAAATGTACATGGATGTAAAAGTTTAGCAGTCGACTGTTGATCACCATCCACAAAACCTTTTCAAATAAATCGCATTACTAATTAGTAGAATGATCAGTATAATTACCTTTTGGTTCTATTGTCTGCCTAATCCAAGAATATATTGTTGTTACATCTGTGTGGTATTCAGGAGATTTTTTTTGGCAGGGTCCTCCAAAAGTGACTATACCCAACTGCACCCAACAAGTTTTATCACCTTTTTTGATCTGAAAGTAATAGTTTACTCTTAGACCAAGCTGGAATTTATTTGATAATTATCTAATTGAGCTAAACAGTAGAAAATATTAATACAATAGTCATTGCAAGCCAGATTATTTTTGTCCAAAATTCAATTTCGAATCCCACTTTATGCAAGAAAATGAACTTGATATCTATCAATTTTAGTATAAGCAAACAACATCTGACCAGCAGGTCGAAAAAATCCCTATAGAAAAATCTAAAGCAATTGAAACAATAAATACCATCTTCATATCAATCTATTTAATAAATATCTTCTGAATATAAAATTTGTGAGAACATATGTGATAGAAATTTTTATTCTCAAAATCTCAATGCATTTTAGCAATAGCAATCAGGAGTTGAAGTTGGTGCAACTTCCACCATATATGACTCATTTCCATAAATAAATTCCCATGGGCATTTTCAAATTATATTAAATACATTTTAAAAAACTTTTTTCATTTTTTGTTCATCTTTAAATTAACCTAACACAATATCCCAGGCACACTATGCCATATATTGAGTAAGAAATTGGATGGGCAATACTGAACCAAAAAGATTCTGAAACATACTGAATCACTACTGCTTTGCCAGTGTTTCACCTTCATGTTTAAGGTTTCTTTACTTAAATCTCTTGTCTCACAGTCAAGCTACTCACTTGTTTTACTAAAGCACTTCCACCCGTTGACAAGCATGGAGCATCAGCTTTCTTTGATAAAGTGCACAACATGGAATCTGTGAAAGTCACAGTGATATCGATTTTCTTCATTTCGCGGCTACACCTGTAATTATCACAAAAGATTATATAAATTTATTGCATTATTAAATTTCCGTATTATCCGTATATATATATACGAAATCCTTTTGTGCTCCTAGAGCAGGGTTTCCCAAACTGGGGTCCAAACTGGGGTTTCCCAAACTGGGGACAACTGCAGAGGGGGTCCGCAACGATATGAAAAAATGGTCAATATTATCTGATCAATATTTAATGATTGATTTCAATTAAAAGGAAATTGCATATTTTTTGTTGAGCGTTGCGAACAAATATCCATTGTTGTCAGAAAAGGCAATTAAAATCCTTTTGCAACGACCTACATTCATGAGGCAGCATTTTCACTCTTATAAATATGATGACAAAATACAGGTCGAGACTTGCCGTCCGATCTATAGGTTTGCTTGTCACAAATTGCTCCGAGAATCAAAAAATTGTGCAGTGAAAAGCAACCTAATTCATCACATTAATGCCGTTTGTGTTGTGTTGTAAATGCAACATTATCTTTACTCGTTGGTTAGGCACTGAAATTGATACAGCAAAGCGTGGGGTTCCGTCAAAATTAGGATTCTCAAATAGGGGTCCGCGCCCTAAAAAGTTTGAGAAACTCTGTTCTAGAGGTTTCAGGAAGGCTATATTAAAAACACTGCCAAGGACAACATCCTAACTTTATCCATCTTTGGTCAGTCATTATTTGGAAAATTTCACACATTTGGCAGCATGCAGGCAATGAGTCATATTCGTAACAATACTCAGTAATCCACAATCAAAAACATGCAGCTGCTGATATTTTATAATATAGAAAAATGGAGACCATCAACTGAACATCAATGGCCCGCCCCGAAGGTCTGTATTCTGCATTAGCTATAAATATACATTTACCTGCCCCTATCCAATATTGTCACAGTATCTTTCTCAAGATCGTTATTAGCAAGCACGTTTGTATCTCTCACATTGACCCCAGTCATGAGCGCCCTTTTTCCAGTTGTTGGGGATATCATGGAAGCGAGGGCTTTCCCTAAAATAACACATACCGGTAATCCATAATTAAAAATTGAATGGAAAAATAAATCAAAAGCAAAGTGCTAGTGATGATTATTTTTTTTTGTACAATATTCCAGTTGAATTATTTTGAGAAATGACAAGCTGTTTGAATGAAAAAGCTGAAACAGACGACAATTTAATGTACGGTACATATTTGCTACAAGATGAGATCATAAATATATCACAGAGTTCCAATGAAATTAAAGTTTCAGTTATTACTCAGTAACTACTTGCCCAGAGTCCACTTCAGAGCAATGACTGGCAGGAAATAAAACCTATTTAAAACAGCTTCAAAATCAAGTGAAATGTTCAAGTGAAAAATTAATATTGAAAACCAGAACTACTAAGGCTTAAAATGTATTAGAACTATTGATAATTTGATTTCACGTAATGTTTGAGTAATATATCGACATCGGTAAAGAATAATTTTTTAAACTCCCACGTTGGTTTCAATAAAACATTTTTACCGTGAGCTACACATTGTTTGTCAGTGTAAGAGAATGACATTCCACATTCTGTTAAGCACGGTAAACAAACTGGTCGAATAAAATCATTAAACTGCACAATGCCGTGTTGAGCAGAATCATCAACCATCCATCCATTTCTAACAGTTTTTAACGGTTTTCCAATTCGTATCTGAACAAAATTAGTATACCATATAAGGATCGCCTAAAGAGGTTTCTGTGTGAAAGGAAAATCACTATATTAGCATAACTATTTATTTTATATTAATGCTACACGGCAGGAGAAATAAAACTAGACTCATTCAGCAGTCTATTAAATATTGTGAAGTATTTTGCTACAATATGAACAACATTTACCAGAGCAGCATCATAGTCATATCGGCTTCTTATGTTGCGATCTGGATGGAGAAAAATCTCGGCTGCTTGGAAAGCTCTTGCTTCTTTAGAAGATGATGAAAACTTTGTAGAACCTTAAAAATGCAGTAATTTCCCTTTTTTTTCATTATATGCTTTAGAGGTGAATGAACGACTAAGCGATGCTAAAAAAGGAACTATATTTTTGAGGATATCATTTACAATGAGTATGGAGATTTTCCAAGGCTTTGGCAAAATGTAGCTTGTTTTGCTATTTTCTAGAGATATTAAACAGACTCCAGAAAAAACAGGCTTCTGCTCTACACATATCATCTGTACGACTATACATTCAGGCTGTGTAAATGACAGTTGACATGGTATTCAAATATAGTACTCACCCAGAATAAGAATGGCGCATTGTTCTCTCAAGGCAATTTTCATGCTAGTAAATAAATATGATGCTGATAAAATCCAATTGTTGTTTATAAGTGATCCAGACCCTGAGTGCAATAGTAATGCAGATGTAATCTGAAAAATAGAAATATGATATACTATGTCGGGATCGGAAAGAGTTAACCAGTTATTTGTTGTTCGGATACATGAACGTTGTTAGCGAAAAAGCCATAACCAACAAATGTATACATAATCTAGGCTGGGTAGAGTAGTCCAACAATCCTTTATCACAGGTGTTCAAAAATTTTCCTTTATTCTATTTCAGTGGCTCCTAACCATTTTCGTTAAATTCCTTCACCAATTTTCAAACTCTCAATTCCTCCCTCACTATGCATAAGGAGTATTTTATTTTTCAATCTTTAATAGATTCATAGCTAATGTTATGCTTTTGTATTATTTTGGGGTGTCTCAAAAATGTCGTGCCGCACTTGTCCCACTTGTACCACGTGTCCCACTTGTCCTGCATGTCCCACCTGTACCACATATTCCCCGTTACTCATGTGTCCCACTTGTCCTACTTGTACCAAGTGTCTGACTTGTCCCACTTGTACCATGTGTCCCACTTGTTCCACTCTTGAACCAAGGGACAAGTGGGACACCTGGGACAAGTGGGACATGACATTTTGGAGATATCGTTATTTAAGTAGCTTATAATGTGTGCATGAATGATTATGATAGTAATGAAGAGGAACTAAAGAATATTAGTAGTACTACAGCAAATACAAATCAAAACCCCCTCCTGGAAAGAAATCACTTCCCAGTTGGGAAACGCGGTGCAATTTGCAAATAGGATTGAATTGCCTTGGATTTAAAAACTTCATATTTTTACTTATATATTATCTCAATCATAGCAAAATATTTTTCACAGAATATGGTAGAAACATATATACTCACAAAATCACTACATGCTGATCTGGTAATAATAATATTAACGTGCCATGGCCACTCTCCAGGCACAGATTTTGTTTCTCCTCTATTCGCATACTTGCTATCTATTTGGCCACACCCTATTTCACTGGGTAATGTAGTTGGTGTTGTAATCTCTTTTGTTGTAACTGGTGCCTCTGTACCTAAAATACATCTCCACTAAGTGATATCACAATAGGAGATTTTACTCCTCACCTACATGTGACCTTTTTTAAACAATTCTAGTTTACAAGGATTACATAAAATGATGCAAAAGTTGTTTCCAAACCTCTACCATGATAATTTTTTTTAATCATGTGGCATATTTCATTACCAAAAATGTCTTCGTTCGGTTCAGTCTGCTGTTCGTTTAGGTTCAGCATATTATATATACATCACTCATGTGGTGTGTACACATGTCATATTTTAGATTGGTTTTGAAGACTATGTAACCCAGAATGTCTGCGCTAATCTGTGTCCACTTATTTCACTTTTATTTTCACTGCTCAAGGATTCATTTCACAGGTATTTATTATAACAATGCTCACAAAGTTCAAGCCTAATAAGAGAGTATCTCATTGTGTTTTTTACTTATATTAATGTATTGCCATAATGCTTGCAAGCCCAATTAAAGAGTCATCTCATCATGCTTTTTCATATGTGTTTTTTTATGTCACAAGATGAGATTTCCCATCGTTATTGAATAATTAAACTCTCCTGTCTAATGTCGTATGAGCCAGGATTTGTAAGGAAAATATACCTGGTACTTTTTTATTTGATTCCTCATTTTTCTTTATTGTCATTATTATCCAATCCATTAAATATGGTATATATGCATAAAACCCTGGATACATATTTCCACAACCTAGACCCCAGCTCACGATTCCAATTTGTATCCAACGTCGATTTTCTTTGGGGCCAACAACCTATTTGAAACAATAATATTTCAGTGCTCATTTATGAATTTTGTAAATGGTTTTGCTTATTGGAGATAGTGATATAAAATACACAATGCATCATATCTCAAGTGGAGATGATTTGCAAATTACTACTACCACTTGCTATGGCAAATTAGTGGGTCATATTATGAGGTTGAAAGATCATGAGTGAACACAGATATGAATCCCAGAAATTAATCTCAGATTCGAACTGCATGCAGATTTGAATCCCAGAAATCATTCTCAGAGTCAAATTGTATGAATAATTTATCCTACGGCATGCATATCATGGCTGCTTGTTTAGAGCCTCGCTTTGAGGAAAAGGCTGAAACACCCCATAAAAATTGAAAAGTGGTCCTTTTGATAAACATAATTCAGAATTTTAGTATAATCAACCTAATGAACGATACGATATGGTTCGCCATATAAATAAACCATGTTACTCTGGAGATCATTTGACCATTTTACTGGTCCAGAAACATAAACGCAATAACTGGATAAGGTTATTCTACAGAATGTACCCGGCAATGAACAGCAGTTTAGCCATTTTTTCATTATTTGCTCACTCATCCTTATTCAAATCAATTGACTCAATACAGATTAGTTTCAGTATAAGGCCACATAATTATTCTGAATGAATGCTGGTTTGATCCAAAAAAAAAAAAAAAATACAATATAAAAGACCAAGTTAAGCAGTTGAAATAAATTAAAATTTAAAGCAGGTAGGGTCAATAGGTGCAATTAAGTTCAAACCATACAATGAAATACAAATTATTGAACAAAGAGTTGCTCACCAAAACCTTGTCAACTGTTTCTAATTCATGGAACATTCAGTCAATGACTAAACTGAATACATGTAAAAATCTGGCACAGCCACAACTTATTTTTTCAATTGTATATTGTATCTTTAGATACCTTAACCAATGGTCCTCCGCTGTCTCCTTGACATGAGTCCACATACTGTGACTTATTATGACTTTTTGCACAAATCATTCTATCAGTAAATCTGGCTATTTGAGAATTCTGTGCTGCCTGTATACACCTAAGAATAGTTTAATACAGAAATATGGTAGTATAATAGTATAAAATGGATACAAACATTGAATAAAATGTAAAAAGCATTTTGCAAGATTGTCTGAATTTTTTTTTCATATGTCTGGAATGGGACCAACAACACATATAATTTCTGGCGCATTGTGCGAAGCGCCAGGAACACCACTGATTATTTTGCATAGATTCGCATGTTCAAATCCTTTGAGTTATATTTGATATTGCAAATAATTCATAGGAAAAATTACAAACATCTCTTTTAAACAATTTTCATAATTTCAATTAATTTATATCTGTGAAAAAACTTTTTTTTAATATTTATCAAAAGGGGTGAATGCAGGACATTTGTGTTTCAGGCCAATCTGGTATTGTGCATAAATCCAGTCTCCAACATCATTGTTAACTAATCTATATTTTTATCATTACTAGATGAATAAACATATATAACGTACAACGCAAAACTTTATTTTCATACAATGACCAGGTTTAAATATATATATAACATATATTCCCATATATACACCGATCGTGCATATAAGCCTACAAATTGTAACACGCCTATGCACAGTCAAGGATATCAAAGTATTTAAATACTTTTTCGGCTGATTTTTGAATAATAGTCACTTTTCGCCCTCACCACGATGTTCAGTTGTCAAGAGAAATGTTCAAATGAATTTTAGCGTTTTGCCATGCATTTTAAGGACGACGATAAATAAAATCGGCACTTTGATTGTTTATCTTCTGTGCGACCCTTATGCAATTCATATTGTTGCGAGACATTTGCATGGTTGCGTGGTGGACATTGCTGCCATTTCTTTGCAAGGCTTCTTACTTTACATTTATTTCCATTAGGTCGCAAAATTGAAAATTATATTGTTAAAAGTTGTATCTCTGTCCCGTAGAATGTAATGAGCCATTTCATGTATGGTCATGACTAAAAAGATATAATGGGTAATACCATGAAAAGCGAGGTTTTTGAAGTTCACGCGAAGAGAAAACGCTAGTTCTATAAATGGAATCCAGTTGTATCTTAGTCCGGTAGAATATAATAAGTCATTTCATGTATGGTCCTTACGGAAAAGATATTATCGGTAATAATATTCAAAGTGAGGTTTTTGAAGTTTACACCAGGAGAAAACGCTAGTTCTATAAATGGAATGAGTTGTAAATCTGTCTGGTAGAATGTAATAACAAGCCATTTCATATATGGTCATGACTGAAAAGTTATTATCTGTAATGTAAATATTTCCATCATTACAGAGATAAGAGTCCTTATCAGCGGGGTCAGGCGGGGTTATTTGCATTACAGAGAGAGTACAATCACAACGAGCGATCACATTTCATTTCCTTTTGTAGTGTGTTATGAGTTATGCGCATACAAGCCGGCCCCTTAGTTTGGCAACTTATTTTTAGAGTTTCAAACTCGGCTTATATGTGAGTATTTAATATTCCATTATGTATTTTGGGATGTATTTTGAGTGGGTCAAAACACTAAGCTAAGCGGCCGAGACCAAGCAATCTAATACATTATGTACATTTATATGTAAAAAAAATACCTGAGTATTTTACGAAAGAACACATTTTAAATGTAATCATCATAATCCGTCATCCATAATCCAAATATATTTCTACCTTGGCTACATGGTTATGAGGTCACAATAATGCATTCAAAATTGAGCAAAGAACAGTGTTTGGGAAAACAAGTAAAATTTAAATTTATGTAGAGATCTTACTTTATTTGAGCCAATATTGACAAATGTCCCTGTTGTAAAACTTTAGGTACATATTGAAAAGATGATCCAGGATCTCTTTTGAATCCGAAACCTGTTACTATAGTCTCTGTTCCAGATTCTGAATCTCGTTCAACTATTTGTTCGATATTGACGGCAATTTTAGACAATATAAATAAAAGGGTTTAGTTAAAATTACATATTTTCACATTTTTTTTTCATTTAATTATATTTCAATAAAATTTCATCTTATAAAATCGCTTTTATAGAATAGAATTTTTTATATACATCTTGATGAAAAGATAGATGAGCTGATTCGCAGCCTTTTTCATGTTACCATTCTGGCTCAGATATGAGGTTAGGCAGTTAATCCTCAAATGCGTAGACATCATGTATAGTGAGGAAAATTGTGACCATCTAGTGATGACATAAATCTTTGAGCCAATATCAAGTAATAAGCAGTGTAAAGGCAAATAAGTTTCTAACTGACTAATGAGTCAGTCTTGTACAAGTGAGCTAAAAACTGAAACACAGACAATGAAATTTGTCTTATTTTTCATCATACAACCTTTTAAAGTAGAACACTGTGCAGAATCAAACTTATTCACAAAATCGTTAGGCGGAGAATCATAATCCTTCATGCATGGAAAACAAACTGGACGTATATATTGTGAGTAGATTAGAACCCCAGGAGTTTGACTTGAGTCAATGACGAATTTCTCTCCATCCCACTTAACATGGTTTCCTACTCTAATCTGTAAAATAAAGATTTATGAAGAACATTATCTTTCACTATAACATCAACTGAATTAGTCCATAAACGTTTTAATTAGGATAAACTTTTGACTGACATCTACAATTCCACCCCCATTTGAATATAAGAATAAAGAATTTGTCTTCAGTGTGTGTTTTCCACATATATATATATATATATATATATAATATGTGTGTGTGTGTGTGTAGTTAAATTTATAATGCGTACCGAAAGTACAATATTAATCAAAGACGTCATTGTAACTATTCAAAACTTTTCAATTATTGGCATATCGCTCAATCAAAATATGATCTTCACAATATAAATCAGATTTTTTTTGAGTTGAATAAACTTTTGCTTACCAATGCAATGTCATAATCATTAGTCTCCATTTCAAATTTTGAATGAGTAAATAAAATCTCAGGTTCAATGATGTCTGCAGTAGGAGGTAATTTTCCTTTTTCTGGATACTCTGATATTCCTGCATATAAAATGGAAAGATAAAATATTGAAAAAAAAATTGTTTATGCGATCAGTGCATCCATCATCATAAGAGAAACCACAAGAGTACTAAAATACAGTATACAAAGCATGTTTCACACTCCTCCCAGAGAAAAAAATAAGTTAAAAATAGTTATCAGAAGTTTATTTTGGATCTAACGAACAGATAAGTTTTCAAAATAAAAGTTTGTCAAAGAAATGGTTGAATAGTTCAAGGACCCAGTAGATAGAATATAAATAAATTTTAATGTAGTGAACCCAAAATAAGGAATTCGCAACATAGCGTAAACAAAGAGCTTTGTATATTTTCATGTCGAGATATTCTGCCAAATTTTTCAAACTTCAAGTGACGTTTTGAGCATGGATTTGAACTTGTGATTATATAGCTTACCTACTACAACCAAAAAGAATTTTTTCCACTCTTTAGTATTTTTATTTCTTGGGAAAGCCAAGGGATAGTTATGTCCAGCTGTAAGTATCCATTTGTTATTCAAAATGGAGCCACCACCAAAGCCACTGTCTTTATGCAAACCCTATAAAATATAGTTCCTTCAATTAGTATCAATAAGTTGAATGAAGATCATTCGAATAAAAACATTTATTTAAATCTATTTGCACTGGTACGCCCCAACTTCTTATTTTTCAATAAAATTTTGCTTTAGAATTGTTTTACTCGAAATATTTAAAATTTAAATAAATTGAAAGTTCATCTTTTATGTACCAATATCATCTAAAACAGTCCCAATAGCCATAATATATTTCACTCAGTATAGTCAGCTGAAGCATTTTTATAGGGCCAAATAAGTAGGTAGAACCCAGTTGATTGTCAACAAAAAAATACTTGATTTCGGAGATTTCGGAGACTTACAAACACAATAAATCGAATTTGACCACTAAATTTACAATATGCTGAACTGAATTAAGAATACCATCATTCTTATTCAAATTACCTCACTTCTTCGGAAGAGCTGTGCCTGCCAGGGCCATGCTCCTATTTGTGCATCTGTACCTTCAATAACTTTAGATTTTACTTCTTTCTGAACATCCCCTGCTTGACCACAAACTCCATATTCTAAAGGTTTGTGAAAGAGATAAAATACATCACAGGAAGTCAACAAGGTGCAAGAGCAATCATAATATATTATTGTACCAAAAAAATTGAGATCATATTTTCACTCATAACTTACCTATTTTATTACACCAAGAATTGATAGGTACATCTTGAACTTGAAATATCTCAAGTGCTATGCAACTACAGTTAGGTAAATCAGGTTAACTACTAGGCCAGTGTTTTTCAGACAGGGCCATTACCCACTCTAGATGGCCATGACGCCATATGTTGGAGGGCCATTAACAAGAGCCTTCACTTTGTACTACTTATGTTGATTGAGGCGATTTAAAATAAAAAGTATGGTTTCTTCAACTTCAAAACAAAACAATTTATTTTTACTGAAGAGCGGAAGGTCACACAATTATTTTAAATGGGCTACAAAGTTGAAAAACTACTACACTTGGCTGTCATTATCAGAATTCCCATGCACGGCTAGCTCTCATTTTCACATATTTATCCATCACCCTCCTTTTTACAGTAAAACCAAAGTATGAGTTCTGATTGTTTTAATTCTGTTTGGATCAACTTACCAATACATTTAGCTTGATATCCAGACCAGTTTTGATCAGATCTACAAGTTCTTGTTTGGGGTCCAGATAAAGCATAACCTTTATCGCATCCATAGGATATTGTATGTCCATGTGATAACTTGTTATACAAGACATAACCATTTTCTGGAGCTTCTGGTGTAGGACATTTGAACGCTAGACAAAGAAAATAATAATACCTCTCATTACATATTATTAACCAATCAAACGTAACAAAACACTTAATTGTTTTATATTAACTTTACCACGATTGTAACAAGATTTTCCACAAACATCATCACAAAGGCATCGTGTGAAGCTTCCTGGACAGTCAAAGCTGTCGATACAACTCTTTTGACAAGTTCTTCCCTCTTCTACTTCCTTCAAATTTTTTGAGCAAACAAATGCTGATATGAGAAATAGAGCATAATAAATTCAGAGTCAATTGGAAATCTTCAGTGCTATTCATTTCATATCATGTTTTGAATAATTTCAAAGAAGATCAATAATACTTTGATATAATAATTTTACTAACCAAAATTAAATTTGAAACTAATGTAATCAAACTAAATTTGTATGTTGAAATAACAGAAATTTCTCCAGACTCCAATCCTAAATGTCTTGTAAATGTAAGTTTTATCTGACTTCGATACATTCAACACACTTTCTCATGATAGGATTTACGTGCTGTGGGGGTCAAGTGGCAAACCACGCATCGTCCGCTTACCAGTCCATGTCGGGTATGAGATTAGTTAGGAAGTTATTTGTTTTCGGGAGCATGGACTTGATGGTGGAGGAAGCCGTAATGAACCAGCGTTTACGTGAACCACCCTACGGCGGCGAGGAGTCCAGCAATCCTCTCGCACATAACCATCCCACATGGGATGCGAACCCACGCAGGCTAATCAGAGGTGTGGTGGCGAGTGCATTCCTATCGCTTAGCACAATACGCCACACCGCCAAGCCTCAGCATGAGTGTGTGCAAATTTTTTGATACTATTAAAAATTTTGTTTCAAAAAAAATTTTGTTCAAAATAATGATGAAAATCTAGACTCCAATTATAAGATATCAACAGCTTTGACACTATTAGGTAAAAAAATCCATCATTTTACAAGTGTAATATTTGTGAGTTCTCAACAAGAGCATATGACTGATATAAAAGTCACACACTCTGTTTCATTATTGCTCATTTACACAATACAAGACCAGAAAACTGAATAAGAGATTGAATTGATTGAATTATAGATAATGAAATATAGATTTGAAGTCTTATTTACAAATTACGGGTGGTGGTTTGTATAATTGAATGACAGCTGGTATTGAAATTGATAAATATGAACAAAAACCCCTAATTAGGTATCATGGCAGAAAGAATTTCAAGTGAAAGCATGAGAACCTGAAACATAGGAAAGTAATAAATACTTATGCTAAAAACGATGAAAAAAACGGTGCTCATGAAGTATGCGCACCAAGATGTCGCACAACCTGAACCCTAGCCTGGTAGACAACCTGAGTTCAGGTTGTGCGCCATCTTGGTGCGCATACTTCAGGAGATCCAAAAAAACAATTATTAGCAAATGTTGAAATTAGAACAGATTTTTGCATCAATACCTAACTGTTTCAAACTAAACAGTCTACCTTGACAGAAAGGAACAGGATCTGACCAATGTCCATTACTTAAACAGTTTATTTGATTGGTTCCAACGCCTTTGTACCCGATGTCACATTCAAAAGTGAGGATGGTTCCCACAGGATATGGAGACTTCTTTGATTCAGTTATTTCTCCATTTTTGAATATGACATTGTCACAAAAGGTTGCTGAAAATATGTTACATTATAAATCGTATTTCACAACTTACGTTGAGTGAAGCATTATCGACATATATATATAGAGAGAGAATTCAAATAAATACAACCGTTACTATATAAATTTAGTGTACGAAAAAATATTCATACTCTTCATTTCTCTTGTTTAGAACAAAAACATATCATCTCTTATGAAATTATAAACTTCATTCATAGAATATCTAAGTTTGTTTAAGTGATCACAATGTTTTATGCCTTGTTTTTCAATATAACAGCTTAAATCTTTATTTTAATTATTTCATTTTTATTATATTGCTCATATTGTAATGTAGTACCATATTTTACAGATCATAAAGCATGCTTGAAATACTTATTCATTTTAGAAAATAGATCGCTTTATCGCCTATACTCAAGTCTTATAGTCCAGTACTCCTTATGGTCCATAAAATACGGTAATTTACATTTTGGGCAGTCATTCCAGATGTGCGACTTAAAAGTGGGATCGGATCCACCTTATTGCAAATAGTCTTGAAACAACACAAACAAAATCGGGGAACTCCCGAAAGTTAGAACTAAAGTGACTATAGACACTTTGGTTAGACAGCACCCGCGCTACCTCGCGGAAGTCTCCCTCAAATATGCGGAAGTTATATAATTCATTGCTTGAACAAGGAGTTCGGTTAGTTTTTAACTAGTATGATTCATGAAATTATGTAGCCACAGCGGATTCAAATTTTGCGGGGATTTCTACCAGATCATACGTATTTCTATCTATACCAGATCTACGTATTTCTAGATATTTTAACACGGAAACAAAGGGCTTTCTTGTTCTGTTCAGTTTCGCCTTTTCTTGATATTTCACACTAGATTGCAGTGAAAGCTAAACAGGCTGTATCATATCGCTCTTAGCGAAGCAAATTAATACTCACCCTCCAAACTTTGCAGAAAACTTCCAACAATAACAATCTCAAAACAAAACTTGAGCATTTTATCGACGGCTGTTTAATAATTGAGTTGTGTTATCACTATAAAAATATCAAAATAATAGAAGCTGTCATTGTAAAAATGTGCTTTCAATTTAAAGATCCGTTTTATTTTATTATGAAAGACATGTATCAGCTTACTAAATTCTATGTAAGACGTCTGGCATAAGTTCGTATGTACATCTCATTGGAGTTTATGAAAAGTTCGGAGAAGCCTAATTAAAAGTTATCTCTATTAAAAATTACCGTAAGCCTTACGACTCATTAAAAATTAAAATCTTCTTAATATAGCGATACGAAATATTTCAAAAAAAACTTTAAAAAAATTACAGCAAACGGACGTAGACAGTTAGAATGGGGTTCTCACGACTCACACGACACTTATAACCAACCAGTCGCAAAAAAAATGATTGCTGCCTAAGGCACGTATTATTTGAAAACTGCGTTGTTACTGGTTTATTACTATTTTCGCGTCAAATATCGGTATTTTAAATATTTTCTATATCACTCCTCCTGTTCGCTATTAACGTTTAAATCCGCTGTGCTTTAGGAATGATAGCATATGTATATATATGAAATTCGTGACATTCGGTAATGTTTAGGCCCGAAGCGTCGTCTATCCTATTTCTGATATGATTACGACCAACAAACCTGTTTAGATGTTCAAAATAGTTTAATTACGCCGGGAGCTAAGATTCGTGATCCGCAATTTTTCTTTCCAGTCAACCGAAATAGATCACGATTCGAATGTTCTAAATCCGATCTTGGAAATCTTCAACTTTATGCCAAATTACAAAAAAAACGTGAATTATGTATGTATGTTTATTTGTCTCGTAAAAAGCAACAAAAGCGTAGATAGATTATCATTACTGAAGACGGGATGTATGCACAAGACCATACTGGCCTAAAACACAAACGTGCGTCATGCACCCCCTTTGAAAAGTTTTAAATATAAATAAATCGAATACATATGGTCCCTTATACAGACAGTTGTGCAAGGAGAGTGGGTGAGTGTGGTAACAGGGGTAAGGGTGGAGTATACAAAACTGTTTGTACAAGGGAATTTGTAAGACAATGCCACATTCATAAATAAAACATAACACAACACGAAATAAACTGCATGTATAAATATTACTAAAATTTAGAATTTGGACATAAATACAACACCCTTGAGTGATGGTACCACATAATATAAATGTGGTATGGAATGCTCGAAACGGTTCTAGTAGGATTTTGTTATCTTGTAATAAACGCTTTTGATCATCTTATTGTTGTCTTTGCCAAAATATTAGTTTCCGTCAAGCCGACTGCATCGTCAATAATCAGTAGTTTATTTTTTAACCATCATGTGGAAGAAAACATATTTCCCCATCTTATAAGTTCAAGTTTAAAAAAAATATAACTTAGCCTCCTTCACACCAAATAGTCCCAAGAAAATAGAAATACCCTCTCTTGCATATAGGCATGCAAGACTAAGAATTATATATACCAGGATAAGAGTTTGCATATCCATACACGTGAAGAAGAAACAAGTAGGAGGGTTTATAAATCTAGCGAAAAACGGCCCTTTTGTCCGTTTGCCACTCCGCGCCGTGCGGCAACTAAGCTTGGGGAATAGCCTGGAGAATTTTTATATTTCTACTTCACAACCTTTTCTATACACGTAAATAGGAAATATAGTTATGTATCATCAGTTGCCATCTTTAGCGAGCTATGAAAAGATTAGTATGGATGTATGAAACAAATTCCATATCTGCAAGAGCGCATTAACAGAGGATAACGGGGACGATTTCAAAATAATGTACTGTGCAGTCGTTTATCGTAATGCAATGTGGCAACCAAACTAAAAGATAGAGGAACTTGCAATGACAGTAGGTTCAAATTCAGTAATCTAATTGAAAACATTAAACATCGAGACGCTTTACGACAATTAACTAGCGAATTGCTCGCGGGCAGTACTTGAGGTTTGTAAGCTATTTTTGCAGCAGATTTGCACCCGGTATATCCTTGATTTGCTTCAACTTTTCCTACCACAAACTTCGGAGACTTCAAGGTTATCACGCAGCTTTTAATTACCGTTTGTTTATCGCGGCTTGCGTGTTTATAATCTTGTTGACAATAGAACAATATTAATTTCCAGTTATACCTCAATATAGAAAACAAAATAAAACAGATCAAAACATTTTACGAGAGTCTATTCCATTTATTGAAAAACGAAACCATATTAAAAATATAGTAGGTGATATAAAAGTGCTTGTGTCTTTTTTAATTGAAACGTAAAAACTATTGATTGACCAGCATTGATAATCAAATAAAAATCTGCATAGTAATTTATATTTTTTACAATAAATATCAAATATGTGTAAAATTCGGGTCCATAGCGCAGTAAATAAATCAGAAAATCGTTCTCGAATAAAATTTGGGATAAACAAACACCGGCAAAAATGCTATAGAATAGTCTATCTAATCAACTAGGTCCTTTCACAACGTAAGTACACTACAAAGATTCGAATATTTGTCGGCAACAGCTAACAAACAACAACGGCAAACTAACTTCATTCATATGCTTAATTCATTTTGCATGAATGTATTTACAATCTGAAAATGAGGTAGAATAGGAGTGTATTGAGAATTTCGTTGCGTCTTAAAAACGTGACTCCATGACCTTAAATCTAATTACAATGCGTCAAGTGCATTATTACCGTGACCACCTGACTTTATCGCAATTGTCTTGTATATCATTTGTTGTATAGCTCTCTAGAATTTTTGCATTAGTATATTAAACACGAGCGGTATTTCAGTTTATGCAAAAATATTGAATTAGCGTATGCAGTTCACGTTCTATCCACTGTACAGCAAATTCGTCCACATTGATTACGTAAATAACTGTTTCCAATGCCAGATTCCTTTTCGTGGGCCTAAATATTTTCAAAATTACATGTATGAAATATAGATCACCCACAACTTCAATATTATATTATGTCTTCATAATTGCAGAGATCGTTCACGGATGATTCTTTTTTGTTTATTGTCCACATCAAGTGCTGTTTACTTCGAATTTTCTAAAAAGAAACAGGCTGTATGGCATTTCAGTTTACTTATTGAGAGGCATCATCGACACAAATATTTTTGGTTTTGAGGTTTCACGATTTTGTCTGTATTGTTATATTTGTTCTCTGAGCATAACGAATTTCTCGAGGAAATGACTGAAAGATAAAAATTGAAATTAAAGAGAGAGCATAAGGTAACTATAATTAGAAGGTGCAAAACATCTCATAAAAATAAGAAGGGCTTATGGTGAGAATGAAAGTGAAATTGTTCTAAACAAACATGTGAGGTAAATCGAAAACTTTTTGAAAAATATATTATTTATAGTAGCAATACATACATTATTTTAGAATATTCCCCGCGGCGCGCAAAACTATAAACTGTTTCATTTTCATACATCGGTATGTTGAGCGTTTTATTTTTAAGTTATATTTCATTATATTATAAGTAGTTCGAGGAAAAATAGTAAAAATAGCTTAGTGAAAGCAAAAATGATAAATAAAAAATAACACTTACAATCATCGTCGTGATTAGGTTTTAAATGGAAGCAACGGAATTCCACAAAATTGACAAATCGAATCAAGTTACTGGTTCGTAACAGCCAGAATATCTGTATAAAAATTTTTAGGATGAATTTGTTCGAAGTCAAGCCAAACTTATCGCTGCGGATTATTCCAAATTCAATTGTTAACCAAAATCTTCAACTAACATGACGTGTAATTTTCGTGTATTATTCGTAACATATAATGATATAGGGTCAATTCAGTTTATGTAAATGGCTAGTTTCACGATGCGAGAATTTTCATGCAACTTTGTTGGTATCTAGCCAAAATGACCTGGACAAGTACTGCGGTCGTGTAATACGATGTGTCAATTCCACCAACTACTCAAAATTTATAAAAGATTGAAACCACTGTAAATTTCAATTAAATAAACGTTTAAAAACGTACATTGCAAATTTTAGGGTAAGAGATAGTTAATGCCCGTGCCTGTACAAAAAACATATAAAGCAGACAATTTGCAACATAGTTTGGAACAACGCTTTCCGTTCAATTTCCTCTTCGAAATTATTCAACAGATATAAATAGCTCTGGTCTATGTGTAAATAACTACGAGGCGGATAATACTTTTCCGAAACCGTCGCGTCGTTAAAAAGTCAAGTAATGGGAATCCAAGAGTCAAGACCCAAGTACCCAAAAGATATTTATAACTTACAATTATAATACTAAATAGCAAATACAAAATAAGCTCACCCATGGATTCAAAATAAGATTTATCGCCGCCAACTGCATCGCTATTTTGTTCTGACGGTTTAATTTCGCTTCATCTTGATAGATCAGTAACTGGATCTATTGAAAAATATATAATTTGGCAAATTCCACTGTTCAAAACTATACTCACACGCGAATGTAAATGGGTAGCGGGGAAGAGTTAGTTTGATGCAATTCATCATTGCGCCAAAAATTTGCAATTTTTCCCTATGCAAAAAACAAACTACCCAAACTAATTTCCGGCCTTCGGGCTGAATATAAACTATTTTAGATATAGTAGTGACATTTTCATTGTGCTAAAATTATTTTAACATTTTCAAAATTACTAATGTTTGAATATTTTTTGCCAATGTTTTGCGTACGTACGATATAGATTTTTATAGCAGGGCAATCGGAAATCCATAGCGTTTTCCTCTTAAGCACTGGAATGGTTAGGCATTTTTTCCCGAGACATTGTTGGATTTTGTATGCGAAGCGTACACGTCCCTGTTGCACCATCGAGCGGTTACTTTCTCTTAGGAGATATCTCCATTTCAAATAGAAGTGACCAAAAACGGTCCTAACAACTGTGATTGACTTGATTAGAATTAGCCACGGCTGGCCATGGCCGAGAAAAATTTACAATAAACTCCAACCACCGACTTCAGAAAAATTGACTTCGACTATGGTCCCGGGTATATAAAAATTTTGACTCCAACACTAACACTAAATTCCCAAGGTAATCGAATTTTGATAAAACGATCTTCAACGTTACATGCTCTCTTGAAAAGACTGTTAAACCGCTCAGTCTACTTATCTTTTGAGATTCTTTACGAAGTTTTGGCTTTGATTATCGAAAATAACAAAACTGGAATTCCTTTTTCGACCCCGAGCAATTCAAAATTTCTATTCCGGGTTTAGTAATTTTTGGAGTTACCAACCCAGCTTTGACACACAACTCGCAAAGACACTCGGACGAGGAAACATTCATTGCTAGTTACGGATTCAATAGCGGATATGAAAGCGCGTGATAGTAAACTTAAGTTAATTTTCTTTCTGTTAGATCAACTCACCATAAAAGGTAGCCAACATGCAACAGTAATACATGTTATGATTATCTTTTGTATCATTTTCTGAATTTCTGTCGTTTTCCAGTTTATATAATTCGTGATCATTCTGAATAAAGGAGGGATAAAGGTGTAATGAGCTAGGAAATTCATTCATAGAGGAACAGCGTATTTGATTTTGAGTTCAAAGCACAGATATTTCTACGATGTCAATATTATTATGTGCTTCTGAAAATGTTAAAAAAGTTATTTGAAATAATTTGTTTGGGTTCGGTATTTTACAGCGCTGCTCCCAAAAAGTCTCCGAACAATCAAATACTAGTACAAACGACATATTACACCTGGGAAGTGGATATTTTATTTATTTATTCATAACCATAACACTAAATACCATTTATGTCCACTGTATTATCCTATTGACCTATTATTGGAATATCTATTGGTGAACTTCCATTTAAGTATACCAGTCGAAATTTTCGATCCGAAGACACGTCTCTAAAATGATTTCACAAGTTGCATAAACCAACAACGACTGCTAATAGAATATTTTTGAGAGTTTTAAAAATGTATTGTTGTACTTTATCAAGCATTTCACAAATTCCAAACCTGCTATTTTTTTTCAGTTTTACCGAAAGCACAATAAAACTATATACATTGCATACAGTCATAATCAACATCATAATAATTCCAATTATTGCAATCACGTAACTGAAAATCTGGAAAATAATGAGGAGTTCAGATTTAATAACTTTGATTTCACTTCAGCGTCTTCGCTCTGAAATCCATGTATGTCTTGAAATATTCCGCACACCGTCAAATAGCCATGGCTTATAATTACTGTGTAGCAATTGAATTTCCACGACTATTTTTTCTCTCTTTCTAAAATTGTATATGAAGATTTATATCAGATTTTTGAATGACTAAGTTTCTCTTTGTGTTTATTGCTTTCTTTTATTTCAATTTTTAATATTGACTCGTTTTAAATTTCGGTGTCGCAGACCTATGATGACCATTTTTGGTCCTTCCCCAGTTCCTGTCAATTGCTATGAAATTCAACATTTATTGCAATTTGTATATCAAGTGTGCATTCAGTATGGTGAGAAAATAAACTACTGATTACTGCAAGTATAATGTGTTTGCTACCGTCTCCAACTGGACATCCGGCGACACACATTGGAAAAAAAAATTCTTAACTTCACTTATTTCATGGATAATATACAAACTATTTCCATTCATCTGAGGATTATCCGCCGCCATCCCCAAACCAACGCTTTGCGAAATTTTATGTTGTGGTATTATCTTCCACAATAAAGTCGAATTCGGAGAGAAAAAAATGAATAGGAAGTAAGGCGTTTCAATACCGTTAGCGTGAAATAAGTCTAGAATAAATTCAAAGAAATATTGAGCGTATATTGAACGAAAATATGGAAGTCAATAACGATTGCAGTTTTTAAAATACTATTTATCTGCTGAATCCTGTAAGTGGTGAAGGGATTAAATTTAGTATGAAATTAAAATTCAAATAATCCAAACTTCCCGTTTCCAACTTCAAGCTTCGGTAGTACGGAAGCCTGTAACGAATGTATGATTATATTGACAGTAGCAGGAAAACAAACACGCTTTTTGAATAAAAATTAAAGAAAATATCAACCCACCTCATCTTTTGTTTGCACTTGAAGACACAACAGGCAAGGATATATTGTTGGAACTCCCACAACGCCACTGGCAGGTATTGAAGATAATGCAGCAAAAAATAATACCAGAATAATGCTGAAATAAAAAACCTGCAAATACGTAAATAAAAGTTATATTGCTGTCATACCTACTTTTACATCATTTGAGAACCATTTATTACAGGAAATAATCATTTGTACATCAAAACTGTAGTTTTTAGGGCGGGACGGAGTTCCTGCGTTCCGAAAATTTCTAATTAAATGTGGGCATACAATATTGCAAATAAGAATTATCATTTGAAAACAAAAATGAGATATTTAATGTAAATGAATTCATGGATTTTAATGTTTTGTAGACGTTATGAATTTCGCAGAAATATCAAATTTTATATATAAATATATCCATTTTTGTTAATCCAAAGGAATGTCAATTGAACCAATGTTATTCCACAATTGCAAATAATTTTCTATTTGCGAGGTTGAAACCCCCAAATATTGACTCGACAATACTCGAGTCAACTGTATTTATTCGATACTTAACTTAGAAGTTGATGAATTAATCCATTTCTGTTTATTGACCAAAATGCTTACGGTCTCACCTTATCGATAAGTTTTTCTACTTTTGCGTGATACCAGAACGGATATTTGAGACATATTGCTCTTTCAATAGCACACAACATTATGAAACATAGTGTTGCAATTGGAATGAACACAGTCGTGAATTTGACTAAACTGCAAATTTGGTTCCGGGTACTTGCCTGGTAATGAAAATAGACATGATTGTTATAGTTGTCTGCCTTCGCTAAAATGTGACATATTGATTAAATAGTTTTTTAGTTTATAAATGCGAAATAAATATTGACGAAAATTTCTATATCTGAAAATTCGAACTCTATATAAATTTATTCGTATGCATGCACAAGTTTTTAAATTATTTACTTTTGTTATGGGGGGATCTTAAATTCAAAGACGCCATAAAGTGTATAATGTGACATATAATCATATTGAATCAATGTATCAAAGAATCGATCTAATCAAAGCGATCTAAACATATTCATTGAGAACCAGAATTTTTTCTATCAAATTTCCCCTTTTTTTTGCTTTGGAGGACCTAAATTATATATTTTAACAGTCGTGAATAATAAACAAACAATCAATTTTACCTCTACGCTTTCCTCATAAAAGTATAAGTAAATTTCAACAGGCGATGACATCAAAATGCCGAAAATATCGACGACAAACAATGCACAAGCAAACACATGAAAAGCTCCAAACTTTTTCGCCGGAGTTTTTTTCCCGTGAAATTCTACTTTTCGATTGTTGGAGGATTCTGTAAGCAAGGATTAGTTGGAGCTGTTTAGTGAGTTTTATATGCTGCGATCCACAAAATGGGCTAGAAAGTACTTACTAAAAGATACAATGCTTTTATAGACAACGGATCGCATTTTTAATTCTGGGGATGCTGATTTTTATCGGGTTGACATCAAATCAATCAATCGTAAAATGGAGAAACGAACAGGGTCGCAAATCCAATTTGAGACTCTATATTCAACCAGAAACGTGGGTAAAACAGTTATTATCGCAAAAATTTTTTTGTGTAACCACCACACTATGTAGTATTGTTGTTATTGGTTTTAGGTGATTTTGCATAAATTATTTCCTACTGAATTCAGTGGAACGCGAGCAAGACAGGACTCACCGTCCCCCAAAGATGTTTCAATGTGGTTCACTGTGCTCTCGTTTATATTCAACTTTCGAACAGATGCGTAGACCATGAGAGGAAGTGGACGAAATTTACGGTATAAAACTGATACGATACCGACAATGTGTCCAATCAGCCCAAGTGTAAGTGATATAATTGGTATCGACAAGTTTACCTGAAAAAAAATAAAAATAAATAAACAAACACCTGATATATAATTTCCAACAAAATTATAACAATAAAAAGCACACGACCAGTTATTTGAACCTGCTGTAATAAGGTTAAAAACAACTTCAGGGACAGCACTCCCATTAGGATGCAAAAAAATGAGATAAGCCTAGTCGGATCTGAAACATCTCCGTGCTCAGAAAGACATACAAGTTCCCGCGTACTGTTGCTTGTTTGTCCGAGTTGAAATACCTCACGTGGACCTTCGATCTAATGCAATTTATTCGCATATCCTTCCCAAATGAATGTACCACGTATTGACCCTGCTTCCCATTACAGCTCATCAATGTTTCAAAATTCAACATGGCTTCAAACTGCGTATTAAATATTTGTACTATAACACGTGACATTGTTTAGGCTCACCTGAGAATCAAACTGGCACAAAAATACATTGCTACGATCTTCTAATTTCATAGTGATTGATGCAACATTGTTACTAATATTCACCGTCGATGTCGCAAACTGCATAGCTGTTGAAACAGGTATCTCGGAAGTTGTGACCAACATTTATTTTGAACGGTTAGTACTCTGTTATTGCAAACTTTTAAATTTTATATTTTGAATATCAACCACAAGGGGGCCCACGCTACGGGCTTATTATTTCAGACTGAATCCGAAGATACAAGCAATGTCCCGGCGTGGATAGTTCTTCGTAATTTGCCCCAAGGAGAACAATGGCTATAACACGGCTTGAACCGTGAGGCTAACTACGGCCCCTGGCTCGGGTTGCGAGTCCTTGTCGATTATGAGGATAATAAATTTACCAATTCATTGTTACAGATGCGTTGAGTTGTAAAAAAAAATTCATTTTAAGCCCTGAAGCAAAAATCAATTAAAGGGCCTTTGGAACTCTTAATGCTAAGCGTCCGATTGATTATCAGTTCTTCGAAAACAATAAAAGTTAGGATACTCTCAAGTCTATAAGTTTGCTCCTTTTTTGAACCAGACATAAGTTGAAACTACACCCTAAAATCGGCCAACTTCACCAGGTATTTATGGTACTCCTTTCTTGTTAACACTGAATACGACAAACAAGCTTACTTAAGCTCAAAATCACATGCTGTACAGAATATACCTCCCGTTAGTAGCGGGCATGTGTTGAATTAGAATTAGATATTAGTTACAGTTACAGGGTGAGAATGACAGTAAATATAACTTTATTCTAGAAACGCAGTCAGTATCTAGATGAATTAGCAACAAGCGGCCCAGGTCAATTTGTTCAATCATAACCTCGACCACGCAATCCCTCTACAATTTCTCATCTAACAGCGAAAACAAGACGCTGATACCTGTACTACTTGCGAAAGATAGCTGATTTAATTGTAATATTACTCTCCAATATTACGCACTTGTAATTTGTGACGCACATTACATACTACCAACTCTAAGCTAATTTCGTATGGCGGCAACATTTCCGTGTTCAGCGGTTACGTAATGCGAATATGGACCATCGTCAACAAAATACTATTTTGCATTTACATATTTCAGTCTTCGCTCTTTTCCAATAACTGTCAAAATTCTTTCCCTTGCATTTAACACAACGGAGCGAAAACCAAAAGACTACTCGCTCACCAAGTCCTATTGCTGCGTAAAATTCAGTCCATCAACCTCCCAACTGATTTTGAATCACACAAACAAGAATTTTTTGGATTCATTCAAAACAGACATTAGCATGCTGTGACTGATTCGTAAAGGTCATACCAGTAACTATCGATAGTAGCTTCTGTATTGTGACATAGCGAGTTTTTTATTCAAATATTCATCATAAGTGTTTGAACATGCTTGCATTTAAAAAGACGATTGTTCTTACCAATTCTTCAAACAGGGAACCTTTATAAACAATCAACGCAAGAGAAAGTACTTAATCGCTCGTTCTTATTAAACCTCGCCGGGTAAAATCCTTTTTTCGTTTCGATCATTACGTACGTGGGGAACAAAACACTAGCGCGCAACGCAGGGTTCAAAGTATTGGTTTTTTTAACGCTATTTCTACATTTGGAATATTTCGCAGAGCAGAAGAATTTGTATATTTTAGATAATGAAACAGCGAAACCAATTATTTTCACGAATAAGTGAGGAAACGGACATGCCATGCTAGAAGCAGATTGTCAAATACATGTAAATTTGAGTACCTGCCCGACTTACGCATACGTGAGCGGGTTGTGAGCATACTCGCTGATGTCATCTTACAAATCTAAAGGTTTGTGGCAACATATTAAACTCTCGATACTTTGAAACCAAGGGTTTCGATTTCCTGTTGTTTCTATCTAATATGAGAATAGTACTAATTTACTGCTCAGGCACCAGTACAGCGTCCCAAACGTCGGCCTGTGGGAAATTTCATTGTTTGCTAACGCAAACACTTGGTTGCCGAAAAGAACAAGTTACGAAAAAAAACTAGCCACATGTATCTCTAGAGTTTAGACCTTATCGCCTTCGCATAACCTAACAATGTTACATCAGTATCGTGGAATTAAGACAAAATGAATAGTTCATTAAACAAAGAGCAAAAATACTATAATTTTCTAATTTCGTTTTCAAATGATCGTTTTATTAGTAAAATCAAGTGAAACTGGTATTGTATCCAGCGTTCAATCCACATTAAAATACTAATAAGACGCTCACGATTTTAAGAAAGAATTTGTCTCTGAAGAAAGTAATGAACCAAACGTTTTCTTCTGCCACGTAAATGTAATTGACAGTTCGTTGTTTTAACTGTTTTTGGTGATTTGTGATTTTTTCCAGAATCTAGATTAGTGGTTCTTAAACTTTTTGGGCAGGTTGCTTTATAATAAGATGGCGCTGTAGGGGTGTTGGTCTCATAGCGTCATTGCTCAGATTGCTTATAGGTATAAAACGCATCGGGGTACAATTTCGCCTTTTATTGTCGTATGTATAAAGCCATACACAAATACTGGTCATCATACATTCTCTTTTTTCCGCTCAGTTTGCAATACCTGGTGAAGTCAACTTAAGTTTTATGTAAAATTAAACACGCAATAAACGTATGCTCTTTGCGCTTTAAGGTATTTTCTGCATATACGTAAAACTTATACGTATATAAGTAAAATTTCAATCATTTACTTTACTATTGAGCAATGCAAAAATAATTACTGTGTGTTGAAAATACACAACAATTACAGACTTCTTGGCTTGCCTAACGTCTCTAAGATTCACTACCAATACCTTTGGACAACCACCAGGTCAAACTACAGTTTACACAATAAAGAAGTGCAAATGAATTTATGTAGATTTGTAGCATAAAAAAGCCGTTCAAATGTTAATAGTAATTATGCATGTGAACTTTTCCCGGCCCTTGAGCGCTGAAAAATAAAGTCCCTAATGACGTTTGCGATTGCATTTTGTTTAAATCTCCGAGTGTTTTCGTCCGCGTGACGTGTTATTTAAGCCGTAAAAATCTTTATTTCGGTGTTTACCTCCCTAAATCGGAAATTTCTCTCAACAAATATTTTGTGCCGCGAAGGCATGATAATTACTTTTTGCGTTCTCGTATGGAACCATGACACCTGTGGGGAAAACGAGTTAGTTTTTATTATACATATAATCATATCAGCGACGAGATGCTAAAGATAGAATAAAGAAGTGAATCCGCAACCAAAAATTTCTCGATGGAAAAAGCGGCATTATAAAACACTAAAACTAAAACACCAACGGGTTTTGTTATGGGATGGAACGCGACAGTTCAAAAACACTTTCTAAGACATCGCAAATCTCGTATATTCCTTGTTCCCGCGGCACACCTGTAGTGTGGATAAAGCAACCATTTCAAATATTTATATCGATCATGGGCCGTTGAAAAAGTCGGCTATTTTAACGAGTGGTGTAATCTCAACAACTGACTCAGGAGCCGTACCGCGGCTGTTATGAGGCGATGAATATGTATTTCTGATTTACTAATATACTTTATATGTAATTTCAATGTACTAAATTGAATATATATACTTTCTGAGATCTTATACCAGATCTTTCTAACGACAATAACGAATTTGCATGAGCGCAATATATATCAAAACTAAATATTGTCGGGCAGGTGATCTCACATCCTTATGTCCAGGGATTGAAGTGGTATTTTAGATCTGTAATGAGTTTATTTTGTCATGAGTAGCCGCAACCGCGAGCTACCTTGAACATAAATGAAGTAAAATAGAGAGACATTTCGAATTCCTGTTAGTTGTCATAGATTGAATATTGCGGGACAGAAAAGGGGTATTAGATCGTGAAAAATCAGGCATTTTTAACGAACCGAAGACAGTTTCAGGAGACGTTGCATGGAAATTTTCGATTTCATCCTGTGACCTCTCGCGACCTAAAAGCATTTCGATGTTACACGCACGCCGGGGTAGGAAGGTTGACAATCACTGCGCTATTTTATATATGGTATAAGGAGTTAAACGGATTCGCGTTCCCAATATTTTTCGAGATACCGGACCTCCACCCAATTATACCATGTACAACCAAAATATCTCAATACTCATTGTCTGTTGAGTGTTGAGAAAGAATGCCAAATTACGTAAAAAAGTCGAAGCCCAGATCTACAATAATCATTAGTGCTATTTTCGAACTTTGCCATATATGCTTTACTCAAATCTGATTCCAGAATCGGCTTGTGTTTCGCTTCACAATTATATTTCGTAGGCAATGGTTACAACACAATGCCATTATATACCGGGGTGCTCCCGAAGTATGTGTACCAAGATGGTGTACAACCTGAACATAGTATGTGAACCAGGTTAGGGTTCAGGTTGTGCGTCATCTTGGCACACATACTTTCAGAGCGCCCATACCGGTACCATATGGGTAACGTTCATTCAGCAATGGCATATTCGAATGAATTGTTAAGTTGTTGTCGTCGAGCGATCGTTATGTTTATTAGTATTTGTTACACAAGCTGTGCATGAAATTAGTATATTTTGTACCAGACTTGGTTAACATTACTGGGCAGAAAAGTATTTATATATATTACCGGGTAGAGAAAGCCGATACGGTGGCCTAATCATGTGGCGAACCGCTTCTCGTCCGGTTACCAGTCCATGTCGGGTGTAAGATCAAGGTTGTCAGAGGTGTGGTGGCGAGCGTATTCGCAACGCTTAGCACGATGCGCCATACCGCCGAACCGTCTTTAGCGTTATTTATTGTTTTAGCAAGCGATAAACAACTTCACTCATCATAAATACACACAAAGTAGAAATCATGAAAGAATTTTATTGCACAAGAGTTGGGTTGATTACGAAATTGAAATAATGACAGACAAGAATTTATGATGGTCACCAATGGAAACTCAAGATTACCGTTCGAACATAAAAAAATAAAAATGGAGTTAAAGGTGATTTATCTACCGCAGAAGCCAACAAGAGTTATTAAGTGTGTTGCACGTGAAAAGCGTATGCGAAACCCACACCAACAATGTATCTTATCTATCTAAATAGTGAAAAACATCTGGAACGGGATAAGTCTATAACATGAGATTGAAAGATTGGAAATAGAATTGAAAAAATGGCACCCATTCGAAGGTCAATGCTTCTGTGATACAATATTCTATCCCGTCCAACCTTTTAAAATAAAAATTGCGAATCTAGGAACGGAAATGCAATTAGCGAGCCAAATGAGAAAGCCTATTACAGTGTACTGTAACAATGCCAAAATTAGTGGGTTACACAATTTAATGTATGAAGCCTTTAATGAACCAATGCTAGACAAGTACTGTATTCAGTGAGCAAAAGTAAACCAAAATAAATTCTAGCCTGTATAAATAAAACAAACAAAGAATTTTAAAATGATACAACATAATTCGAAATTGGCAATATTATTGCATAAAAGTTTACAGCTTAAGCATTACTTGCACCCATGTCGTCGCTTATTCCTCCAACATCAGCAGAATCCTGAGAAAATATCAACATAATAAAACAGGTTATATGTCACATTTAAATTCGATTCAATGGAGGAGACTGGGATCAAATGATAATTAGGGCACTCAAATCTTTTCATCCCCCTCAATGACAGGACATTTTCAACTAGAACAAAAACTATTGATGAAACTGCTAACCAAATATGACTGTTAAGAGTACTGCAACCATGCTAAGTCATTTAGAAATTTATACTAGAAGATAAAGCTTATTTCATATCAACAATAATTTTCATATATGAACTGCCAAGAATCATATACAGCAATCAATACAAACGGACATTCGACATTTTAGTTCGGACATTGGTAAGAGTTATTTGACAATTCAAGTAGCGTTAATTAGCATATTACTTAATGATTTTAATCATACAAATACTTATTTGTTTTTGTTGTGATACCTATTTGTGCTGTTGAATAGCACCACAAACGGGCAAGTTGATGTAATTTTTTCTCTACATACCGGTAGCAACTAGAGTTTGGAAAATGTCCATTGATATTAAAATTGACATTTTCACACTACTTTACACTATAGGCTAATTAGTAAATGTAACTTCACAAAACTGTTTGAAGAAGCATATTATTACAGACATGGAATCCGTCTACTGCTAGCTTAAGGGTCTACTGAGAAAGAAGTTGTGAGACATCTCATGTAAATGTACAAATTCATAATCCCCAAATTACTTATATATTTCTAGATAAAACATACTTTCGTAAAAACGATTGGATTGTCAAATCCTCCCCCTTCGCTTCCATTTTCTTCTTTTTTATTGAATGATGGCATGAACGAATTATATCCCGAGAATCCAGTTCCTTGTTTGTGGAAATAAAAAGCTGCACCAGCCCCAGCCACAAGGAAGACAACAGTTATGACAATACCAGCAATGGCTCCGCCACTCAGTCCACTTTCCGCTGAAAAAATATGAGCCGATGTGTATTCAGGCATTTCGAAAACATAACATTAAGATTAGCTTTTATGTCAGCTCCGAACATTTAGCCAACAAACTGTGGATTTTATAAAATGCATTGTAAATGATCCTTTCATCTTTTGTTCAATATTCTTTATATTGTCGAATATATATAATATCTAGCTTACAATGATACGATGAAATTAAAGTTAATAGTACACATCAATATCTGACAAAGTTCGATTATGTTCTAGTGAAAAGTTAGTCGAGCTATATGAAGACTTAAGAATAAGATGCTATTATGACCCAACAAAGTGTGAATAGGGTATAAACATAAATTTATTTCGACTCTATAATCAGCATAACAGGTGACAAAATAATTGATAAAAATAAACACTGAGGAGTGAGTTATAGAAAGATAGAAAACTTGGAATCTAAAATAAACTGGGGACGTAGTTGTATATATATATATCAGATTTCAATGAATGATTACTTAAAGTGTGAAATAGTAAAAATTTTCCGTTGAATAACAGTTTTGGAAACAGTCACTAACTAGCAGACTTACGTTGGATAGCACTTTCAGTTGTAGTCGTTACTCGTTTAGTTGTCACTGGAGTGTTTGTGGGTTCCGTTGTTTTGGGTCCTTCATCGGTACGTGGAGGTTCAGTATCATGTGGCTCTGTCAGTGGTGGTTTATCAGTTGGTGGGAACTTGTCTAAAAATAGTACAAAACGTTAGTCACTGTCACTGGAATAAAAAGTGTTATCGTGTTTGATGCTGCCACTAGGCCTTCTGAAAGTCTATGCTGATTCATTTTTGACAACTGACATACAAGTGCAGTGCTGATAACAAAATTTTCCAAGAGTTTTTTCTATTTGAAATTTACACCACAACAAAAATCAGCAACATTTTTGTATTTGTTATTATTATATAGTGTTACATTAAGGTGTTGAATTATACCTATATTTCTTGACCTAGTATAGACTACTAGTTGATACATGTTAGAAACATGTTAACCAAAAAATTGCTATTCGGTTCAACTCTCGGGATACTGTTTAACTTACTAGAACAACATTGTCGTTCAGATGGTCCACCACAGTATCCACTATAATATAATCCATCACAATAATTAGAATTATACTGGCAATTTCCTGACATTTGACTTTGACATGGGCCATCGTCTTCCTCCCAACCATCAACCTGGTCATTACCTAAGTAACAAGTGCAAAAAGAACATAAAAAATTGAAAACAAAAAAGGTCGCATTTAGTAATACAATGAAAGTTCAATTTTACACAAGCACAAACCTCTATAGCTTCTGTTATTGAAAACTATCCAACTACCCAGTGAATTGGTCAAATTTATAAAATGGAACTTTGAAGCATGTATACCATAATGAATGCAAAGCTTGAAAACATTCATGTATTGATATGGACTACTCAATTTAAGTTTGATGAGGTGAAAGTTTCAATTTCATAGTAGAGTATTTTCTATTAGACCAATCAAAGCTCCAAATAAGTAATAATAAACAGCCAGTTACTGAGGTGGTATAATTTATGACTTGAAATAAACTATTTAATCTAATATATCTTATTAGAGTGGCCTGTTGACTGGTGAAGTAAACTAAGCCTGAATCTAAAATTATCTATTCTGTGGTACGGACATAGTTGGGTCAAAACACTGACCACAATGCCATCATGCACAAAAAGGCATATTCAACTTTTGAATATTATTTAAACATAGAATTTATATAATATGTATAATCCAAAGCAAAACAAAAAAACTCTTACAAGTATCGTCATTGGCGGCACATGAAAAACAACATCTGTTATGAGTATTGCCACTGCATAAATTTTGTTCATAACCAAGATCGCAGACATTATGTCTGTAATCTTTGCAAGCTCCGCCTTTCTCCAAACATTCAGCGTCATCTGAAAATGGGGGTATTTCGTAATATAAAAGATTGGATGGAAATGAAAAACATAAAATGGGCCATCAGTTCAAATATGCTTCAGTTGAGCATATCGCACATGCACACAAATAAAGTTGTAACATAATACTGTAACAAGTCCCATTGTCATATCATTGGACACAGTTTGTCTTGATAGATCGTTTTTTTAGATCGTTGTTGGTGTTCTTAATGTAGTTGACAATGTTTCAAAGATTACAGATAAAAATTCAAATGTATATGCCTATTGTCTGCACAATAATTATTGAAAATAAATATTGAGATTCAATTCTGGGAAAATTATAAATAAGGTACTTTAATTTGTTCACTTTCTACATTGAGGAATTCGATGAGTATGAAAGAATAGCATTTGATAACGGGTGAGTGTTGTCCTAGTACATAAAAAGTTGCTGCCAAATATTACTTACATCTTGAATAGTAACACGTTAGTTGAGAAGAATCGGTTGGATCCCAACAACAACCTCTTTCCAAACATTCATATTCATTAATGCCATCATAGCCACAATCAGTTCGTTGAGAAGCATCAAATGAGCAATGACTATAAGCTAAATTGGATCAGTTTCATAATTAATAAGTCAGTAACGACAGTGATTCGTTACATTTGTACTAGAAATCTAGTAAGAGCTGAAGCAACTGAAATCCTATTTTATTAAGTCAACCATTTTGAAGTATCAATTCTAAGCTAAGTTGAGTCATTTTGTGATTCGAAAAGTAGCTCTCAAGTTGGTAGAAATGCGTTACACTGAAGGCTATTAGACACTTATATTGATCAATCAATAAATCTATTTCTGGGTAATTAAATAAAGATTTTTATGACAAACATTAACCGTACAAAATAATCAGTTACTTCTTACATTTATGTTTCTTGCAGACATATCCTCGTAAGTTTGAGCAAATTGCATCATTCCAATAACCAGTGCTATACATTTCAGTACATTGTTCTCCTGTTTCACCTACATTGTTTGGTTCACCATCTTTCCAATAAACATATGACAATGGGGTGTCATCAGTCCATTCCCATCCACCTACGATAAAAATTTCAAAATTACTCGTAATATCTAAAATTATTTAAAATGCTTCAAATTTAACTATAAAAATGTTCTAAAAATAGCATCTAATTTTAAAATGTTTAAAATTCCACATTGACGTTGATTATTTCAGACATCCGCTTAAACATATAGTCTTTGAAATACTTTTTTGGATTCAACACAAGAAACAAAATTCATTACAATCTGCTGCTGGAATAAGGTTGAGGAATTTAGCATTTCTTTTGATTGGTTGATTAGTAATTATGACTTTCTCATATAATTAAAACAATAAAATATCAGTAATTCAAATTATTAAATTTTACAAAATCTCATTGTAAAACAAAAAGGCTTTATTATTACAGCGGCATGTATCTTATTTTGCCAGGGTACTACCAGTAATATGTTTCCAGAAATAGGTAAATCAATTTTAAGACAATATTATATTCTTAGAACTTTATGTCAAATATTTACCACTGTACCTGTCAGAGGGACCTCCTGAAGTATGTGCACCAAGATGGCGCACAACCTGAACTCAGGTTGTGTACCAGGTTAGGGTTCAGGTTATGTGACATCTTGGTGCGCATACTTCAGGAGTACCCAATAAGAAATCATAATAAAATTGCCTTACAAATTTTAGTAAGTGAAACATCTATACAAACCCCATGCATTCCTTTTTAATCCAAGCCATACATTCCTACCGCCAGCCCATGTTTTTATAGCTTTGTTCTCAATATCACTATGAATACTAACAAGGTATCCAGATCGTTTTTTACAATCCAAATCAGCATCACCCCATGATCGTTGATCAGTATTGGTATATCCTGAATTTGATGTTGAAATAGATTGGTTATAAGATATTCGAGAAAATTAAAACTTTGAGACTCTCAAATATATCAGTGAAGGAAGACTAATAAATAAACGCCTTAAAATGTCTAACTTAAAGAGCTTATACCAGACACGCTTATTAAACTTTCAATGCACGGAGAGGTGAAAGAAGCATTGCCAAAAATTGTCATTTTACCACACATATCGTAGGCTATTAAACCAATGATCTAGCTACCAAAACTTGATAGGTTTCTATAAGATCTGTTATTATTTACAAACTATTTTATTGTTCATCACAAAAATTAGCATTTCTTACCTGGTCTTACAAAATAACAATAATCTCCAAAGGAAACCCATTCTGGATCACAAGTGCCAAGGCCTGGATCTCCAGGTGTTGGTAATATTACTGCAAATGAATGTTGGTGCTATAAATCTTTACAAAAACAACAATCCCAAACAATTGTGTAATAGTGGGGTGTAATTTTGGTACCAGTTAATATTTTGTGATGATTTTCATACTCTATGCTGGACATACCGGTAATTATTTTTAACATATTATTATTTTTTACGTTTGATATTAATTTTGTATCAAAGATGAATATCATCAATCATGATGTCAAGATCATCTTAATGGAATAATTATTCATGAATCAGATAGGATTAGCAGTTGGCCAAAACCATACACAATCCACCAATATGATAGCTTAATTCCAACATAAAATGGACTATAATTATTGTATGTATATATATATGTTCAATTCCCTCAAAAATGTAACAGTATCTGCATAAGAATTAAACAGTATAAAGAGACGGGATACATTTTCAAGACTTTACTGGCCTAAGACATGGATGTGCGACATGTACCCCAAAGTATAACTGCAGTTTAGGACTGCTGCATTTTAGTAGGACAACAGACATGAAATATAGAAAATAAAACTCTTGTACAATACACAAGACAGAGAGGTATTGCACAACACGATATATACAATAATAGGTTTATGGCGCATTCATGTCCCAGGTTGCGGTGTGAAAGGATGGGAATGGGGTATAAATAGCATTTTGAGTTGTTTTTAGGTCCCATTACATTTGAACCCACAACAATTGCACCTGCATCATATTGCACCCATGGAAAAAAAATTTAACGGATATTTAAACCCATACTAACCCTAACCCATGAATTCCAGCACCCCCATATAGATTGAACCCGCGGATATACGGGTGCAAATGTATGGGTTCATATGTACGTGGGTTCAAATGCACGGTCACCATGTTTTTACATGGTACAAGTAAAAATTTGTTCATGAACTTGCCAAAAACCAACGTTGGGTGGGACCATGACACAAAAAGGACACAAAAATATCCTAACAATCCAGCATCAAACATTTTCATAGCAAATTGTATTTTTTTTTTTTCAAAACAGAATACTCACAAGTCTCATGTTTGCACACAAATGGTCGTTTTGTGTCACATGAATCAGAATCGCCAATTACTGAAGGTGACACAAGAGACCATGTCCCATAATTTCTCATCTCCACACATCCCAGGTTATCATTAATTTCTTGTGGTTGGTTTGTCTCCCAGTTGGTATAATATAAAGCTGAACCATCAGACCATTGGAATGTAGTTTGCCCGTTGGTTAAGCTCTGGTAATAAATAAAATTCATACTGTTATTTATGTTCGGATGCTTAGCTATAAAAAAGTAACAGGGAAAGTGTAGTTAACGATACAGAATTTGAAAAAAAAAAATGGTTTGGCCGTCTACTATGTATAACTGTCTATGTAGAGTAGTATATAGGGCAAGATGGCTAGACTAAGTAAGACTTAACCTAAAGAAAGACTCCAATCGACAGTTAAAAAAAATAGAAATATTTTGAAAATACTTGATATTTATTACTTGATTATGTTTGTCTTTTGTTTATTTATATTTTGGCCTGGGATAAGCTTACACATATTGGCAAAGTTGTAAAATTTTTATTGACAATTTGAATAATATGTAATTAATTTCTCATCTGTGGCTATATAGTGTGCCTATACAGTGGCTTATTATGTAAATTTTAGAGCAACTATAGTGAGAATCTAAATACAAATGCCGAAAAGGTATGCACATCATTAACTTCAGTATATTTTTTAATGATTGAAATCAAATAATAAAGTCTAAATTTGGTTTGGCAGATTGTCACAGAATTGGCGATGAAATACCCTTAAAACTTCCACTGTTTAGCATGTTTATTTTAAAACTGTACGAAGATTATTGAATATAAATTTAACTTACATGATTGTAGTACAATCCAATCCATGTATAATCATAGTGAGCATCAGGCCAAAACATTGTTTTAAGAAAACTATTTTCATACCAGTTCCAAATACTTGTCAAGTCCATTGTCATACCTGAAAATATAACCATGACAGCCATATGCATGAACTAGGTGCAATTTGTTTCAAACCACAATGAGCTACGAATTTTTATATATGTTTATAAATATGTTTATAAAAATGATGTGGATATATATATACCTAAACTCTGTCCATCTGCTCTACATTTATCTCTTGCTCCTTGCCATGAAAGTTGATCACTATCAGCAGAATATAATTTGTAACAACTTGTGTCCCATCTCACATATCCATTTGGACATCCGGTAACATCAGGTGTAGCTAAAAGGAAATTTATTTTTGGAATTCAGAATCCAGGAAATAAAACTACGAAGAGATTATTGCCATTACATCATCAGACACACTTGAAGAAACAAGAGAAAATTATTATGAATTAATGAATTTTATAGTCAGATCATACATTAAAAACTCAAATGACTAACATTTTCCTAAAATGATAAAAACCCTCAGGTGTATGGTAGAAATGGCATCATTCTACGTTAAGCTGCTAATACCTTTACCATTTATATTTAAAGTATTATACTACTATTATATTATTATAATTAAAGCAGAAGGTATCATACGTTCCGCATAAGTTGTTGATCTCCAAACATTACAAATAAATGGTCGAGTTGCATCACATTCTTTATCATTCCATCTTCCCGATGTATACATTTCTACACATTCTTCTGTCTACAATTAAACATTTAAAATCAAAAACTACTATTCCTAGAGTTTTAAACTGATAACAAATTAAATAATAAAATAAAAATAAAAAAAAATGGTACTATGACATACTTTTACAATATTAGTCTTTAATAATTGAAAAAGAGGCATTTGTAAGTTTGTTTTATGGCTTTTTTTTCTGCGGTGTTATAAGTCCATACAAAAGTAGTCATTCAGATATAGAAAGCTACCAAATTTGAAAAAAAAAGAACATTTTCTCTTGTTTGACATACCCAGCCAACTTCCTTATGGACTAGATTCTTTCTAGTCGGCCGGTAATGGTGTTGATGAGTGTTTGGTAAAAGTCTTGTTTGGAGAAATATAATTTGAAGACAACAAATCATATGTGTAACTTTTATATGTTTGTTACTATATAAAAATAATAATAAAATAAAATAGTTCAAGATACAAACCCCTTGTGCATTCGGTTCATTTGCTTCCCAATTAGTAAAAGTGACAGCTTCATTGTCTGACCAAACAAATACTCTGTTGGAATCAATTGTACTTAAACCAATCCAGATGCTAGCACGTACTGAGTATACCATTGATATTAAGAAAGCTGTGAAAATTAAAATAGATATGTTAGCACAATGAGTGGACTGGTGGTAGCGTGTAAGATCTATGATCATCAGGCTAAGAATTAAATAAGGTCTAATTCTTGCTGATGACTTTATTTTGAAGAACAGTGATTGAATGATAAGACTATATGTAATGAAGTTTTTGGCGAAGTACAAAAAATTTGATAAGCAGAAAGCATTACTACAATTATAAAACACAAACTGTTAGTAACTGAAGCCACTCAATATTAGCAATATTCATCTATCACATCAAAAATAAAATAACAACATTAGATAATGACTGATAAAAATATGCAGGTGTAAGAATTTATCTATAAATTTAGTACACATTTTTGTTTCTTTCTAAATACTGGTACTATTCACACCTCCAAGATACGATAATTATCACTGACAATAAACATCAAAATTTATATTCCATACATATATTTCTCACTAAAAAATTAAATATTAGGGAATGAGAAAGAAAAATATAAATGCACCATTATAGTACTGGTTTGGAACTGAAGCAAGGAATCCTTGCTGTTGATTACAGTAAGCTTCTGCATCAGCCCATGTTTTTCTCATACTTGTGTCTTCAAATCCAACTGGTAGAAAACATTTGCTGCCATACAACTGCCAACCCTTGTGTATGAAATACAAAAGTAAATTCGAAGTCAAAGCATGGTTGAGGCCCAAGAAAGAGAAAAAGGGGTCAAGATTGGCTAAACATGGAAACAAGAAATGGATTTTTGCCCATTTATTAGTTAATTTATGCCAATAGGTGAATGTGGTTGACTGAGGAATCCATAACCTGTCGGTGTATGATCCAGCAATAATGAAAAAACTGAAATCCCTTCTGTGTGATCTTTTGACAATCTAGCATGTTGCCCTTGCATAAGTTAAGCAGTATTGTGGTGTCAAGTGTAAATGTAAAAAAGTTCAATTATGATCAACATCAGAGACATCTTTCTGAGAAACAACTTCAAACTAACTAAAGTAACAGATGGCATGATAATCGCGCCCATGTTTCCAATGAATTGATTTAGCAATTTATGATATGGACCGGCAACCATAAATATGAAGATTTGCTCATATCTCATCAACTAACAAATAAAACATCTTGTGCTATTTAAATCAATTATACCGGTATATCTGTTGGACAACCTCCTGGCATAGTTGGTGTTGGATCTGGCTCACTAGGAACTGACCCTACAGTTTTCTTGCAGATGTATCCATTTACTATGCCACAGTTTGAATCAGCCCATTGACCTATGAAAGGAAAATGATTTATATTTACAGTATCTATGGAATAAAATTTATAATGCAAGTATGTATTACTTTTAAAATGCTGAATAATTGCTATTTTCCACTTTGAAATGATATAATTGTTTTTCCCCGCAACAGCAGTTATATATATATATATAATTTGAACTTGATATATAGAATAATTTTTCATACAAAGTCAATAAAATGTGTGGTTAATTTTTATATTGTCAGGCATTAGCAAAATACACAAATTCGAAGCTTTAGATGTTTTCAATATGCTGATCAAACACATTGTTTTCTTCATAGTTAACTAGTTAGGTTGAGGTTGCATGCTCAAAAAGTCTATTGAACAAAAAGATTGTCTGCTCATATATGAACTGTATTCTTGACTCGAAATTCACAAAAAAAATTTGTATTTTAAGCATTCTAGTAACTGGTACAGTATAGAAGGGATTGAAGTAGATACAGAATTTTGAAAAAGTTGACCCACTCGAATTTTACACATACCATAATTATGATCCATCTGTACACATGATTCTTGACCACTAAAATCATTAGGTTCTCCTCCCCACCAATTTGTATAAACCAGTTGCGTCTGGTCGACCCAAACATAGTAACCTCCAACAGCTTCTTGGATCAAACCAATCCACATTTGCTGAATATCCACTTTAGTTGCCTATAATGTATAATGATATTTATTATTCAGGTTATTAATGGAATCTTTTCAACGTTGAAATTTTTTGGAGTGGGAAGTCAGGATAGATTTAAATAGTTTCATTTCAACCCAAATATTTTTTAACAATTCTGAGCTGAGTTTTAATGAAAATTTTTATGATTTTGAGATATCCTAGGAGTAGGAAGTGACTAAAAAAGATACAATTATTCATATACAAACATCTGAATAAACTATTCAAAATATATTTGAATAAAAAACACACATATATATTCAAGAAAGTTCACAAATTGTTTAATATCCAAATGCCTCAATTCGATAAAATATATACTTTGGAAAAACAATTATATAACATGAGAAATAGCAGAATCCAGAATACTATATCCGCTGCTTACATCATAGAATCCAATTTCATGAGAAACTAGAATTAAATCATTTGAAAAAATTCATTTTTTTGTTTTCTTCTGACAAACAACGAAAGAATTAAGCTTACTCTGCCAACAAGGAATGCTTGTTCATCGAGAGAGTGAACTGAAACAAGGTTTCCTCCAAGACTCTTACAATATTGTCCTGCATCGTAGTATATCTTAGGGATATTTCCAAAATGATAACAATACATCACTCCACCAGGAGGAGTATAGGCAACCCAGTCAACATCATAACCACAAATTTGAGGAGCTAAAAAGCATCGATATTATTTATTGATAATAAGCACAGAAAACAGTAGAGACTGGAAGAATGATCAGTATTTATACCCCGACAAGCAAAAAGAGCAAAAAGATAACAATACATCACTCCACCAGGAGGAGTATAGGCAACCCAGTCAACATCATAACCACAAATTTGAGGAGCTAGAGAAGAATCGATAATTTTTATTGATAATAAGCACAGAAAACAGTAGATACTGGAAGAATGATCAGTATTTATACCCCGACAAGCAAAAAGAGCACCCAACTTCAAAAATAAAAATTATGCAATCTATGTTATTGATATATAAGACTCTTCATAACAGGAGGAATACAAAAAACATGTTTCTTCAATATTTATCACTATTAGGAATGATGTAACCAACCTATACCCAATAAAATCTACCGGTATGTCATAAAAATGGACCATGCGACTAGTTTTAATTTCATCAGGGGTTCTTCTATAAAATATCAACTTACAGAAAGTTCCAGGAGGTGGAGTTACAGGTGGAAATAAAGTTGTTCCTAGAAACATAAGTGAAGATGTAAATTTTATTTTATTGTTAAAAATGTTTCGTTGAAAATTGTTGAAAATTATTTAACAAGCAAACTATTTTGAATTAGAATAATATATTATTGGCTGATTGTTACAACTTAGTAAAAGTTTTTGTGTTTTGAATGATTTTTCCAAAATTTACTTACATGAAAAAGTAAAGTCAATAAAGGCTATTATCGTTTGGTAAACCAAATGTTCCTGGCCAATTACCAGCCCAAGCTCGGTATTAGAATAGCTAGCCAGTGAATCATTGAAGTTATTCACACTTAGTCGAAAAATTGGGTTAAAGGTAATGATCAAAATAATAATAATTTCTGGTATGAATAACCAATATTAGTTTACCAATAATAATCCTATAAACTGTAAGACTAGGTAATAATTTTATTGGGATAGCACAAAATAGAATAATTTCAAACCTCTTAAAACTTTGCAAATCCAATTTTCAGTTGCTTCACAATTCATATCATTCCAATACATATCGGTGCCACTCGTGCTGTAATATGCCATCCCACACTCTTCTCTTCCATCGTAATCATTCGGTTCACCCGAACCCTGGGAATGATTTATATTGAATATTAAGGCTTGATTATGCACAAACATTATATTTTGCTTTTTGTTGTGACATAACTATTGATAAGGATAGGATATACAACATCCTGAGAGGGAGGAAGGAGATAAGATGGCTTAATCATATGGTGTACCACGGCTTCTTGTCCGGTCCATGTTGGGTATGGGATCAGTTAGCCAGTTATTTGTTTTCAGGTGCATTGACCTGATGATGAAGAAAGCAGTAAGCGGCCAGGGATTATGTTGACACCCTATGATGGCAAGGAGTCCAGCAATCCATTCTCACATATTTATCCCACTGGGGATTCGAACCTGCGAACCCATGCAGAGTAATCAGAGGTGCTGTGGCAAGCGTATACTTAACACTTAACATGATGCGCCACACCACTGAGTCAATTCTAAAGTATTTGTGTGTTTTTAAGGCTTAGTGCTATGTGTCAATCATAAGGTTTCTACTAAAATTTCACATAAGCTCATAATTCTTACCCAGTTGGTGTATGATAAGGGAGTGTTATCAGTCCATCCATAAGAACCAGTTTGCTTTCTTCTCATTCCAATCCAAAACCAATTGCTTCCACTTGTATGTCTATGATTGGAAAAATAATATTGATGAAATAAAAATATATTAGTGACATAGTTCGGACCTCCTGAAGTATGCGCACCAAGATGGCGCACAACCTGAACTCAGGTTGTGTACCAGGTTAGGGTTCAGGTTATGCGACATCTTGGTGCGCATACTTCAGGTGTACCCATAGTTCTGTTAAATCAGTCTTAAATTTGAGGTTTTGTAGTTTCTTTCCAACTATAAAAGTATAGTCAATATACTCCCATTGTTAAATGCTTCGCATCCAAGCTTGAAATGACGTTCTAGTAAGCAGCATCACTGACAAGAGTTTTTTAGCATCTCTTTGTGATTATGATAATAAATAATATGACATTTGAATCAGACCCATTCATACATTTCTATTTAATGCAGTGTTTCACAATCCCCCCCAAATAAGTCTATATGCAAGCATTGATTGTCTGCCCAATTCATCCTATACCAGACGAAATGGTAACTTTTTCAAGACTTTAACCTACCTTGCCAACATAGAGTGGTTCAAAGTGGCCACTAAATTTTATGGCTAAGGTTTCTACATCACGCAAAGCAATAAAAACACAATTTCTATTGTACTGCTGATTGTATAACATAATTTTAAAGGTTAGTGTCCAATGGGGATTATGTAACATGTGAGTTGTTCATTTGGCGGACAGAGATAATTGCTTGAAACACTATTGCCATGCCCATGAAACCACTTTTCTCAGGTTTGTAGGTTAAAATTCTGTGACATTGGTGGATTTCTTCTCATCACCGGAATGTTGTAAATTGAGTTTCGAAAACCTACCTCACACCAGATGCAATAACTGCTTCCTCTTGTGGACTGTGCATACTGACTAATTGTGCACCTTGGGATTGGCAATGTACATTTGCATCTTCCCAAGTCATTCTTTCAGTGGATGTTTTTTCATTAATCTATTATATGTAGAATAGTAATTATAAGTTTTTGAATTACCCATACATAATTCTAGATATTTAAATTTTCTTGTCATTCAATACGAAGTATATTGAACGAATAATGAAAATTATTTATGGTTAAAATACTGCTTGCAATCAATGTGAATAATAATTTTAGGTGCATACTCTTTTATGAATTGGTTTTAAACCAAACATGAATTGCAAAAATTGACTAATTTGCTCCAAACTTCAAAGCTGTATTCACCTGATAACAATAGTTGGATTTTGCCTCTGCATACCATCCAAACGGACAGTTACCATTTGGAGAGGGTGTAGTTGGTAATGCTGGATTAGTATAACCGACTCGGGGTTTTTCACAAATCCTGCATGTGCAAAGCAAAAGAACACATTTATTATGAAGAATGATAAAAAAAACTCTTAAGATCTTCTTGGTATTTTTAGTAATTTTGAAATGGCAATCTATTAAAATCTATTGATGTCCGGAAATAACAAAATTTAGATTTCAAACTACAGCTCATTTTAACCAAGTGTTTCAAAATATTCATGGGATGCCATCTTCAGCCCTTAATCTAAAATACCAAAAATTTATCTGGTGTTCTATTTTTTTACTTATATGCATCAGATCCACAAGCAACAGGCTGTCCTTGAGACCAAAGTCCAGTGTCACTATCCATTCTAAAGCAACCAACTTGTGTATCTGTCCAGCCATTGCACGCAACAGGGTGATTTTTCCAAACGGGGTCAGCAGAACACCAAGGGCCTAAAAGTAATACAGCAATGAAATGCCAACCTTAACCTATAGTTACTTTTGTCCCTCTTAATGGGCCATATGAACATGTCATTCGGATGAACTAGAAACTTATTTTTGTATTTCTGAACCGATTATTTGAACTACCGGTATATGTATATCAGTTACATGTATTACTTGGTACAGATTTCTATTTATACAAATATAACAACCCTTTCGCAGATTTATTGTAATATATCATGAAACAAATGAACTGCTGCCCTACTTCAGGTCTTTTTAAATTTCATACAAATTTGAAAAAATTGATACAATACACTAATGAAAAAGGACAATCAGGTTAAAAATGCAAGATGTGAGTAAAGTTTCAAAACAAGTGAGGTCCTTAACAAAAAAGTTGTGAAAACCTGTAATACTGCAGTCAGTAGCATAATTTAAATTGTGAGTATATCATGACAAACTAGGCAAATATTAGATTATTTTCATTAATTATAAAAAGTATTTAAAATATGGATGGGTGACATGTACCGTATTCAAATAAATATTCGCGAAATTATGATTATGCAAAGGTCATAAAATTCCAGGTGAAGGTCTGTCAAATATTATCCTATCAAAGTGCAAACCTACATTGTTGCAATATCAAATATGCACAAATGACTAATAAAAAATAAATAAAACAAACAGGAAAATATTTGATAATAAAGTATCTGACCTAGAAGTGTTGCAGGCCATCCCTCCTCAATGCATTCATAATATTCTATTCCTTCATACAAGAATGGGAAATGGCATGTGTGCTTTATACCTATAAAATACAACATATTAATCAGTGACGTGTTGAGTAAAAATGCCAAAGTACACTCACTTTGAAAAGTTAATTATTAATAAACAACCTGTGAGTGTAATGAACTGAGTTTCTCTGTTCCAAACTGAAAATAGCTGGACAAATAATACGTGGGTTAGGGGGATTTCAAACCTATCAATACAAAATGATTGAAAATAACTTGTTTTTAGTCATTTTCAAACAATGAAACAAACTATAAATTTTATAAGTACAAACTTTTGATAACAACAAATGACGGAATGCAAAAATTTTCATACATTTATTTGACTAAACTTTTTATCCCTAGTTAAAATTTATTTGCTTCCAATCAAATTTTCATTTTACATGCCAAATTACATTTTGCAGATTTAACAGTTATACCTGCACTAATATAAACTTGATAATTGGTTTGTAATAAAACAATAAAAAATCCATGAGTATCAGAGATGACCAAAACTGGAAATTTTTTTTTTAAATTATTTAAATTTTTAAACAATGTTTTCAAATTTGAGATAAAGCATAATTCAAATTGATCAATATATTTCAATACAGTCCTAAATATATGGTAAACCTTTGAATATACATTCATGAGTTTTAGTATAAGTGTTTCAAAACCCCATATCAGATTTTGTGTGTCACATACCAGGAATAAGAATATATATCTCGCTTTCACTCAAAACAAGTTTTGAGTAGGCACTAGAATATTATTATCAATTACTGGTATATATAGATGGTTTAACAAAATCATACTTGGTTGATCTGACTCCCATGCCGTAAATGTAACAGGTTCTCCTGTTGACCATGAATATATCAAGGCATCACTGTTTGGATCGATGTAAGCTCCGAGACCAATCCAGAATTTTTCACTATCAGATGAGTGAACCGCTTCAGAAATCTTACTTGTCAACCACAATTCTTCAGCATAGCTAGTGATTGCCACAAGATGTCCACCAACACCCCTAAGTAAAAAATACAAAATATTAGAAGCAAAAAGTGGTTTCTAAAATTAATATTTTCCACATCACATCAATGGCACAGGAATCCCCATAGTTCTGCCTAAATTTATAGACCTGGTTTAATAAAGCAAACCTAAAATAACAATGCCCAACCTGGCCAGGATATGACTTAGGTACTTCTCTGTGATAGCCATATATAAAATATTGTGCCAAATATCAGGTTATGTGCACACTTCTATGTGCACACACATGGCCTGAATAAATGAAAAGTATTGGATTATAAATAGATAAGACGATTATGTTGAGAAAAAATAATTGGTATCCAATTCAAATTTCTCCAACTTGCTAAAAATTACCATGAGAATCTAATAGAAAATAAATGAAAATTGAACAAATAAATAAAAAAAACTTACTTGCAATAGTTTTCAGAATTGATCCATACCATTCTTGTCAAATCAATGAAATAACAAGATCCTTCATATGCAATCCATCCTGCATCACATCCATCAATTACAGCTTGATCTTGATTAACAGGAATCTTATCCATTTTGCAGATAAGGTTAGCCTCATCATCACATGCTTGGTCATTCCAAAGACCCCTGAAAATTTTAGAGAAAATCACAAAATTGTAGATTTTACCAGGTAAATTTCAATGCTTATTGATTTAAAATCAAATACTTAAACCAACGGTTCTCTGACACATGTCGAGGCCATCTCAAAATTATAAACAACGTTACTTACATATTGATATATTTAATAATGGTAATTGGTTTTTAAAAAACTGCTATCAAGACCACAGATGAATCAATATTGATCATTATCATATATAATTGGTCAGAATAAAGAACAAGAATATTTTTGTTCATACTGTGCATATGGTACGATGGACACATGACAACAGTACATACACATAAAACAGATCACTCTTGTTCAGTGAAAAATTGCACAAAAAGTATAAAATAAAGCATTAATCAAAAAATGAATTTTCTTTTTACAATGTTCATGTGCAAAATACATACTTTATTTTATACATTTCCACACATCTCTCATGATGTCCATTTGGTTCATTAGTGTTCCATCTTGTCCATGTAACTTCAGATAAATCAGACCATTGATAATAAAAAGGAGTATCAAGATCATTGAACCCAATCCATGCAGAATCCAGTGCATCTACAGAATTAAGGAGTTTGGTATAAAGGATGATTTTGTCGTTTTGTAACATTTAAACTTTTTGTGATGTTTGTAAAATTGGCAAAGGTTACTGACGGAAAAATTGCATATGACCAATAAGACCATTGATTAGCCAGGAATGCCTTATACAAAGAGAGTAATACTGTGTTTTCCTGCTATTAAGTCACTTTTCTAGACCAAATGTTTTGACCTGATTTCGGTAGGGTTATTTTGTTGTGCAATGAAGCACTCTCTATTTATGCCTGAAGAGTACTTCAAAATAAAAACGACTAGCACAAGATGAAGTGATTTTAAGACCTCTTCAAGGTTTTGCTGATTCAGAGAAAAATGCAGAAACAAAGCTGTTAAAATAACCCATGGATATATGATACTTATCACACCATATTCACAGGTTATTTTAAGGTTCCAGTTAATGGGTTGTTCAAAATGATTTCTCCAACCTTTTTAAAGCTAAATTACCGCTTTATTGTTAGGAGTAGTTAATTCTGTAAGTGAGTTTCTACAAAAACATACAGGTCCTGGTTCTGACCATATAAAATTATGACCGCATATCAGTGCTTACCTGACCAACAGATAAACAATTTTTTTATGTTCATATTAATAAACCCTCTTTTTTAGTGGTAAAAATGAGCATCGTCTTATTTGCCTGATACACATATAATCCAGAAAATGCAGTATGATTAAAAGCAGTACCTTTCTTCATGGTAAATCGATATAACATTGACTGAGCTACAATATTAGATTGAATATAAAAAACATTCAACTTAAGTCTTACATTGATAAAAGAACATTGAAGTAACAAAATCATGTTCCCCTTGATTATGAATACTGACTAAATCAGCTCCAAATGTTTGGCAATATTGTCTCGAATCAGCCCAGTTAAATTTAGTACTCATTCTTGGAGTATAGTAACACCAATCTTTCCAACCATCCCATCCAGCAGGACAGCCAAGATGATCACCTAAAGAAACAGAAAACTTAAAAAATAGATTACCATGGCAGAGTTCAAGATTCATTCATCTACCCTTGTGTTTGCGAAACTGTATTTTACATCGTTTAATACAGGGCTTTTCAAACTGGGGGTCCCGACCCCCCATAAAAGGCTCAATAAGGGTTGCGGTAAAAAAAATTTTAACACTCACTTGGGTAGTTTAAAACAAAATATCGATCAAACTTGGAAAATTAGGAACCAGAAGTGAGACCCATTGCCACTGAAATAGAGCCGATGATATTCGATATTTTGTGCGAGAATATGCAAACATATCAGTCTAATTGAAGCTATTGTAAATTTTATGTTTTTTTTCAATTCCTGAAGGTCACCAAAAAATTTGGGTCATGACGGAAAAGTTTGAAGAATACCAGTTTAATATACAAAATTCGACTTCTTCTGCTTAAAAAATAAATGTTTTGAATTACATTCCACAAAAACATTGTTTTGAAAAAAAATTTTTTTCAAAATCGCATGTTACTTTAGTGTCCTTCAATGCTGTACTATTGAAGCACAGTTTTATTAGTTTGATAAATTTCTTTAAATGCAATTTGCGAGAAAAAAATATTATCTTTCAAATAAATTCCAGCAAATCATACCCTGGAAAATAAAAGATGCATCTGCTTGTCCATAATCACTTGATGTAATACCCTGCTGAGTAGACCCAGTATACGTACTTCTTCCATTTATTTTTCTCACATCCACGGTACCCCCATGGTCAGCTAAAAAATTCAAAGCATAAAGCACAAAATTCAACTTTTACGAAAGCTCAGAAATTCAATCGTTTATATTAGTTTATTGATTTAAAGTGCAGTAAAATTGGTATAACAAATTTTACCAGTAAAATGCTGCCTAGACTTCTAAGTTTTCACCTCAATACACACATCCAATTTTCAGGACATATTCAGCCTTGGTGGATTACAAATTTTAACTGAAAATACTTACCGTATTTTGTTTTTTCACACATTCATATTAAAATGTTATTAAAATAATGAAGTGGACATTGAGGTATACCTAAGAACATTCCATCATGAATAGCAGCAGGACAAATAGCAGAATTTTCTGTATAAACTCTGGTTCCATAAACTCTTGGTGATCCGGCATCACAACCAGTTGGACATGAAACTGTAAACTCATCAGGATATGATTCTGCAGTATCTGTGCAAGTCGCCAAATCTGAAAACATGAATAATATGTTAAGATATAGCAAATCTGAGTGCAATTACATCAAATTTATGTTCAAACTCGATTGAGAAAGAAATTTGGAAATCTTGGTGAAATTATCGGTGGAATAAAAACAGTGTTCCCACAAATAAAAATGAAACATCAAAAAATTTTAGCTTGCAGTAAGGGCACATTCGTGATCTTTAGTAAAAAGTAAAGTCAACTGACAAACCTAACTTCATGTCATAGCTATGCCTTAAATATTGTAAATATATTGCAATGCAGTCACAAGTAACAGCTTATGAAATAACAGCATAATTCACCTTCGGCTTTACATCCCATTACATCAAAACGCAATGCAATTCTTGAATTCCATGCTTGTGGTTGGACTCGAACATATCTTGTTGTTATAGGTTCTCTCAAAAATCCTTCAGAAATTGTATTTTGATCTGTACTTCCAGGGAATAGCTAGACAAAAATTACAGTAAATGATAAATTACACAAAATCCAAATTCTAATATCAATCTTCTGAAACTGTTTCATATATTTTATAACAAAGGAGTGATATAATTATGATTATATACATTTAATGTAAATTTGCTTCTCCAAATAAACCCATATATGCACACCATTTCTAATTCATGATTCAACAAAACACTTTTTAAAAAGAAAGTGCAATATATATAAATGCATAAATCTATGAAATTATTAATTTTAGAATGTTTAAAGCAGTTCATTTGTAATGTCTAATTACGATGACAATACTACAACTCAAATGTATGACAATTGGAAATCAAGTTTCAAACATTTATAATATAAAGTTTTCGATGTATTGATTACTTGAGAGTGAAATGAGATGAAATGCTATGAATTATCTCTAACTTCTAGTCCTGGTTTAAATACTCTAGTAAAAAAAAAGACCTCAAGTTATTAAATTAAAAGATGTGTTAAATGTCATACGGTACATATATATAATTATACAATTCAAGAGTCCTGCTGCACACTAACACAAATATATTTCTGTAACGTTTCGTCTGACCAAAATCAGACAAGCAGTTTACAACAATGATAAGAAAAGAACCATGTCATTGATATATATATAATTGTTGCAAAAATACCCAAAACTTGTAAATAGAACTGTAAACTAAGTAATGGTTTTATACGTGAAAAAGGGTGCCTAAGCAAGTATTTAAGTTTAGTTTTTGCACCTTTCAGAATCTTCTACCTATAATCACTAATTCACTATTATCTATTATTATTTAAAGAAACAACGAGGTTAACGCTAGGACAAAAAGTCTGCATTCTGATTATAACTACGGTAGTCAACAATCTCTAATTATGCGAAAAAATTCATTTTTAATGCAAATTGAGTGACTGTAAAAAAAAAAACTCGTTAAAAGATAATAATTTTTGTATAATTTTTATTTATCACCTGATAATTTCCAGTTGTATCGAGATATGTGGTAAAACTGTTTCCATCACCACTGAATTGAATGTAGTACTCAGTGACCCAATCGGAAGCTTGTGGATTGCCTTGCAAAAGTACTCCTGAAATCTGCAAATAAAATAAATGCAAGGTTAGTTAGTATTCAATTTGACACAAAATTTATTGATTAACGAGTGGCAGGTACGTGTAACTTTTCGAATATTCAGAACTGGGTATTGGAAAATGTAGATGATATACCCTCCTGTCGTATGGCAAAGTACCTCCCCAGCATATTATTTATTGAATAAAACAATACAAACAAATTTAATTAAATTCCTCCGAAAAAGAGACAAAAACTGCAACACAAAATAAATAAAATAATCCACTGGTTAGCAAACTGACATCATATTCATTCGAGCAGCTTGAAGTCTAGTTTTCCTATTGTCAACTTAAGCACACAATACTTAATGATTTCTTGATTTCTTGAAGGTAGGTGTCACGGTAATCACATCTATTTTAACAAAAGTTCCAAGACTGAAATACGGTACAAATATACATTTTGGGCATACAGAATTACAAAACTTTTTTACCAACCTTCCTAGTTTCTCCTAGATCAGCCTGGATCCATTGATTTTTGTCACTTTGTGAAGGCTTCCAGCTGTTTGTATTTCCGGCTACATAACAGAAAGTAAAGCAACGCTCAAGAAAAATTCGGATACAAATTTACAAAACATATTCTTTCATTACGCGGTTATAACAACATGCAAATAAACTGTGAATTATTTTCATATTAATATATTATAGCAATTTGATTCAAGATCCACTTTTTTCAATATGAAACTTGTCAAAGTAATAGAATAGAACTTTCAAAACTTGACTCTTGAGAAAAAGAAAATTACTCTTATGACACGAAACAACATCTATCTTTCTCTCTCATATATCAGTATAAATATGGATATAGTCAATCAGCTAATTATTTGAAATTAATTGAGCACTTATAGGGTCAACACAATTTCAAGAAGAAGAGCCATCAAAAAAAAAATAATATTAAGGTGAACAATTTCATTCAATACATTCATATTTCAAACCCGGTTGGACTGGGCATGAGTTTATTTAGCCAGTTCAATTCATTCCATTATATAAATATGATTGAAGAATGAAACTGTGGTAGGAAAAAGCCGGCAGCCAAGTAATTTTGTAGCTTCAGCATACTATAATCTAAACTATCGGTAGTTAATCTGAGTCATCCATACAAACGACAATAGTCTATCATTTCCCAAACATATTATGATAATAAAAATTAAAAAAAAAGTTTGAACATAGATGCAGAGAATTATCTTTAATTAATAAATTTTGATTTGATTAGAATGAATGATTGTTTTATGATGATTATTTTTTAAAACATGTTGATGATACATACGACAGCAAAATACATTGCCCTTGTGTGGACAGGGATCAGTAGCAGTAGCCCAAGGTTCACATGGACCCTCCGTAACACCCCAAGCGGGTGCTCCATATTTTTCATTGTGTTTCCAACAAACACGACCGGGATTTGATGGATTATTGTCATCTCCGATTTCAACCCAATCATTCGAAGAATCCCTATTATTGTTTTTCATGATTATAATAAATAAATAGACTTGAAATCTAAGTAAAATAATTTGTTTCAATTCTTCTATTGATGATTGTTTAACTTGAATATATCCCATTTTGATTAATAACAAAGTTGAAAATATTTACTTTATCGATTTGGGATAATTAAAGTTTTTATTGAATGAAAAGTTTGCAACTAAAATTTATTTATTCAACAATGATGGTTCTTGCCTGATAGGTGCCCATCTGTCACCACTAACTACACCAGTTATAATAGGAGTACCAGTGGAGCATATATCAGACCAAGTGCATAAATCTGCTCCTTGGGTGAAACAATGCTGTCTCGCGGAATCCCATGTCATGGTGCCACTGTCGAGTTGATAGTGTGCTGGATTCAACAGTTCTAAGTGGAAAATTAGCAGAATAACAGATTACAAAATTACAAAAATTACACCAAAAATCAAGGTCAGATTAAATCAATCATTTGGTTGAATTGTTACTTACGAGTTTCTGTATAGTCGAGTCGACTGAATTCAGGTTCAAAACCAGCTTGAGAAGATGAAGCAGTCAATGATGTGGAAGGCAATAACGGAAAATCTCCTGGGCCATCTGCACCCACACCAAGAGAAGCATCACACCTGTGAAAACAGCAAAAGGGTAATCATGTCAATAAATTTTAAAACCAAATTTTAAAATTGGTGAGAGAAAGTGCGATGAAAGTGCAATGAAAGGCTTAAACTTACAAATTTTGTTTTTCATGTAACTTGAAAAAAATTTGAATGACAATAAAATGTTTTTTTCATGTAAATGATTGAAAATAAATTAAAATAAAAATAAGTTCGGATGAAGAACTTACTAAATAGATTAATTCAGATGTAATAGAATCTATTAGAATTCGGTATTATAGCAATACTAAAGTCTAAAAATGTTGAAATATCTGAAGATATTCATTGGTCTACACATCAATAATGATAATCAAAATCTAGTTAAAGTAGCATCGTAATTTCTTACTGAGGTTTACATCCAACAAGTTCGAATCTCATTGCACAACCAAGTCTGCAGTTTTCCAATGTTATTCTAATACCAGTAGCCATAACAGGTCGATCAAAGATGTTTGTCACTTGAGTGTTCTGATCATGATTTGCATCAAATATCTGAATAAAAGTGTTGCTACCATCAATACAGTACTTAGAATGAGATAGCAGGTAAAGCTATGTTTGTTTTATGTTATGTTATTACAACCTTCTGATATAACCTCAACAATGCTAATATTTTCAAACAATTACTCAAGATTGATAATCCAATTTTGAAAAGAATTCTTTATTTAGGAGTTACAAATCGTATACAACTTGGCATCAGACTAGTTTTTCTGCTCATTAAGATTGATCGATAATTATATTTATATATAAATATTAATTGAAATCAATGTAAATATGAAAATCTTATTCTATTCCATTGAGAACATGACCAGAAAACAATTCTTATTTATTCTATATGATGAGAATCAATCATTTCTATCACTAGACCAACTGACATCCACATCACAAAATTGTGTGGTGGCGTTAAATGCCGTTGTAGTCAATAAATTGTCGGGATCAATTCATCCCAATTGTTTTTACTCATATATAATATAAAATTGAACAAATATTATAAAAATAACAACAAAATAGAAGAAAACTAGATCAATAATTAGACACAATATATTCTCTGATGAACAATAAAAACACTAAAAACAATAGAAATAAATATTGAGTGAAAGTTAATCATTTGATTATATTTAGAAACAGCCGTTCACCATTTCGTTCCCTAACGAGTCTCTTATTGGTTCCCAAACTTCTTTTTTAAGATGTGTATTGTATTTTACAGAAATTTGTCTTGTCCACATGTTCTGATTAACTGGCTGACTTATTCCGTTTCGACCCTGTAACACAGAAGTTATCAAGTCAGAATTATTGAGATAAAATTACTTCAAATTTTAAAAGAAAACAAAAAGTATAGGATAGAATTTATATATATATCCATGAAAGGTGATAAGACGACGTAATCATATGGCAAACCACGACCTATCATCCGGTTACCAGTACATGTCGAGTATGGAAATAGTTAGCCAGTTGTTATGTTATTTGTTTCAGATGCATGGACTTGATAGTGGAGGAAGCCGCAACTGACCAGCGGTTATGTCAACCACCCTACGGCGTCAAGGAGTCCAGCAATGCTTGCAGATATTTATCTCGCACTGGGATCGGACCTGCAAACCTACACAGGGTCAGAGAAACGATGACAAGCGTATTTCTAAAGCGTAGCAAGATGCACCACATCGCCAAGCCATACACAGGATACAGGTTGAAGGGCTTCCAAGAATGTGAAAATGTATTAAATGTGTAAATATCATTATATCAGAATACAGAGTGTCCATAAAGCATCATAAAATGATTTAAAAAAATATATCCTTTAATTTTGTAATACTTTTTTCAAAATGTAAAAAGGCTGTATAAATGTAAGTAAGTAATGTCAAGTAATGTCTACAGAATTTTAAACGAATATAATAAATAACAAACTAAACCATTTCATAGTGACATTCAATACCTAAAGATAAAGATAGACAAACAATCAGCTACTTTAAACAAAAAACTACTTGATTTGGTAAGAATTTCAGCAAATCTACATTTTTTTAATATGGTGCATTAAGCTATATAACTCACTACTTTCATGGCATAAACATTGGATAACAGTATACATGTCAAAACTAGGGATGTCCTTATCGTTTTGGTTTTTGTTAATCTTCTTTTTCCAATTTCTGTTAAACCTAATTTAGTAAGTGCATAAAACGACCGACGGTGGTCATTAGATTTCTTTGTTACGCCACATAGTACCAAATTAGAATCAAATTTTTTGTGCAATGACTTATGGAACAGTCTTTGTGATCAGGCCACTTGTTAAAACACCCGTTGCACACACATCCCTGATCAAAACTATAATATTGCTTGAGATAAAACATAAATACATCGACCTGTGTTATAACTCCCCTAACTTCATAGTATTCTTGCAAAGCAACTTGAATCCATGGTTTTTTTTCACTCTGATCAGCCACCCATGCACCACGACCAGGTCCAAAATCAAGTATATCACTGAAAAAATAGTCACAGTACATATTCAGGTGCATAAATAAGCAAATTTATCACTAGAATAGAACATCTATATCAGGTCAAAATTGATTAAGTCTTACAACCTGACTTACAAATATTCCAAACGAGCTGGTAGGCTCAAGTTCTCCACTGATACTTGAAGCCTGAATTGCAGAAAACCGTTACCAACCATGCAAATGTCCTGGCCAATAACGGCAGCTTACTGTGGAACAGTAAGTTCATTTTGAGCACTGCACATCTCATCCGCATGAGTATGCGGGTGGTATACTGGGCTAATACATGTTCACTAAAATTCCTTCCCAGTTTATAAAATATCGAAATGAAAGACAAAATAAAAGATGACACGAAAGAGTATTTTCCTATGCAAATTCCACCCAGATTGGTTCCGCCCTTTAGAGGCTTAAATAAATATTTGAATTACCAATTTCACTGAAATAAATACATACACATATTGATCAGGTGTGTTTAACCGTCCTCTCTCTGCACCAGATTGGGGATCCATCTGAGAAGATGCTGATAGTTGTCTGCTGGGAATAGGTCCTCCAACTTCAACTCCAATATGGCGATAACAACAATCCACACCTTTGCAATCAGTGGATGGGGATTCAGTTGTACTGGTTTAAAAAAAAATCAAAAATTAAATGTGCCTTTTCTGCTTTTTCAATTTTATTTGCTTGTTTATTATGGCCAAGATACAGAATTAGATTTCACCAACCAAAGTAACATTTTTTATCTAATTTCATACTGGTCTGGATCTTCTTTTTCACAAATATATCCTCGAGAATCTCCGCATGATAGATCGTTCCAATAGCCATGATCAACAACCATTTCAACACAGTCCTCATTATTCACATTGTTTGGCTCGCCTAAATAATATTTTATAGCTTATGCAGCCTATTTGTGGTCAAATAAGCTATAAAGATAGCAGAAAATTCATGTAATACAAATAAATTCTTTTTATTTCCCAGGGCAATACAGCTTTCAAGGTTAACTTTCTTGGGGATTTATTAATGCATAACAACAGATTTAGATATATTGGCACACATCGCTTAATTTACTCACTCTCAAATTGAAAAACAAAAAGTGTTTTACCCGCCGGTTACCATTCCATACATGTTCTATGTTTCGGAAAAGCAAGTTACAGCAAACATGTATTTGTTTAAATTAAACACTCAAATTTCATTTTTATGTTTAATAATCTTTGAAAAATCACAAAAAGTACTACATTTTCACAACTTACCACTATTCCAATTAACATAATTGAAAGGACTCCCATCAATCCACCTCCAACCACCATCAGTTATATCTACAACACCAGTATTTATTGGACCAGACCATGAATCGAGTCCTCCAGTCCAGAAAGCAATTTGCCTCGCTGAAAGTGCTACATTTACTGAAAATGCAGAATAAAAAATTATTATGAGCATGTATGAAATGATAGTGATAGTTGTAATAGTTATATTTTATTTTTTATCTAAATTTTGCAAAATTGTACAGATAACATGACTTGCAGCCTGAAGATTCCCAATGGGTAAAAGGGCAGAAGAGAAATAAATAAGACCCATCATTTCTTAACAATGAAATCAATTTATACTTCAAATAGCAGGAAACAAAACAATTTCTTAAATTGAGTCATTCTACATTAAAATAAAAGTAATTTACCAATGAAAAATAAAATCGCAACCTAACATTGCAAAAAAGACAAAGTGAACATGGAAACTACAAATACACACATGCAGTTTTATGAAATATTGCAAAGTTCTAATGGCAAGATAATTGGCTACAAATACAGTACAAAAATATATGACAGTCACTGAAATTATGTATGATAATTTTGCATTTTTCTCTTATATTTATTTAACCAATCTTGCAATTACAGGAAAACGTGGCGGTGAGGTAAAATGAATAGATATCTTACCTTGAACAAATGATTGTTCATCTGGTGAATTAATACTAACAAGATCACCTCCATCAGCCAGACAATGTGTACGAGCATCTGCCCATGTTCTAAAAATCATAAACAAAGTATTTTAATTAGTATGGTAAAGTCTTGACTCAACAGAGAGTTTTTAGGAAAAACTGGCAAAGGGCAAGGGGTTCGTTTCAAAATTTGTATAAAACCTAATAAAGTTCATTTGACACAGGAAAAAATTTATAAAAATATAAGAAATAGCCTGTTAGAATACAGAAAAATGGAATTGATTATTCCAATAGTTTTGGAGAAAAACATTTTTTTCATAACAACAATATCAACTTCAACAAAAACAACAATCCATAAATCAAAATTCAAACAAAACAATTCGTGTGTACAAGTCAATATGTGTCCAATATTTGAAGATTATTGCAGATTTTTGCAAAGTGAAAATCATTTTTTTAGTAAAACAAGTCCAGAGCTTCTTCTTAACATTGTAAATCACATAAACAATTGATATATAAAATCCAATTGAATTGAAACATATATGAGAGATTTCACTAATTTTAGTCAATTTCAGCATTGCAAAAACATGTCATGCATACCTGGCAACATCATCAACAAACTTGTAGCATTTATGAGTGGATGGGTTATGAAGATATCCATCACCGCATAACAGATCGTTTGCATTAGCTGGTAATAAGAATATTATTGCATATTCATGTTCATTGTTTATAAATGAATCGACCTTCATAATCATAGGTGACCATAGAATATATTTAATTTTTCTTGTTAAACACTGTCACAAATTTTATATGCCATACATTTGAGCTCAAGTTCAACTAATGTTCTACATAATCGAAAGGCTATGCCAAATTGTTACATAAAAGTAGAAATTTCCACTTTTTCCACATAAAATTTTGATAGAAATACAGACAGAAGAAGACTTCTTGCACCTACATGATATCAATAAAAATTATTTGCTATTGGTTAGCATAGCAACTGTCTTCGTCAATAGAGGAAGAAATGCAATAAACCTGCTTTTATTCATTTAAATATAGAAACAATCTCGGCTGCATCAAAAGCCCGGCAAACCAGAGCCACAGCAAGCCTGATAAGCCATTTCATCAAAAACATTTTTGTTTAATTTACACACTTAGCAATGAGAAATACTTACGTGGTACTGATGGAATAGGTTGAGGATTAGATGTGTGAACTGAAGGAACAATAGAAGCATGTATTAATTATTCTAAATATTGCCAATAAGTATAAAAGTGCATTATTCTAATTTAATTAGTTACAACATTATAAGTACAATTTTAGTTATTTGTCTTGTTACCAGAGAGCAAAAGTTACCAGCAAGAAACTCAAAGTTTTTGTTACCCTAGATTGTTTGTGGAAATATAAGACATTCGAAACAAAAAAGATAATGAGACTTTTTATTGGAAATGACATGAATATAATAAGTTTAATATAAACAATTATTGGTAAAAACGATAATAAAATAATTGATGTCAAATTCGAATTATTTTTATACCAAACTCTCAAATTATGATATGGAGCTGAGAATTGGAATATTCATTGATAGCAAATGATTGTAAATTGTTTCTTATCATGCTAAGTAATATTCAGAAATTGTCATAAAGATACCATTATGATGGATGAATTTAAAAAAAAATTGGATTGATGACATTCAGTATATTAACAAATCAAAAATTTATTATGAAATCCAATAATAATTAATTCAAATATCTTATGAGTATGAAAGAAAATAAATGTATCTTAAAAGTTTGGTAACCTACATATAAGCAAGATTTAATTTAGATTTTCTGAAATCTGACCACAACAATGAAATCTTGACAAAATATAGTAAACTCAATAAGCAAGCATTATGCTACATAACATATTTCAATATATGCAATAACCTCAATTGAATATGCATTTTCAAGCGAAATGAAAATGAAATTGAGTTGAATTGAAACATAACAAAAAAGCACAAATCTAATTTGAATTATGCTTAGCTGAGTTTGATGTTACAACCACAAATACAGAATAGCACCAACAAACCAAGCTGTATATCAAAACTAGCCAGTAGAAATTTATTTAACCTCAAATTATTGAGGTTTTCAAAATGTCAATAGTACTAGTATATGTTTGAAGCAAAATAAATAAACACATGAAAAAATCATCATGAAGCAATATAGAAATTTAAAGACAATTCTCAATTCATAAATGCTTTTGTTTATAACATTAACCAGTGCTGTATTATGGGAACCATATGCATACTTTATGTTCCAACGAATGAAACGAATGGAGTAAGATGATGAATAGTGATGACAAGAGTGACAAGAACATTTTTTTTTCAAATGACCTATTTTGAATTGCTATTGATAGGTTGTAATCATCATCTGCACTAAACACAAAAAGGCCTCTAATTAGATGTTGTTAATCTACACAAATCATAAACAGCCGCTGAATTTTTTTAAAATTATAGTGAGGTTCTCAACGCATGATGTTATTGCCAATGAGCCACTGAGATATATAAACAATATACCAGCGGTTATTTGACAAACAGGCTGTCCATTATTTACACATGGTCTATCAGTCCACTGTCCCCAAGCTCCACCATCATTTGACCCAATTATACGAACACAATCGAATCCTTCATCTTCAATTGGGCGGGCTTTTTTCCAATTTGTGAAATTCTGTCATTTATTTTGGAATATCATAAGACTTTATAAGCTATTTTGGATAAAAACCTAATTTTACCATATCTAATAACAAAATACACATTCAATATCTCATGATTAAATCGTTATTTATTCTTACCTGAAAAATCTAGACTAATTTTGACAAATTGATCAATCAATTTCAACTAAAAATTGAATAATCCTCTTCCACAAAATGAGAAGTACCGTATATTAGTAAACTCTTAGATCATAGTTTAACTTGTTCATACAAAATATGAATTAATCAACAGTGAAACAAAATCATGTCTTGTTTTGTCCGAAAAAGTTATATTGTGATCTAGCAAAAGCTTACCAATTCTTGCTATTTTGCAGAAAGAGATCATTTATGTTATTCATATTTATCTCTATATACTTGTGGCAACGGACACATACGGATTCGAAGTAGGAGGTAAACAAAGTTAAAGTGCTCGTAGCTCAATACACACTACCCTATTATACTATGTAATTTTCAATTTTTTTTAGGCAAAATATATAACTTTATAAATACTATATCAGGGTGGTGCAAGGTTGCGAGGTTGAAGGGCCGCAAAAACTTTTTGAGTAGTAGTGCGGGTAGTCAGGAAAACCCAAAAGTGATCAAAATATAGTGAGATCACTCAATTTAAATATATTTAAGAACAAGAGTTTATCGTTCTAATCAGTTTTTTAGGAAAACTATAAAAGCCTCTAGTTATTTAAAAATGGCTTCCCGCTCTGCGGTTTGTCATCGCTGGCACATGGCCAATGCTTGAAAATAGAGCAGTGTTTTTACTAAAATGTAGGCACAAAATGTCTCTTCAACTGAGGAGCTACTTTACGCGAGCTCAACTCATCGGCTTGACCAGCCCTGTCTGCACGAGACAATTCATTCTCCTTTTACCGATCACAGGACGTCATTCTCATATAGACATTGTCTTAACGTTTATAGATCAACAATGAAATTCCATAATTTAAACAAACATCAATCCCAACATCGGGATTAGGAAAAGTGTCTATTCTCAGTTGCAGTGGTTTGAAAATAAATCAAAAATGTTCTTGTTCTGCTAATTAATATAAATATCTGCTAATGGTTCAGTAGTGTACGCTTAAATTGTTCTGCGGACCGCACGAAATGTGTCAATGGACCGCATGCGGCCCGCGAGTTGCAGTTTGGACCAACCTGTACAAAACCATGAAGTACAAATTATTGATGAAAGTAAATCCAAAAAAAATAGGTTTGAATTTGAAAATGCAGGAAAGTCTAGATAAATGGTGATTTGGTAGTTTTTTTTATTTTTTTTATTATTTTCACTTTTAATGAGACATTTTCGCTAGGAATTAGATGCTTCAATACACCAAGAATGGTAAATTAAAAAAAAAAATATTCTCAAACTAAACTCAAACATCCGATATCTAAAAATCCGAATACTGAATTATAAGGTAATTAATTTTGACATCCTATGTATGAAAAATCTCAGCAAGCTTCCCGAAATTTTGTTTTCTAAAAATCTGAAATATATATAATGAGAATATTTAACTGGAGGTAACTACAGTAATAAATACAAATATATATTCTACTTTGATCTTTGATTCATCACCTAATTAGGTATAGTACAATAACAAAATAACCTACTAGCATTATAAACACATTCAGCAGGATCCAGCCAAGCTGGATTGGAAAATTCTGAGCTTGTATTTGATGAGTATGGCAGTACAAGTGCACTTGAAAAAGTTTGTGTTTAGTACTATAAAGTTCAAATATGTATAATTCCCAATTCCCATTTTAACTGATACTTATTTTATAGACAAATACTAGAAAAAATAAATTGTGTTGAATTTCTTTAATAGGTATTTTATTACTTCAACTTGAGGCATTAAATACCGTAGGATATGGATATTGATGGAGAATACATTTCCCAGATAAATATGTTCTTTAACTAACAGAAAACCATGTAGTATAAAACATTAAAATTTTAATAAAAAACTAGTCCAATAATGAGGCGAGACTTGCCTACACAAGATATCTTGCCTATAATACAAATAAAAGGATAATAGTTACGGTAATACTTGAAATGCCTTTGAAAGTCTAGTCAATGGAAGTACCGTAACCCAAAACAGGAATATCTCTCTGACGAACAAGTGTATAGATTTTACTAATTGTTTTTAAAGCTGTGACTCATGACAATAGCTAATGTGAATTTGGCTGCATGAATGACATAAAATCAATGTACCAAGCTAATATATCTAACATCATGCTCATTTACATGTTTTCCAAAATTTTTTCATAGGCCTGAAGCGTAATTTATTATCAACTATATATAAAGCATAAGCGAGTTTTTCAATCCTTCAGTTAAAAAGATACTTTTTACCTAATCATCTCAGATATTTTTATGATAAATTTCCAATTTTGCTATATTCTCATAATTTTGTTCATGCTTTTCATGGATATAATTAACAAATTGAAGTATAGAATACAGGATTCATTTTATAAGTATTCATAAAAAATTAGCAGTTCAAATACCAGCTGCTATTTGGCATATAGCCATGTTGTTGTCACTAGTGCATGGTCTATCATTCCATGTGCCCCATGCATTATCATCAGTTATACCAATTATGCGAATACAGTCACCATCACCATTCGGTTCGCCCGCATTTTTCCAGTTCGTAAAATCCTATAGAACAACAGAACTTGTCATAAATGAGTTGTAATGATCCCAAGAATTTTCCACAAGAGTACAGTCTCTGACATCAATAACATAATATTGAAAAGATATAGGCTTGGATGAAACTTGTAACTAGACAGACATCAACAAATTAGAATGCATTACTTTTTTGCCATTGTAATCAGAGGCAACAATTACAGTTTTATTTAATTTTTTACCAGTTGAGCCATCTTTTTTATTATTGCCATATAAAAGTACTCAAATAAACACGACAAAAAATCCAGAATGTTTTCATAATGTAGTGACTGTACTTCAACTCTGGATAATCATAATTCGGAATAAGAACATGAATAGTAACATGTAATTCACTGTTGTAGCCATACAATGACTACATTTAATACAATGTGGGCAGTAAAGCTAAATATACCTACTTTTTCAACACTATGTAAGAGAAGATTGTGATATATTTTGAGTAACTGCAGAATTTTTTTCAGATTGAAATTTGTTTAACACGAAACCAGCACATTCACAATTTTCATTCTGCAAATGTGTTTCAGTTTGGCACTGATTATACAAGTACACATTGTTTTCTTTCATACTCATTGATCAAATATCAAAGATAATTCTAGTTTGGACCTGTTTTTTTTAAGATTGTAGAATGGAAAACAGCTAATTCATTGTGACCCATATTTTTTCAACAGTAACTCAGAGTAAAACCATTGTTACCCAGAGTAATTATCGTTGGAAAATAAGATATCAGTGAAAAATTAAATATGAAAAAATGGTTTCCAAGATGCTTTCAAAAATTCAAATATATATGAATTATATTGACATGATTTTATCAACAACACAAAAACAAAACCGATTGTAAAATTCACACTTCATATATGCATTTTCACAGTGGAATGATCATGGAAACTTCAAACTTTTACATGAAAATCCACATCCTGCTATTACTAGTATATTCAGCTTCACAAGATAATCACCATACTGTTATATTTATGCACTTAATTTTTTCAGTTAGTGAAAAATAATTGAGACCAGAAACCAAAAATTAAATTTAAAATCAAGTTAAAATAAAATGATCAATTTTTATGAAGAGATGAAAAGTACCAGCAGCAATTTGGCAAACGGGTATGCCTTCCTCAGTACAAGGTCTATCATTCCACTCGCCCCTATCATTTTCTTTCCCAATTATGCGAACACAATCACCAGCCCCATCAGGTTGGCCATTGTATTTCCAGTTGGTAAAGTTCTGTTGAACAATAAGTCTTGCACACAGCAAATATTTATGAAAGGTGGCCTAATCGAATCCATTATTATATTCAGTATATTATTGCAGTATAAAGAAATGCATGAAAGGATGCACGGGTGAAAATGTGCACATCATTCTTGTAAAAATGTACTCACTTGGAATGTTACATGTAGAGAAAGTTCTTTGAATTTTTACCAAATAATTCTTCTAGTTTTTTTATGTTCTATACAATGGCTACATTCAGAAAAATGTGGGCAGTAAAGCTAAATAGACTTACTTTTTCAATAATATGAGAGAAGATTGTGATAAATTTTGAATCATTGCAGAATTTTTTTTAAACTGAAAAGTTTTTTTTAATCATTATAATTTTGTTGTGTAATTGGGGTCTGAGCAGTGATATAGCATTCCGCATTATAGGAAAGAGTTCAGGAGCTGACTGGTTACCTAGAAGCATTGATTGTGTACTTTGGGGAAGTATCAAAACTCACATAGTCAAAATAATGTTGTAGGGTATGTGAAAGACTCAGTAATCTGTTTAACCAGCACAGAAGGAATGTTGAAGAAGATATGGGCAAGAACAGATAGCACTTGATAGTTGATACTAATACCAAGTTATACACAACATGAAGTCATTTAGGATTCAGGAAACCGCAAAACTGATTATATCATTGATTTCACTTAATGTAATCTACAGGGATAGCCATTAAAAATTAAGATGAAACTCAGTAATACAATAGTTTATAATCTCATTTGAAAAAAGAACTTTATTGCATTTCGTTTTGTCAACAACGTACCTATGTCTTTATTATAGAGCATTAGTGTTTTCAGCAATATTGAGTAGTATTTTGATGCATGAAATGACTTCGAACACAATGAAAAAGTAATGGTATGTAGTAACAGCTTGTCAACAACAACTTTCTCAAAATTTTAAAAACCTACCCTAATGCTTCTAATTATTTGTATTTGCAATTATATATGAAAAAAATATTTTTGTCGCATGGGAACTAATTCTACACCATGAAATGTACTGCTACCACTAATACATTTTCAATATTCTATGATACAAAAGTACAATCTTAACATTGAAGCTCGATAATATTATAGGTATAGTGCTAATTTACATTTTCTGCATTCCGAGTTCCATAGGTCTGATAAAAACATTTCAATAACACACACAATGTCATTTTTAGTTTACTATAGTAACCAAGACCAATTACCTACCCAATATTCTGTTACCACAAAAGACCGTATAACTAAACAGAGATATATAAATGTGGTTCAACTTAAGAGCCATCCTCTACACAGCACAATGGATTGTGGCAAGATTATCATCACAATACAGTTTATATTTGAAGTATTTTTTACTTTATTCAGAAGGAATTAATCTAAAATTGGTTTAAAATGGAAATTGCTATATTTTTTTAGACTATCTATGATTGTTACCGAGAGTAATTTTTGTTGGAAAGTAAGATATCAGTAAAAAATTGAATATGAAAGAGGGTTCCTAAAATGCTTTCAAAAATTCAAATATATATAAATTATATTGACATGTTATCATCAATAACACAAAAACAAAACAGATTGTAAAATTCACACCTCATACATGCGTTTCCACAGTGGAAACATCATGGAAACTTTGAACTTTTACATAAAAATCCACATCCTATTATTACTATTATATTTAGCTTCACATGACAATCTTTATACTGTTATATTTATGCACTTAATTATTTCAATTAGTAAAAAATAATTGAGAACAAAAAACAAAAATTGAATTTAAAATCAAGTTAAAATCGAATAATCAATTTTTATAAAGAGATGAAAAATACCAGCATCAATTTGGCAAACGGGTCTGCCTGTCTCAGTACAAGGTCTATCATTCCATTCACCCCACGCATTATCATCATGTATCCCAATAATACGAACGCAATCCCCATCTGCATTAGGTTGGCCATTGTATTTCCAGTTGGTAAAGTTCTGTTGAACAATAAATCTTGCACCAACCAAATTTCCATGAAAGGTGGCCCAATCCATTATAGTATTCTTGGAAACTTACAGTATACAAGTACTGCATGAAGCACACAACATTTTTGTAAAAAGGTATATACTTCTATATACACTTAGAATGTTGCACCTAGAGGAAGTTCTTCAAATAATTACCACATAAATCTTTCAGGTTTTTATACCTGAAAGAACAGTTTTGTTTTTTCAGGAATACTAATCAATAAACATTTTATTTTTACATTAAATGATTGTGCTGACTGTATGTGTCTTTAGATTCTACACTGACTATTTTGCTAATAAACCTTGACTGATACACATATCACATCTTTGCTAGGAAATTACTAACTGAAATTTCTTTATCTGCAACTAAAATCTCAAAGATGAACTAATGTCAATTATAACATAATTTCAGTATTGGACAGAGAAAACGACTTGACTCTAATGCAAACCATCAGAGATAGTTGAACTCATGTTGATGAGGAACAAAATTATTTAATTAAAAAATGTTAAAAATCCCTGGCCCATTGTAAAAATGCAACATGTTGATAGCAAATGTTGTTGACATCAAATTAGAATTTTGAAGTTGGTGTTAGTGCACGAGAAGACCATCTCCTCTACTATCGTAAGTTTTGAAATGAGCTCATTTATCAGTTTTTTTTTGTTATTTACAAAATCTACGATGACACTTGATTAATGGACATCATGTGTTGAGTAACTTGACTTCAGACTCAAACATTGAAAATATTTTGAAACTCAAACTCAGATAGTTCAGTACTGGTCATGATTTAGTTTAAGAAAATTGTATCCTAAGATGGCTATATTTTGAATGACTTGTTATGGAAATAATACGCCAACTGACCAGATACATGTACTACAGTGTTTTATAAAGTCATCAAAAATTTGGAATATGACGATCTAAAATCCAATGAAAAAATAAATCAAGCTGGAAATCTGCTCAACTATTGTAATAACATTGGCGTAGATTGAAAAAAAATGTTCAATTTTTAAAAAATTATTGAAACATGCAAGTGCTCAGGGATTCAATGAGAAACAGTCATACTAGCAGGACGTTGGCAAACTGGTAGATCCAGGTATGTACAAGGTTTGTCGGTCCATGCCCCCCATTTATTGTCGTCTGTTATCCCTATGATTCTCACACAATCTCCTTCATTATTGGGTTCATTGTCATTCTTCCAATTTGTAAAATTCTGTATCCAGTTTATGAAAAGGTGTCAAAATGGTAAAAAACAACCAGTATCAATTTTTCCTATCTACTCAATATCTGCACAAAAAACAATGGACTCATATCTCCAGTTAAACCTGGACTCGTTGAGGAGCTTTGCATCCATCATGCTACTTTCATTAATTAATATTAATAAAATAAGGTCTCCCATGATAATGAGGTAACCAGGATATTAAAATTAATCTTTAAAAAATGCATATGATTGAAACAAATGCAGCTATATATTAACGGCAATTGCATATGTTCATTATAATATAAATTGTGACAGGAATACTAAACCAACGTTTCATAATCTAGGAGGAGTTCCTCCCCCAGGAAGAATTTAAATAATTTTGAATTTTACCTTATTTTATTTAGTGTGTCTATTTTTTACTTATTCAGTATTATTGTAATGCATGTACACGTATACATTATAAACTATTCAAATTGTTCGACAGTTAGAATACAAGTCGCAAATATCACAAGCAAATGTTACCTAAAAGAATGATTAACAAACGCAAATAGAGTTATTATGAGTAGTGGGGGAATTGAGAGATAAAAAAAAATGGACCGAGGGAGAAATGTAAAACATTTGTCAGTCTTTGAAACCTGTTAGTACATTTGAAGACCTGACATTCCTGTTTGCTATTTTTGATTATTTTCACATACTTTGGCTTTCTTTCAATCATACATGCTTTCGTGAATTAAAAATACAGCAAAACTTTAGTGATATATCAAGCTCCTTAAGAAATTGATAGACTTTTTAGCTACTTCTTTCATCTTCAAATACTGAGATTTTGAAATTCATTGGACTGTGATTTTGAGGAGAAAACTGATTTTTCACAACAACCCCCTACCCGCTATCATTCAAAACAACAATTTAGCAACAAGAGTCCGCTTCATTCCAATAATACCCACTTCAATTCGATGAAAGATATAGAAAATACCTATTTCGTGAAGCGTACATTTAACTTTATAAAAAAAAATTATGTGAATCACTCATGCATGTTATACATTTATGAAACAAGATTCCGAATGGGCTGATAAATTGAAAGTTGATAAAAATATTATTCAAGACATTTGATGGAAAATTAACCAACATTATGAGGTGAATACAGCTGTAAGATATTGCTATGGAAATGCTATACCACGATCGATGAATTTCCATTAATGATATGAAAATGGATGATAAATTTGATGTATAGTTTTTTATGTGGAGTAAGTATGAAAGACTTTCTTTCAATTGTTCTCTACATAAATTCAAAAGTATATTTTATTTTAAATTTACAATAATGAATGCATGTATGAGAACTCATTATGTCATGTGGATGTGGAAAAAATTAAGCATGGATTTCATTCCAAATGACACAACACACCGGCATTTCTTTTACAAATGTACAATTTTTCTCGGTCACATGGGTCATCATTCCATGTATAAATCGGACTTGCATACATAGCTATGCAATCCTCATTAAATCCTGCATCATTAGGTTCTCCTGGCTGCCAATTTGTGAAATTCTAGAGCAGTACAGAGATAATTCAAATTTTATAATTCATTTTATATCCATATCCTATTTCAACTTACAATATGTAAATATCCTTGTGAGAGTTTTTCTTGAAAGCAAGTAATAAATAAATCCCGATAAAAGTTTTGTATCACCTTCATTTTATATTTACTACTTCATATATATATAAAGTATATACCGGTAACGGTTTATTAGATGTGGGAAATGCAAATAGCTAAGTTGGAATCTGTTACTTTTTTTCTTCCATTGCATGAAATAGTTTTTTTTTACCTTGTCCTTCACATTTTTGAAAGATCCTGGTATCAATACCAATTATTACTCAAGAAAGAAATAGCCCCTGTTGCCTAATTGTATTAGCCTGTTGTAAATCATTATATTGGTAATGCTTTTTTTATTAAGCAAAAATATTGAATATATATTTAATCCAATAGAAGGTATAGCATTTGCAGCATTAAATTATCAATATAAATCTAGGTATGTGTCTCATACAAATTTTTTGTACAGTCAAGTAAATACATTTTGTGAGAATGTTAAACATATTATGGAGATATTGTAATTGAGACATGAAACATTTTGGATAGACTGACTTACATTAATCTACTTTGGTTATCTGTGTAATTTACCTTAAGCCCTTTTACCTCTATATACACATCCTGATTTTTTAAAGCTTGATGTGAAAAAACAGGCTATAAACAAAATGTGATCAAAATCCAAAATTTCACTTTTATGACGAAGCAATCTCAACAACTGTAAACTAATAACATGAAATGTGTAATACAATGCATAACTCATTGAGCGAAACAGTGAGATAAAAATTCGTTCCACACATTTTAAACTACATGGTGTGTAGAATGTGGGCGTGTATTTAATATCTACATGTATGCTCTCACCTAAACGGAATGGAATTTCACACGACAAATTAACATAAATATATAGTAGTTTGAATATATTATATATTATTATAGTTCATATATTAATAATAATACATTATATAGCATTATATAGTAAAATAGTGATAAATCCAAAACTTACAAATGGTGTTCCATCAGTCCACTCAAATTGTTGATTGATGGTGAAGTCATTTCCTCCAGTCCAGGATTGAGCAACCAAATGTCCTGAAATTAATATGTTTATGAATGATATATCATCTAATATGAAACAGCAACTTTAAAGATAAGATTTAGTAATGAAAAAAGGAGAAGGATAGCATTCACATATTTATCCCCAGAGAGAGGGAAGTTGATAAGGCTTAATTATAGGCTAACCACAGCCTCTTGCCCGATTACCAGTCCCTGCTGGGTATGGGATTAGTTAGACAGGTATCTGTTTCAGGCGCACAGACTTGATGGTGGAGGAGCCGTAACCAACCAGCAGTTACGTGAACCACCCTACGGCGACGAGGAGTGCAGAAATCGTCTCTCACATAATTATCCCACATGGGATTCGAATCTGCGAACCCACGTAGGGTAGCGAATCACGGCATGGAGTTGTGTTACTTACTAGTCCAAGTCTATTACAGCTTACGTAAATAAATAGAATATTGAATAATGTTAGGGGAAAATATGTACAAATATTTCACCCACGCTTACAATGAAGTTCATTTTATCGATAATATTTTCCTAATTCATATGACAATTCTCCTGGTGAGAATAAAAATCAGTTAAAAAAAGAATACTAATAACCACAGTTAGGACTGGGCTCAAGCGGCTTACCAACCATTTCGCCATCACTGAGTGAGTAAACTACACATACCCTGCGAGTATTCACCTAAATGTATGCCAAATGCTGATGCATTTGCCCACATGAGTTTTCGTATTATCAGCTAGCCTCAGCGCTGAAATAAATTATAAATCCTTTTCTCACGGTTTGAAGATACTTTGATGTTCACATAATACTGCCATTCATTTCCAGCTTTCAAAAAGCTAAATGACAATATGTACCGGTAAGTAAAATTTCCAATACTTCGCCCAAATTACCTGAAATAAATGATTGTTGTGCTGAATTGTGAATGCTACAAAGATGACCAGATCCTTGCTCAGGTTTATTGCAAAATTCTTCAGCTTTATACCAATCCATTTGAGTGTCGCCAAATAAATAGCAGTAAGGTGGAAGCAAACGCCATCCCTTAGGACAATCGTAGTACACTAGCATAGAAAAATAGAAGCAAGATCGTGTGATTTTGTTGTTTTCTAAATGTTTACAACAAATCTTTGTGCAATAAATAATATACCATCTGCTGATACCAGTTAAACATATAAAATGTGACATGTTATCCACATGCTGGTGTTCTGCAGACTTCCAGTCAATCATTTAAAAATATTAAAATGTTATTCAATTTTGTATCATAGTTATATTTTTACTGCTTGATTCTTTGTATGATAATATGGAGTAATATAATGATACATACGAAATATAAGTAGCATACGAAAACATGATAAATCATTTAAATAGTATCTGTCTTTTAAATCAGCATTTCGATTCAGATCACAGCTGTTGTATAATATTGAATGTCCTGTGGAGGTAAAGTATATCCTGATACATGCCAACGAGACATTGTTTGCTTCGGCTATACTTATCTTACTGTGAGTGTAAAATAGACACAAAGTAATCATAGGAGATCAATGTAACACCAAAGACAAGATGTTAGATTGTTACAGGTAACATTAGCTATGACAAATTTCATAAATACATTAGATAGAAATATACACCATTTACCTTCAGGTACTGTGATGCTTGATAATAATGTTCCTTCATGTACTTCACATATGAAAGCTTGTGGTGAATAACAAGTTACAATCTCCCAGTTGTTTGAACCTGATAGGAAATAATAAAATTAATTGTCTTAATTAAAATCTGGTATTGATGAATGTTGAATTGATAAAAAATAAACAAAAAAAAAAGAAAAATGAAATAAAATGGAATTCTTTGAGGGTGATATGCTTTAAACTATCACTATTTAGGCTATGGATTGGTGGACACTTATACATAGAAAGTTGCAATATTTTGAAACTTTATGGTTTGACTCTCTAATCCAGGGGTCACCAACGCGTTGCCCGCGGGTACCAAGTCGCCCGCGAAGACCATACGTGTCGCACGCAGGTCTGTTCCAAACTAAGCTTAATAACGGCGCTTATAAGTAAGCTACATCAATTAAATTTTGTCCTGCTATTCTTGTATAAATCACACTTATATGGGAACTGGGAATGACACTATATTAATTAATATAACTAATAACACTAATAATATTAATATATATATATACATATTTTACCACCATGAAAATAGCCTGCGTGTGTCTCATTAGTGGGGCGATTATAGCGATGGCAAGGCGAATAGATATTTTACATCTTGTCACGCAATCTACTGCGCTAACTATCCACTCACTCACTGGTCAGCGCAGTACAGGCAGAAAAAGTTCGCGATTCAAATCATACAGCAAACCTATTTTACGAGACCATTGTCTAGTTCCACCTATCTTTGTGAATCAACATTTTTGACATAAACTCAGGATAGGATGGGATTTACATATTTATTCCGAGGGAGAAGATAGTCTATAAGACGGCTTCCCCACGCAGAACGCACGCATTCTCGTCCGGTTACCATTTCATGTCGGGTTTGGGATTAGCTAGTTATTAGTTTTCGGAAGCATGGACTTGATGGCGTAGGGAGCCGTAACCAGCGGTTACCACCCAACGGCGGCGAGGAGTCCAGCATACCTCTTGCACATAACTATCCCCGCGTGGAATTCTAATCTGCGAACCTAACGTTCTTAACGCTTAGCACTATGGTCCACACCGCCGCGACTCACTCCAACAGGAACAAACACGGAACACGCCTCACTGACGAAAATCTGCAAGACTCGCTCATAGTCACAGTGTCAAGTTACACTTCTGAGTACATCACTCTGCAACATTTGATAGTACAACTGTTAAGTCCATTTTTATCTTAGACTTGTGCAGAGTGTTTGTAAATAATCCAGGTACATTGTGGTTTTCTAGGATATTATAGTAGTGATCACTTTAAAATCAATTTGGAAACATTCAGTTTTGAAATGGCAGTGTTATTGATAGAAATTTATTTGATACTTGTTATAATCGTTTGATTTCCTGAGGAATCCTTAAGTTTATCAGTGTCTCTACTTGACTAAAAACCAGTAATTATCAATATTTGAAGCTTAATCGAGCAAACTGACTTTTAGAAGTGTACATTGAACTGGTAGCCCGCAGCTTGATCTGTACCCAGAAAGTAGCCCTCGGACTCGAAAAGGTTGGTGACCCCTGCTCTAATCAAACTATGCTCATAATTATCAACTCCATTCAATCTCACACATATACAGTTCCATACTATACAGTGATATAACGAAATTAGCACTATGGCATTTTATATTTTTCCTTCTACTTATCTCACCCTTCCCTGTGTACACCATTCCACAGTCATCTTGTCCGTTGCGATGAGTTGGTTGATTGACATCCCATTGAGAGTACGTTATTACTTTTTGATCTGTCCATCTAAAATCATCATCATGACCAATGTCTGAAAAGATTATTAGTACTGTTTTATGGGGCTGATACCGTACTTTTGTGCATCACGACTATGTTATTTCTTGTTTAAAATTTTCGAATGTTTTTTTTTAATAATGAAGATGTGTTCTGTGGCAAAATGAAATATTCTAATAACCAGTAGATAACAATTTCAGGAATATATTCAGTTCTATTCAATGATAAATTAAAATGACATTGAAAAGTTATATTGGGGACAATAAATTATTAAATGTGGACTAGTCCATTTTCCAAGAACACGCCACAAAGTACATTGTCATGACAGTCAATTTATGTGAATTAGGGTTGTCATACACCATATTTTTCCCTGACATCAAATACTCGAATTTTCAGATATTGCACATCCACGAATCGATTTTTTTCAGAGGTATATATGCCACATTCTAGCATTTTTGTGCAACACGGATTGCACCGTATTCAGATAATTGTGATGTCACATATGACCTGAATTGCCAGCATTTTATAATCGGTCTCTTGGTTGCACCGTGCTAGGGTTTAGTCATTAGTGCTCAAGATTAGGCAATTTTGCTTCTTCCGTTTTGTTCTGTATTAATTCTATTCTAACAAGAAAGCGACGACAGCTTGTGCCTTTGGATACATCATGGATTTATACCATAATACTGTACAGCAGAAGTGTTTTGGTTGCAAAATAAGTGTGGCTTGTTAAAATTCTATCAGGGATTTTTCCTTACCAGATATGGTAACCCTAATGTAGATGGTTGTTAAAATTTAAATGAGAGTGGCCTGGTTGTTGTATAACAAAGATTTTTTCATATCTTTCAGATAATTTGCAGTGAATATGGTCTTTAACACACAACAAGAAGAATTTGAAATGCTGAGGAAATTGTATCAAAAGTAAGAAACTGTTTTATGAAATAGCTTCAATTCCAGTACAATTCCGCTAAAATTTTTAGTATACGACGATGGCAGTTCTTCACCTGAACTTTACTTTTGTTACCTGATATTCCAAGCCAAACAGCGACAATTCCTTCTTTGTTTAGAGTTGCTGCGAACGATGATATAAAAAATTGTTCCTCCGCTCTAAAATTAATAAAGAAAAGTTGTTTCATATCATATTTTCATAGCCATAGTGTTTAAGAAAATGTAAAAATGTCGTAACTTGGATTAGAATTGAAAATAAAAATAACATAACATTTGAAAAATAAATTATACATTTTAGAAAAGAATAATTTTGATGACTAATACACTCATTGTTATTCTTGCTTTCAGAATCTTCCCAAATGCAAAGCTCTGAAATGCATACATATAACAGTTTTACTTGGACTCAAGTGTAGATTGATTGATCTTTCAACAAAGAAATATTGAAATATTCTGGTAATTTGATAACGATTTTTAAGTATATCTACATGAGGACCACAAAATCTGTATGATGTGTGAGAATGCGAATTTGGATAAGTAGAACAAAATGCACTCATCCAATGGGTAATGTGATTTTGTGATAATAAATTGCATTGCAGTTTTTATCAATTTCAAGCCTACAATGGCAATTGTTCCTAAGACTTACAAACTGTTCAATCTCGACTTGTAAAAAAATTCTGGTCAATCAATATTGATCACTCAACAAATTTCCAGTTAATTGGTTATAAAAAAGCCATTGCAAAACATAGCATACGTTTGAATCTCAAGCAATCTTGCATTCTTTGCTTTGCAATAACTGTTCGCTTCAGTCCAAGTTAAAAAGAAGTTCGGATTTAGCACAATTTCATAACACTTTCCATATCCATAAGCCCATCCATCGGGACAGACCGCTGACAATAAAATTTATTATTCAAAAATAATAGAAAAAACATACAAAAACAAGAAAAATAGATGAAGGAGGTTATATATAATTACCGGTACTTATGGTACCTAAAAAAGTTAGGCAATAAATGATAAAAGAAATATAAGATCTATACGAGCATATGATGAGAATGTATTTGCATATGCTATTTATTATGTTACTCATTTACCTAAATTGGCTGATTGCAAATGCTTAGAAAAAAGAATGTAAAATATTTTGCTGTCATGTTGCGCTGTTTTTCTCTGTCCTAAATATTTCAAAACCTAATTAAATATAATAATTCCGTTCATAATGAGGTAGAATATACTTTTTGAAAAATTTGAGAATTAACATCTTACCTTTTAAGCCCTTTCTACAAATAAATGGCTTTGTGTTACCACACATAGCAACTTTCCACTGACCATTGTTAACTATTGTTGATACAATGCATGTGCTTCCTTGATATCTGCAAAATTATAAAACAAGAAGTAAAAAAAAACTTTGACTTAAAAAAGTGAATTACTGATGTTGCAAAGTCTATTCTATGTTCTACCAATCAAAAATCAGCATTAGATACAGTAATGACTGTTGTATATTGTACACAAATGCTGTTAGACATATCTAAATAGATTAGTTACAGTATTGCAAGCACAAGGTGCAATGCTTCCATTTATGTTTGTGGTTAGGAACATTAAATGGCTTAACCATATCGATTAGCGTCTGGCAATCAAGTTAATGGCTGTGGTGAGCCATGTCTTCAAATTATATTTTTTGCTTCTATATGAATAGAGCAATCTATCTTTTAAGAAATAAAAATTCCATTAAATGGCTGAATGATCAGCATTGCGCACATAACTATGATGGCATTCCATGTTCAAGATAGCGGGTTCCAACTTTCACCACCCCAACTGGGACATAATTAAATTGGCAATGCCAAATTTGATAGATAGCTTTTTATTCCTTAGTGGAAGTTCATTTAGAGCCTTATCAGAGCAAAAATGCTTCACATAAAGTTTTCTTTGTGCAGAAATACCGATTTATACCAAGCTTTGAAATATCAATATAAAGGGTATTCTCAAAAAAGCATCCAAATAAATAATGGCATTGATAGCCCGTTGGATTACAGACGCTTCAGCCCACAGATATTTCGGATCAGGCGTTTTGTCCCACTATATTAAATTCTTATTTCGTTATTAGGAAAAGTTGGTCGAAACGTCTACATACCATCTTATTGGTGTAGAATATGGAATCATTATGTATTATTGAAAAACTCACAATTGATTTGGCTCATTTGTAGCCCAATTTTCATATGAACTTCCTGGTACAAAATTATCATGTCCATTGCTCCATTGCAATGTCCCAGGTATAACCTAGAAAGAAAGAAAAAAGTAGTTTTAATGAATGCATACAAACAATTATAAGGTATGTTTTCTCGTGGAAAGGTGTCCTCTTTCACAGGAAGAGTTATCTGTCATGTTTTTTGAATTTTTGCGCATATAAGGAGAGTGATCAAAGTATACCATATACTAAAGTTTCAAATAACATTAATTTTGAAAAATTTACACCAAATTTTCCAAATTCCACTGTCATGATATACTGTTGCAATACCATCCTAAATATTCCTGAACTAAATATTCTAGTGAGCTGTCTGTTCCTCAACAATGCGTTGTGACTTACTGAATCAGACAAACCAATCCATGTATCAACATTTCCAATTTTCATTAAATCCACTATTGCAATTTGTTCTTCTGCTGATAAAACTGCAGTGAGTTCTGCATTGTAGTTGTCTCGACATTCATCATTGGCCTGTTAAAATAATATATATATATGCAAATGATTATTTTAATTTAGCATTACTTAATCGACAACTTCAAAAGACGAGAATATCGGTCGGAGACCGAAGACTTGCGGTTTCGATTCATGACTCTATAGTGACATCGCGTGTCCCATCACTAATTAATTAATAACTCGCTAATTATACGACATAATTCATCCAAAATCAATAGGCTTCTGGTCCGAGATATGATGAATGCACATGCAAAATTTGGAGCAGATTCAACCACGCCTTCGTGAGATATTGCGTGCAGCTAACAGACAAACAGACAGACAGACAAACAGATAAATACCTATCAACATTACAAATCAAAGCATACAAAATTAATCCGGATTGAAAAATACCACATGATTTATTTTTGATAGATTCTGATAGTTGTTGATTAATGCTCAAGTTGGCCAATGTCCAAGAGTTCAATCAATCAATCAATCATTTATTTCGATACTCTGACATAAAAACAAAACAACACAAAAACTGGACAAACAAACAAAATGCAGAGATACCCGGCTATATACGTGTATACTTATATACAGTTTTATATACAATACACATTAATTAACTCAACTGATTACTTTGAATAGCTTTATGGATCAAAATATGATTTTTATACAGCTAGCATAATAATCCAGTTTAAAATGAGTAAATAGGTTTCGAGTAGAGATTTAGTGTTTCCAAATCTTAGTGAAATTATTAGTTAATGACTTAATTCACTTTAATTAATTTTCATAAGAAAATATATCTTTTAAATACCATTTTTACTAATAGAGAACATCATACTTACATCATGCCATTTTCTTTTTTGGTCCATGTATCTGTAGCAGTATGAACCATACTTGACAAATCCTTTGCTGGAATCACAATCCTCAACAATAGCTGTGCTTCTTTTACATACATATTTCCTAGAATTGAGAATTGAAAGCAAATAAATAATTACAAACATACAACAGAATTCAATAGCCAATGCTGTCCATGAGGGTTAAATGTATTTTTGTATTGAAACACAATTATTAGGATTCTATGATACTGAAATAGACAGATTATTTTCTGTCATATAATTGACTCGCCTTTACATGTCAGATACAAAATCTTATTCCAGTCTTTGTCATAGTTGGTAGATGTTGGTAAAAGTTTGCATTTTAAAAACAGTATAAAACATTTGAACATCTAGGTAGCTGCACTACCATCGTGGCTCTAGTTCTTCACGAGTTCATTTTACCTTTCCCTCACTGAGGTAAGTATTTCCAAGAAAAGGACTATGTGCCTCCCCATCTCAAAAAGTTACAAAATTCACACACACTCACTCAAATAGGCAACATAAATGTATAACATATGCACTACATCATGATTTATAAAGCTGTGTTGAATTTTATTTAGAAGACTACATTTAATTCTTTGTTTACTTTAAAAATAATTAAATAAGTTGACCTTTTCTTGCTACAATCAGCATCTGCCCAATTCGCACCATCAGGACCTCCCGGTAAAGTCTGCAATTCGTCACTTACAACGACACAGTCTTCTTCTTGTAAATATGATGGTTCACCAGCTTTCCAATTGCTGTAAAAATGTATAATGAGAGGGAATTAATATAAAACCAGCCAGCATAACTTCTATGACTATTATAAGTGTTGCTATTCTCAATCATCATACTATCTTAGAGATTTGGGAGGTTTCCGATCAAACTTTTCAAATCAACTTTATTGATAGATCGCTATCATCAGTGAATATGCTCTTTTAAAACTATCAAAGAGGGTTGTGTTCTTAGAAGAGTAGTAATCACGCTTAAATCAATTGTCACCAATTTCATATATCTAGTCTATAGCACAGATTACAAAAAATTAATTAATCTTACTAAATTGTTGGGTTGGGAGCTGATTGATCAGTCCATTCAAAGTTTCCTTCTTGTTTGATATCATTCAGACCTATCCACCACTTATTACCTGATCCCGATATGAAATTATTGAAAACCCAATCCTAAGAATAAAGATTTTTTTAATATATATTTATTTTGTCAAATTCAATTTTCATGTCTTCACAACATATGAGTAAAAAATAGATAAACAAGAAGGTGTAACCACTTAAAAACCATAAATAAACTGAAAATTGGATGGTTTAGTTACTGGACTAAATTTCATAGAGCTTCAGTAATCCCTACACCCTAGCTTTAATTTTACAAAAACGTTCTCTATTTGTTCTTTTCAATGATTATCAGGACTACAGCAAAAACAATTGCAGAATCACTAAGATTACAAATCATATGTGTAAAATTTACTGGTCCAGATATAAAAGTGTACAAACTTAGAAAATAAAAATTGAGAGTAAGCTGAAGTTTCATCCGTTGTCGATTAGTACAAATACAGTTATTCTGTTACCTATTTTATTCAATGTGTTTACATATTGCTTACCCGTTCCGTACCATCAGCATAGCTGACTAAATGAGCGCCTTCTTTTTGACAATAGGATTCAGCATCATTCCATCCGAGTAAACCAGAGGATACATAATAACAAAAATTATTATGAGTTATCCAGCCAGAAGGACAATCTGCCTGACATTCTTCTGCAACAATGAAAAATGTGAGAATAAAATAATGGCAGAAAAAGAAAAGTATCATATGGAACTTCGAAAAATTTTCCAACTGCCCCTTACTCACACCTCCAAAACTTTTGGTTTGGCTTTTATTTGAGATGAATTTTTTTTTATATTGCTATAATAGATTATATTTCCTAAGTACATTAGAATCAGAAAAGAGAGTACGTAATTTATAGCATGATAGATTACTTTTTTAATATACTTCATACTGGTATAGTGCATGTTCGTGAAATTTCCACCAGAAAGCATATTTAAAAATCAGGTGGATCAATTTAAATGAAAGGGTGTTCAAATGAATCTATTCATCATATCTTTAATTACCGTAGTTTTTATCTGATTATTTTGCTTTATATATTTAACACCATAGACCATGGTTTGCTTTTCTGAAGTCCTGTTCAAAATGCCAGGAGACAATGTAATAAACTAGCAAGCTTTGATAATAATTAAATTATGAAATCAATAATTCCCCATACCTGCAATTAATACCAAGAGTGTCACTGCAAGGTAGGAGCTCCACCTGGTTATCATATTTTTTTAAATAAAGCAAAATATGTCCTGTGCAATTAAGTAAAACACAAAAGTAAAACATTGCATTTTCGATGGATATCCATTGAAATATTGTCTTGGTCATTGGCCAGTCAGAATGGATTTGTGGACATGGGTGACCGACATAGGCGTAGCCACTGTTTTAATTTTTTTAAGGCAATTTTGCGGCATTTGCAGTGATACATAAATTATTGCGCCGTTTTAACAACTTTTACTCTATTCTTGAACGATGTACTAAAAACCTGACATTTCCTGGCTTACTATTAATAATCCTTTCTCCAAATGAACCAACCGATATTTGATGAAAATCCGCGCTTATATAATGTGGATAATATTTGACCACGAAGTAAGTCTGTAGGCTGGTAGAGACATATTGTTACCTGCTTTTATCCAGCCTTTTTCGGAGCAAAAGATAAGTAATCGTCGTATTACGTCAAAAAACAACAAAAATGGCCCTCCTCCAAATTGTGGGCTGCCCACGATCTTGGTGCCCAGGTTGGCACGCTACAGTGTGCTCTCCAACAGCGATCCTTACCCCCAAAATTCTAACATGTATACTCACACAGGTTAATCAGTCGTATAATAGTGGCTAAAGAGTTTTCACAGATGTGCTTATCATCGTCATTACGCCAAAAAGGCTGTGCAATAGCCCTTAAAAATGTAACCTGCTTTTAATTGTCGTTTTCAGACATCGGAAACATATTGAATGATAAGCAGGGTGAGGGATGGGGGTAAGATAACAACTCGCCATGAGTGTCGTAGAGTTTGTACTGGTAAAAAAATGAATTCATGCCTCACAACCTGAGCGCGATTTCTCGGAAGCAAAGATTAAAAAAGATCAGGTTTACTTCCCCAGTCACACATTATCCATAACCTCTTTAAAACATCGCTGGTTCGCTTTACGCATTTTACTTTGTATATTTACAATCCGACTGTAGAAGGATCTCCATTGTCCAGAGATCTCAAACAATCTTTGTTTAAATCCCTCAACTACCGCATATACTCCTCATTAAAAACCTCTAATTACAAGAATGTTACTCTGTCAGATATTGGTGAGGGGGTGACAAACACTACTTGGTGGTGGCTAGTCGTGCCAGGCTTTTTTCGTTTTGTAAATATTGTTTGAGAGCAAACTTCATAATTATACGGCGACGTGAGGGCATGGACAGGTTAGAGGGGCAATCCGCAGTCAATTTTGTAAACATAATTTAGATTAGACCAGACCAATGCCTTATGAGAAACGCTTGACGCAGAAACAGCCACGATGGCAAAACGTTCTTTGCATTCATTCGTTATGTATGTATATATCTAAATGCATATCTTGACACAGTTCTTTTTAAGAACAGTCGATCTTCCTAACCGATTAGATGCAAAGAATTGTGGATTGAAACTATGTTATCTCTCGCAACAATACAGTTTGATAATGTATTCAAGACTCGGCAATTTTTTGTCAAAAGTAAACAACATCGGAAAATATCCAAGAGAGAAGTCGATTTAGATCCTTCATAACTGACGACACGATTCAATATTATATAATACATCAAACCCACAAAGGCTCTGTCTTTCAAAAAAATCTACAAACGAACAAATCATAATAATTAAACATTTATTTTACTCATTCATATTAATATTACGAAGTTTATATGAAAAAACTACATAAAATCTATATAATTGTACCACAACCGCAAATTTAACGTTTCCTATATAATTATACGATTAACTTAACATGACTCACTAACAAACATGCTGTCTTACACCCGATTGCGAAACGCAGACATTAGGTTAATGAGTCACGCAAGTATGTGTACATTCCTTAATGAGTTGCATCTAAGACAAACAATGCAACATTCTGCAAATATAAATTATACAGTACAATGCGGTAAAGGTGAACAAGCTATCCTTGGCGACAATGCTAAAGTAACAGTTAGTGTCGTTCGGCGCCGAATCCATTAAACATCAGATGTTTGGTTCACATTATATTTAGATTTTTGTCATCCAAGAAGTATTTTTCTAATAATCAAGAACAATACAACCACATGTTCTCGAATAAATGCTCTGAAAACGTTCTTGAAAAAAATCAACCACAATATTATATGAAATCTACTAATAAAAAATAAAGGTAAAAAAATACTTGGAACATCTTGTTGGAACATTCATATGAGGGGTATATGAAGGGTAAGATTTTTCTATTTTGAAAAGTCAACAAATAAATAATGCAATTACCAACAGATTAGACGGAGCACCTGAATTACCACCAATAAATATATCATACAGTTCAGGTACAGATACAAAACATGGAATGAGTATAAAACACAGTGCAAGGCAATATCAAATATACAGTACACAAAAAAAAGTCAAAATAGTATGAAGGCATGAACGAACACCAATATTTTGCATTCTTGGAGATCTTCCATGCTGTAAAGCGGGGGTCGGCAACCTACGGCCCGCGGGCCGGATCCGGAGTGATTTAATCCGGCCCGCGACGCTTCACTGAATTATAGTAACAAAACAGCTGTTTTGACGAACATATTCTTTAACAGAATTTATTGTGAGACACGTATAGACTAAATTAAATTATAATCTAATAGGTATAAAATTCACAATTACTCGTTTAATGAGCCTATAATTTAACTACAATTAAACAATTGAAAAAAAAACGCAGAAAAGTTGTGAAAAGGGTTCAAAGTCGCCGATGATATTCAATGACCATATGTTCTATTCTAGAGATGTATCACTGCTTAATTTTCATTATAAAACGTATCATCCGTTCGGTTTTCAACTTTCTAAAAATATGGGTGCGGCCCGCCAATGACTTGCAACCCTCGATTTTGGCCCGCGAGCGACAAAAGGTTGCCGACCCCTGCTGTAAAGGGTATATCAAAAAGTGAACAAATTTTCAACAATGAATTTTTGTTCACAATCTACTGCTCCATGTTGTTTCAACAATACAACCCACTTAGTAATAATAAGATTAACAAAATGCCTTGAATACTCAAGAGCAATATAGCATTAATTCAAACTATAATTTTACTGGAAGGTTGTATGACATTTATCCAGACAATAGTAATTCCAAATAGAATTTTAACAGCATAAAAATATACCAGTCATTGAAAATTGTATTTGGAGAGGTGAAGCGCTACGTTATCATAAATGTAAAGTATATGCTCAACAAAGTAACTACTGATTGGCTTAAACTCTGATACACTCACAAAAATCTATCGTAAAGTTTTAGCAAAATACAATATAATCTCAATACTTAACAGCAAAATTGTTTTGATGTGATCATGCAAAGCATGCTTAACAACAAGTCATATTTATAAGCCACTCTAATACCATGATGATTGTGTTATCTTGCTTCAAAGATGGAGTGGGAAACTTACTCGGTATGGTAGACCATTCATTAACTCAGAAACTTCCGCCCCATGCTAGCATTCTGAGATGGAAATCTAAGGAGCCACATTAATGAATGTATGCATATGTGTGTAAATCAGCTGGTGTAGAGTATTGTTCGGAGAAAATTTGTGAAACATTTGAAAAATGTATGATAGTTAAACAGGTGATAAAGTACAACATTTATAAATTGCTGAAGATTTATTAATGCAAGAGTCATCTCAATGGTACAGTTATAAACAATTTTTGACATTTGGCTTGTACATAAATTTTGAAAATGGGATATATTTCAAGTATCATCATACAGGACGCCCCATCCTTGCTATGAAGTAAGAATAGACAATTTTTAATCAATTGATCACTTTCAGCCACAATCTGCAAGTTTTATCGACCGATGTTGTGGCAAATGCTTCACCATTTGGATGCCATTTGCATTGGATGATTTTGTTCTTGCATTTTGCAACGACGGACCAATGTCGCTCTTGAGAGTAACTTGGATCCACTGAAATGAAAGTAATAAAATTAAATTTGCTTCATTATGGAAAATCCTATAAAAAAATCACTTAAAGTCAAGCAAGAAAATTTTATTTTAGTATTGTTTTACAAGGCACTCTTGGAGTTGATACATTTGTAAATTATTCATAATACTGCAAATTCATTAATTGGTACTCCCGAAGTATGTGAACCAAGATGGCAGACAGTATGTGTACCAGGTTAGGGTTAGGCCATAATTTTATCCCAATTTTCCTTATTTTAGTTCTATTACAAGTTCGGAGACTAGCCAAGTGCCTCCCGTAGTATTTGTACCTGAAATTATGGCCTAACCTTAACCCGGTACACATGACGTTCCAGTGTCCGGCCTCATGGTTCACATACTTTGGGAGTACCCATCAATTTACATGACATAATCAAATCATTTGAAGTGTAAGGATGTTCATTGTTCAATGTATTTATATTCATCGATCATAAATTATAATTTTTGACTTGTATGTATTCTATTCTTAGTACATGCATATTACATGCTGAAAAAGTAGCCAAGGACATGATAGGCTTGTTATTTTCTGTTAGGTATACCATGTATCTAAACTATGTGACAGTTTCGACATTTCCATTCGAAGATATACTTGGTGAAACATGTACTATATGTATCAACAGCCTGCTGCAAAAATTCTTAACCTATTCAAGAATTATTGTGACGAAGTTTGTTGATTCGAACTTGATTTAACAACTAAAATTATACCTGAGAAATAAATTTAGTAGATAATTTGTGGGTAGTTCAATAATATAAATTTATCCTGAATACCATGATAACATTTAAATACTTTCTATTTCTCGGGTATAATATATTGGTGGAAACAAATGGATTGCGTAACATAAATTTATTTTCCCATTGTTCTGTGTTCGACCAAATTAGCAATTATGTGTTTGTGTATTTAATTTTTTTACTTCTACTCATATGAAAAAGACTTACTTTCAGACATCATCTGATCAACATTTGTTAAAACAACATTTTCATCATAAGAAGATGACAATAATTGATTTTCAAAGACAGGATTGAATCTTACGCATCTTACTTCATCATTATGGCATTTGTATTCCTACAAAATAGAAGAAAAGTCAGTCATAATATAATTGTTTCATCCATACAAAAAGGGATTTAATCTTCTTCGTGAAAACAACAAATAAATCTAATCGTAAAATGTGAATTGTATTTAGTGGAAGGAAATATAGGTGGGAATCATGACCTAGGCCAATTACAAAAAGTCACGAAATATTTTACTGGTTCTTTAATAACTAGTTGAGGCCTGGTACAGACAACCCTTCAACCTTATGGTACTAAGTTTAGAAATTGGTGAACCTACTAAATTAGAAATATCTTTAGGTAAATAAACAAACTGAATACCAGATCATCTGAAATTTGGAATTCATACATTTACGAACACTCCAGTTATTTGCTTCTTGTTTTTTTGTTAATTAATTAAACTAAATAAATTTCTTATAATAAAATTAGTATTAGAGAATATGAAAGTAGTAAATATGTACAATAGCCATTTTTCCTGCAGTTCGATCATACAGTCCAACTTTAGAATTGGTCAAACCAACAGCTACCCATCTTCCACTGTTATCAACACAAACGCTTGTTGGAAAACAAGATTCCTTTTGACTGGTATCGAAAATCGAAACACAACTAGAAATAAAATAGATTGAAAATGGCTAATTTCATATTGGAAACATTAAACAATATTTTAAACAGTTCCGGATTTTTGGTAGAGACATTGTGAGAACACCAAATAAAAAAGTCTGCTAAATACAGTATTGAGCTGAAAATTACCCAGCGCAGAAGTGTGATATACAAATCACCTGGTGATTTGCAGACATTACCATCTCTTACTTCAAAAGCTAGTAAGTAGTAATGATTCAATTGTGAACACAATCACAAGGACCAATTAAAAATCGTATATCTCTGAGCGAAAACATCACTTTCATTTATTAAACTACAACAATTCAAACTGATCTGTATTAAGAAGATATACGAGTACATGCCTCGGACTTCTGACATCCCACAATCTAATAGTTTTATCTTGGGAAGCCGTAGCTAATTTTCCTTGATCCCAAGAACACAGAGAAAGCACATTATCTGAAAAATTTAATGTTGTTGAAAAATTAGGAATTGAGAGAACTAAGCCAATCAACTAGCCAGGGGCATACACTCAACATAAAATAAAAAATATTTTATCTAGGCTGTTTGTCATAGTATAAATATACAAAACAACTACAAAAAAGTAAACAAAAAAGTTAGTTGGTGCCTAGTATGGATATCTGCCTGTAGTTCAGGTGTGCGCCATTTTAGAGTTGCTAACAGGTAATGGAGTATTGGAGTACCATGGAAATGAATGCACAACTCCAAACTGACAGTTCCTTTTCAGTGGTATTCTGTGGCTAATAATTGAAACATGTTCACTAAATTCCTAAGGCTTTCCCAGTTTTGGATTATCGAGATTAAAGACGACTCGTTTGAAAGAACATTTTGCACTGTGGCGTTGACGAGAAAATGGCGACAAATAGTGAGTTAATTGAAAATTTCCCAAAGATCAACACGTTTTTCGCTGCTGCCATGGAAACAAGGCATCAATTCACACTTGGGATGAAACGCACATTAGGACGGCAGGATAACCAACATGAAAAATTTAATCCAGGTCGGTCCAGTCGTTCTGACGCTACAGTTGGACGGACACACAGACAGACAATAATAAGAGTCTGTTAGAGCAGAGATCCAACAAAATAAAAACTTACTAACACAAACTATTCATAAAAATTATTAGTGTTTCTGGTACACATACTACGTTCCAGTGCTCGCCATCTTGGTTCGCATACTACAGGAGTACCAGTTTAGCTATTTAGCTATCTAGCCGAGCCCAGTGTCGGATAAAAGATCGGCCGACATCTATCACAAAGTGGACAAGCATGATGGAAGCAGACAAGCGTGACAAAATAAAGTGTTCCAATTTTTCATAAAAAGTGTCCCAATATATTGAAATAAAACCCAAAAATCTTGGGAGTAAATATCGAGTCCCACATGACTATGAATGAATTACCAGCCCTCTAGAAGTATCAAACATTTTGAATACTAGAAACTTGGGATCAGCTGCAAAGAAAATTATGTATTCAGAAACAAAACAATTTAGCCAAACAATCATAGTTTATTGAACGGGTAACAATCGAAAACAGTTAATTAATTCAATAGGACAGTAAAGAATATTTTGCCAATGAAAAATAATTCTAAATAATAATGAATGAACCGCAAACAAAGTATTCAGTGCAAACTCGTAAATAAATAATCTCAATATCTAATTTCCATGCCTAGACAAATGGTAGTCTCATAAATTCCTACTCAAAATGAAATAGCTCTACTTACCTGTGTGACCAGCCAAACTGTGAATCTGTTTCTTGTGATTGCAATCAATAATAAAGACCATCGCATCGGCCCCAGCACTTGCCAATATATTATTACTGTCTCGTAAAAATTCAAGTTCTCTTACAATACCTCGATGAAATGCCATTTCTCGAGGTGTTTCTGTGTAGTAAATGTATAGTAAAAAATAATAAAAGCATTTAAAAAACATCGTCTTGAAAAGCCACGAGAAAGCAATGACTTTTGTGATTTGCGCTAATAAACTGGTATATTATTTCAAACAGTATAAACATAATGCAATGCTATTTAAAGTCAAACAAATTAAAACAAATTATACAGCAAATCTAGAACTAATGCATACCATCTAAAGTTTTTCCCAATATATCAAATCCAAGAGTTTTGATCAATTTATCATTTGAACCTGTAGCCAGCAACGATCCTTCAGCTGCAATGAAAAACAATAATTAAAATACTAACAAACCTATCTTTTCAAATATCTATAAAAATGTTGCAGACTATTATGCTTCTTCACAATTTGAAATTCAATTCTAGCTATGCAGATGGGGAACTGTTCTTATAGATATAGTAAATATAATTTGTCTCTGAAGTAACAAAACTAGTTTGAACATCTGAGCTGCTCAGAAGTCCAATACAACTATCAGTTTGAGTGCAACAGTCAAGTAAGTTGGCCCCTGAACTTCGTTACCAATTGCATAACTATAATAATTGTTACCATTCCATCCCATGCAATATATTGAACCTCGATGGTATTCAGATTTTTTAACAAGAACATCAGAAGACCTTGGTGTGCGACTTTTTATATCTTCCAGTTTCTTCAAACTTCTCGGCGAAGAGCTTGATAAGAAGTAAAACAATATATGAATACAAAAACCAAAGTAGATTTTATAACATATTTTAAATTTAATTTAGTTCGTTTACGAGTTCGGGGACTAGCCAAGTGACTCCTGTAGTATTTGTACCTGAAATTACGGCCTAACCCTAACCTGATACACATACTATGTTATGTTACGGTGTCCGCCATCTTGTTGCACATACTTCGGGAGTACCCAATAATCACTTTCAACATAATAGTGTTGTAGCGATGGCCTAGTAGTTATAACATTGGGAGTTCTAAACGCTATACCTGTTACCTCACCCAGCATGTGGTAATTTGGGTAGGAAATAAATACCAAACTAGGAAGATTCCTGCCTGAAAATAGTAGCTTATGCAAAAGTAACAGTGGTTGCTAATATAGATCCTGCTTTGGATTGAAAAATGGGCCCTCCCGTAGTATGTGAACCAAGATGGCAGACACCAGAACATAGTATGTGTACCTGGTTAGGGTTAAGACATAATTTTGTTCTAATTTTCCTTATTTTAGTTTTATTACAAGTTCGGGGACTAGTCAAGTGACTCCTGTGGTTTTTGTACCTGAAATTATAGCCTAACCCTAACCTGGTACATATACTACGTTCCAGTGTCCGCCATCTTAGTTCACATACTACATGAGTATCTTGGTTCACATACTACATAAGTACCGAAAAATGTTTATGAAGATAATATATAGAAATTTGTTATTTTAGAGGACTGTTGGAGGAGAAAAAATAAATAAAATAACAAAAGCCATATCAGATATTCTTATTATGCTCTGTTGTAAACATAAGTGTCTTCATTCAGATAATTTTGAACACAATTAAAAAAATAGCCAAAAAATCACATACCCGTAATTTAAAACCAAATCTCTTGGAACATTACATATTCTTAAAGTTTTACTATTTGAACCGACTGCATAAACTTGACCACTCGGATGAAATTCAACAGCTCTTATTGCTTGAACATCTTCAGTATATTCGATTGGAACAAATGAGATTTTTTTCGGAGGTGGAGTCTTCGGCAAATCTGAAATGAATAAAAATATAAAATGCTTAGCCTTAATTGAATTGGGTAGATAAAAACACGATGCCAGAATGAAATATTAAAAAAAGCAAAGAGACTGAAAATAAAAGCATTTCATAGGTGAATTCAATAATTATACATCATGTGTTTCTGCTCTAAAAATCAAACCCATTGTTTAAATGGTGATAGCGCAACATCCCTCTATGAATGAGGCCAAGTTAATTTCTTTCTAATGGATAAGTAAGTACAAGTCCCAGATATGCTTGTTCACAAGCACAAAAACAAAATACGACGACTAAGTTTGCTAAATAGTGGCTGAAAATTTCTGCTTGTCAGCAGATCATTAGCTCAGTTATATTGATTTTATTTGTCACTCATGGCATGAGTTTTTTGCTTTTGAGTGAGCATGTGTTATTTTTATCAGAGTACATTCTCATTAGGTGAGAAACATTTTGACAAACATTAAATCCTGAAATCAGGAAAATCAAAGATTGCAATTTTAATAAAATCTGATATAGCAATAAATTACCTAACAAAAATCCGTAAAAAAATATAACATGGACACAAAAAGAACGTTCAAAACATGGAAATTATGAGATTCTATCTAACCTGTATGTAAGAGCGAAGAATCTAATGATTTCTGCTTTAGTGATCTTGGAATTGGTTGAGTGGGTTTTACAGTATGATGTTGTGGTTCTTCCATTGTGGCTTTTTCTGGCAATAAAAAGCAGTATGCTTAAACTGTATAATATTAAGAGAGGATGAACAGGATATCTATGAATCGCTACACATGCTGGGCTGCTGGTACAGACCTGGAATGGACCCAATGTCTTTTAAGTCCTAAATTCAATCAACAAAACTTCTTAAAATTGTGTTCTTTAACTGTGATACTTAGATCAATGGGAGTCAGGGATGTCTAAAAACTTCTTCGTACAACAGAATCTGAATAATTTCACACTACAATTTCTCAGTGACTTTTTTAGTAACGAAATATAATATCCGAACATACTTGAATTATCAGCTTGTTGTTGCAAAAGTATTTGTCGAATCTCGTCGTTCTTTTTCTCTTTTTCTTTCAATTGTTCCAAAAATTTTTGATGTTCCACTTTTTGCTTTTTCTTTTCTGACAAAAATTTATCATACGATTCATCCACCTAAACAAAATGCATTTGTTATTCATAAATTAGTTACACCAAATTCTTTGCATGTATGGATGCATGGAGAATTTATTTAAAATGAAATTATGATTGCCACTATCAAGTGGCTAGGTAATATTAAAGAGACCTGTTATGAGTGAAGACATGAAAATGCTGTGTAAAAATAATCTACGATTTTGGTAAAACTAAAATATATGTTCAATTTTATAGTTAAAATAAAACCATTCAGATTACCCGAGTTTTAAATCAATTTTAAAGAATAAATCTAGAAAACATTACTAATTTGGGAAATTGCAAACTGTGCAAAGCTATGTGCAAACAAATGCGACAAACAAAAATATCATTGTCAATATCTATTGATGCAATAATTCCAATTAACCTTCAATTGTCCGTTGACATGTTGCACAGGTGCTGCAATAGGTAAATTCGATGAATCTCTCAAAGGTTTCTCAGATACATTTGCTGCAACTTGAGAAGGCTGTTGTAATTTGTTCTCTTGTGTCTCTTCATGCTCAACTGATGATACTGGTACATGCTGCGTTGTAATTTGTTCTGAACCGTTTTCCAAAACTTCATTTTGTATATTTTCTGAAAATGCTATGACTGGGTGAGACCTTCTGGGATCTATAGTATCTGTCTCCTCTGTTTTTATTTCAACATCTTCATTCTGTGGATGTATTTCTTGGTTTTCTGAGAAATAGCAACAAATAGTATTTCATGTCGGATTATCAAATATGCAATATTAAAAGCAAAACGTTAGGGAGAAAAATAAACAGTGGTTACATGTTATCAGTAAATACGCCATACACAGAGCTAAGCAATTTTGAACATTTATTGAACTTAATCATCTACTAAACACAGATTACTAAAATTAATTTTTTTATTTCATTTTTTATATTCCTGCTGGAATAAATGAAAAATTGCTCAGAATGCCACTTTAGAGTTACCATGTGAAATTGCCCGTAAGCATATGCTTTCAAATAGTCATAAATGAAGTTTAAGAGCCTATTTTTGAAACACAATTCAAGAGATATTTGAAGAGACACTTGTCATCAATTAATTCATTTTGTCAACAAGGAATAAGGATATAATAAATAAAAAAAATTCAAAATAGGAATTCTCAGTATGGCAGCAAAAAATTCAAGAAAACTGAATTTAAAAACAAAATTGTTGTAAGTAAATTTATATAATATCTATAGAAATTGAATAACTTGAACATTACATACCTGGATTTACCCAGCTATTATTGCTGTTATTATTATTATTCGAAAAACTCCGCGATACTTTATGTTGAGGAGGTACAGACGAAGCAAGGCGATTTTGATTTGCTTGGGGTCTCTCTGATGAATGCAAATGTGCGCTTCGTGAAACTGATGGACTCGTATATCTGACAAACAAATACAGATTAATATAATATTTACATGAATTTTTTTTCTGGAAATGGATGTCATACAGGAGCCATGAATAAACATGACATGATAGTACTATCATATCGTCGATAGAATTGGCCATGCTTTGAAAACAAACTCTTCTGGCTTATAACAAAGCATCTACTCAACAAAAGATATTTTATGTCATATATTCTGATAACTAATGGAGCAAAATATTTTATTTTATGCAATAGAATAATTAACTTACATGGTACCAAACAATATCAGGTAACACGATAAAGATAATGTATCAACAATTTTTACCAAAATGAAATATTATGCTTTCTCGAGATTGAGGATGGCATAGTGATTAATGCATTGTCTCGAACCCCATTTTTAATGACTATTCAAAAGCATTACACTTTTAAAAACCGAGATAATTAAAAAAAAAAAAAAACAGTCATCAGATATATACTTCTTGGTTCAGTCTCATGTTCTTTATTACAGCTATTTACCTTGTTTCAGATTGTTTCTTTGGTGAGGCAAAAGATGAAAATTTTTTCGGTGATTCTGATATTTTACTTGGTGAAGATTTTGGTCTTCGAATCGGTTCAATCTTCAACTAAAATAGGATACATATTTTTTTGTTATCAATTTTGTATTATGATGTTTATGCATGAATGCATAATAACAATTCAAATAAGAAAATGTATGGTTTGTTTTTAAGCAGAGCTTTGTGAATTTTCTGGAATTACTAATTTTATGACTAAAATATCAAAGGATTTAATTACATTAGGCATACAAAGTATAGCACCCTCATACAGTTTGATACCTAGCATGCATGGCATTGATATGATACATTAGTAAGTGACTCAATTTGAAAACCTCAGATAATAAATGAACAATTGATACGATATTCAAATTTCAAAAGCCTCTGTCACGTCTGCTCTAAACAAGGTTCAGAATAAGTATTCACAGACTTCATTGAGAAGACTGGTATTTTTATCAGTAATCAGTAATTTATATTTTCACCAAACAGAAAAAAACACTTCATGCAAATAAATATAAAAAAGGAATTTGAATGCGGCATTTCAGGGCGAAAGAAATCGCGAAAAACTGGTTAACGAGCAGTGACACCCGTGAATTAGTCTAACAGAAATATAAACAGAAGAGAGAAAGAAGTCAAACATTATATCATGGGGAAAAAAAGGCAGCAAAATTCAAACGTACGTACAACTCCAGACTCCGAGCACAGTAAGTAATGTAACCATGGGAACGACATTTCAAAGATATGGCCGCACAGAGTACGGTGCCGGTAACCAAGGACATTGTTTAGTTCACCTTCAAAAATAGAATGAGGTGGAGCTGAGGTGGTGCTGGAGTCATTACAAAGTCCAAGAAGAATTGAGAATTGAATGCAAAAGCAATCCAATAAGTTAAAAAGCAAGATAACATGAATAACAGGTAAGAAAATATTTCAAAGAAAAAAACACACAAAAATTCTTCGGGCAGGATAAGAGGTATTATTAAGATAGCTCACCAACCTACCTAGTGTATGCAATACAAAGCCAAACTGGTTTTAAAAAATAATATTTGATAAATCAAATAGAAGACGATTTAAATATCATTAATCAACAGCAGTAATAAATGGATTTTGAGCTTATGAGTTTATAGCTCCATCTATATGTTCTTATGAAGACTCTTAGTCTTACGAAATATATTATCTATAAAAGCAATTGGTACATGGTTCAATCCCATTTAACATTGCATTATTACAGTGGAGTCGCAGTGAGATTTTGATTGACCTGGTTTTAGTAGCATCAAAGTCAGTAGTTTGAATTTCAGACTTCCGATGGAGCAAATGAAGTCAAAATTTTAGACAGTAACTAAAAGAGCATTTAGTTGCGCAAGCATTCTGGACAGTTGGCTTGCATACACAGTTATTTTTATTGTCACAAATCAGTTTTCTGGGGGCCAAAATTCCTTCATCATAAAGTCAAAGAGCTGGAATCAACATTTTTGTCAATCAGAAATCTAGAGTTGTTTTTTGAATGACACAAAGTTTGAAGTTTGAGTTGAAAGTAAATTTTTCTCCGAATTAACAGCACTAATTAGTAATTACAATGATAGACAAGATGCACCAGGGTATTAGCAACAGCAGTGCAGTGCATTGGTGATGAACACTACACAGTACACAATCGAAAGTTATTCTGAATTTTCCAATCATACTATAAAATACATACCTGTATATCGTTGATTTCATATTTTTGTCGAAATAATTCATTATGACGCAATGATTTTATCCAAAACATAAGTCCAGCATTACTATTAACGTCATAATCTATCTTGCCTGAACTGTGTGAAGTGAGTGATTGATCTCCTAAGAAAAACAGAATTGACAAATGGTATTGAGAAACTTTAATGGCTATTCATGTGTAGCATCAAAGGTAGATTATTACAGTAAAGGTCATTTATATAGCAAAAAAACAAGAGAAAATAATGAAAAAACATGGAGATCACGAATCTGATTATAGAACGAATTTAGGGACCTGAATAAACATCCTAATCTGGGAAACACCTTAAAATAAAGTGACTGAACTGATTTGAGGAATGATGCATAGGTGAACAAAATTCGCTAGCTCATTCTATGCCATAAGAATAAGTCTATGCAGGATATAACTACAAATTTCGTAAGCATTGTAGATGTTTCGTGCAGTTGTAAGTTGTAACTTATGTAACACAACAGTTAACAGTTAACGTACCTCCGTCATACTGTTCATTCTTGTCAGATAGAGCTCTGTGTCTGCAATATTTACAACACTCATTCAATAACATTGCGTCTGACATTACAGATTCCAACCTATGAAAAAATTATCATTTTAGAAAATATAAAAAAATTTAGAAAATTACCTAATCAGACGATAGAAATGAACCTATTGACAAATTGTTTCGACCAATTGAGGAATTATGAATAAGGAATAGAAGTAAAGAAATAAAAGCTTCTCAATAACTTATAACATGGCAAATGAATTAGAGTCGGATGTCTTAATATTGACATCATTCACATTACAAGGTCCGATTATTTTTATACAGTCAATCATATAAAGTTTCGTATATCATGAGTCAATGTGAATAATATAGTTCACTTGGTTAAATAAACCATATTAAATCTTAAATAAAAGTTATTTGTGCTGATTCATACTTATAATGAGAGATGTTGATTAGAAGATGTATCTTAGTATCTCTATTCTATAGTAATGCTTAATATAACTGAACTCAAAACTGTTTTGATTAGAATTTAATGAAAAATGCTATTTACAGAAATATGTGGGATTTCTTCTTATGTACATTAGCATACAGAATAATACAAGATTATTGATGCAATGTTTCTGTAGCGTGCATTGACCATAAGGTATAGACCATTTTAGGAAAAAAATTTCCAAAGTCATGCTTTTAAAAGCTTGGTAAACACGGCATCCATGTAATTTATTAGATACCTTGTAAAATCTGATTGCGAAGATTTCTGATGAACCCACTGGCCCCCGACTTCACCGCCCATTGCACCGGGCCCATAGGAATCAAAAATTGGTGATAAAACATCCAGGATATTTTTAAAGCATCGAAATCTAGATGCAGATATACTTCCACTTTCGTTAAATAAAGACTTGTCCAGTGCCTGTGATAAAGTAGAAAAATTGACTGGATGAATAAAGAATTTGCATAATAGAAAATTCGTTAAATGTAGATTCACAAGAACAACATTTGAACAGATTTGTCTTTTTAATAACTGATAACATAATGTCATAATATGGTGACTGAAATTTGATCAATTATACAAATATGAGAACCATTTTCAATATTACTTACAAATAGTGAATCTCTTCAATATGATAAATTTTACTCATATTGTTTTAACACACATCTTCATTGTGGCTTTAAGTGTAATGTGGATAGTGATTACTGGTAATGACATCAATAACATGAAATGTACTAAAAACTGTACTGCACATCCTTCTCTACAAAAATGCGGAGTATGAACAAAATTGAGCGATATTGACATTATCATGTGAAATGATCCATATTATATTTACAAATATATGACAGACAAATTTGTTCTGGTGCACCTTTTGTCAAGAAAACAGCAAAATCAAAATTATTCAAATCATTTTCCTATCTGCCTGAGGCAACTGAGAATACATGCATGAAAATTTTAAAAATTGAACTGCCACCCAATTTAAAAGCTTAATGTGTACAGACCGACTATAGCATAACCCATTTGTGAAAACGTCATAAACAAACTGATAACAAATAGAACAGAAACTTTTTAATGAGGTAATCTTCTTTATCCTAAATAAAATTTTACCTTCAATTGGTTGAGTTCTTCTGCAGTGCAATATGGTTGAATCTCTTTGAGTATTTTCTAAAATTATGAACAAATAAAACTGTAACGCATCAAATGGTGACGGAAAATCTTGGATGTGCAGTGAATGAAATAAAATTACAATCGAGACGGAATCAAAATTATGTCTCAGACTTCCAGCTTCTCTCATGAAAATAAAATTGGATTATAAATTCTCTGGTGCGTGGAAACCCTATTTAATCGATAGACTGTTAGAAACACTTAGTCAAAATTTTGATTTTGTGAGAATTATCACAAAAAAAGTCTGAAATTCTTACTCAATATTAAACTTGAAAATATGATTCGGACGCCAATTCCCTACATCACTGCTAAAAATACATCCCAAGTACCACCATTTTCTACTGTTATAAAATAATACATTTCCGTACACATATGCCAGATGAATGCATCGTTGAATTGATACTAATTATCATTTATGGTTTTGTAAGATATACAGTATTGCTTTTTGCTAGAATATACTCTAAAACACTTACAGTGTAGAATATTATTGACAGAATGCATGATGGTACTGTATACAAAACTTGAATGGGATTGGGAATGTTACAGCATAACAGCAAACAAGCCTATTATAAGAAATCAACATATTGTCAAATAGAAAACCAAAGCTATTTTTAGAAGTCAAATGCAAACTGCTTGTTATTCATAATATATGAATGTATATCACTCATTTAATTAACATTGAATATCATGCAATGAGTCAAATGACAAAAACTTGATGGTTGATGTAGTGTAGTAGACCAGCAATTGCAGCTCAATCAAAAAGCATTATATATTACCATACTTTCATGTACAGATTACATAAGCAAGAAATAATGTATGATAACTGATAATGAAACTAAATAACATACAATTAGGTTTTCTTTCTCTTTTGCAGAACATGTTTTATTTGCTGACATTCCATGCAAAATTTCAATATATTTCTGTCTCAGTACTAGATAATTGAGAGTATCAGTGCTGAATTCACCTGAAAATAAACAAAATAGAACAGAATATACTCAAATCTAAATTAGGGTATATTATGTCTGTCTGCGAAACAAGCTTGAAGATGTCCAGAAATATTCTAGCATTTAGATAAGTAATGCAGTAATAAACTGGCACATTGGAATAATTTCATATCGTAATATAAAAGTATACTAGGTAAATTGATATCGACCAAATTTCAATACAGAAATCCCGATTTAGCATCAATTTGTGTACACGGAAGACAAAACATGATTTGCAAAAAAAAGTGAAAAGACCTATCCAACAATCTACCTAGTTCTGTGAAAGGTTCTAGATAAAACAACACATTATCCCACTCCCCATCTAAAGATAATCGTCTCAAATATTGAAGATTTTCAGGCATTGATCCATCAGCAGCTGGAAAAACCTGCAAGAAATTAAAATTATATTCAGAACAAGACATTATTTATCTAACTTTACAGAAAAATAAGCAATTTTTGGTCAAGCTTCAATTAATTCAGGATAGGCAACGACCACCATGACTGCTGCAATGAGCATAATTATCGAATACAACGAACAAAATAATAAACTAAATATACTTAATAACAGACAAATTTAAATAAAATAAAAGTATAATAATCGAGATCGAAATTTGAGAGACATTCATTTGAATTTGTGAAATCAATTTAAATATTAAACTTCATGTTTTGACTTGGATATGTTTGCATCCTGCACTTTTAAATCACAATATTGATAACTCTTCCTAATGGACTTCCAGACATATATCTTATCCATATCAAATTGCATAGGAAATGCAGGTACAGGAAATAGGAAACTTAAAGCAATGTACCTTTTCAATCATCAGTGTGAGATGAATATGTTTGATAGTACAGGGTACAATTTATGCCTAGTGATCATGACAAGGACAATAATGCAAGAATTTTGAACTTCAATTTTTTATTTCCAGATACTAAGCATAAAATCAAAACACCTTATCCATAATCTATAGTGCTATAATAAACAGTCACTGATTATAATTAGATATACTCTAAATGTGGAACACCTAAAAATATATAAAACATATCCTCAGCAAATACGATGAATTAATACCCCTGGATTGAAATTGACTTTGGTACTTAAAAACAACTGAACTAAAAAAGCATCATGGCCGGTCATTTGCACAAAGCATGTTGCTATTCTTAGAATGAGGGTGTATTGATTGGTTTACAGCCTCTTAGTATGAAATATTTTGTAAACTGGCAAACATTGAAAGTTTTACTTACAGACTTATGTGAGCAATAGGATACTTGGATAGGATTTTCATATTTACCTTGACGAAAAGGAAAGTTTAGAAGATAGACTCAATCGTATGGCGTACCACTGGCTCTGGTCCGTTTACCAGTCCATGTCAGATATGGGATTATTTAACCAGTTTTTGTTTCAGATGCATGGAGTTGATGGTGCAACAAGCCTAAACAAACCAGTGAAAGTCGCGAACCAACCTACAGCGGTGAGGAGTCCAGCAATCTTCTCACACATAATTATTCCTCGCAGGAGTCAAACCAGCGAACCTGCGCAGAGGTGCAATGGCAAGCTTATTCCTAACGCTTAGCATGATGCGCCATACCACAGAGGCATGGTTGCTGCTGAGTAATCTTGAAAAACAGAACAACAAAGAACAAACTTACTCCAGTTTCCCGTTCCAATGCTATAGCACTTTCATACAATTGTCGTGAATGTAGATATTCTAATATCATAGAAACAACATCAGAATCATGAATTATGATTTGCATGGTGGTTGGCACTTTTCAATGCAACTAACCTACTAGGCTACTACACAAACAAATTTTAGTAGATATTTACAGCTACATATCTGCATGAAAATTCAAAAAATATCACGTGAAAAGAACTATAAAGTACAGGTAGATGAAAAATAGTGTAGTATATATCAGTCAAATGGATAATATTAGTGTATCAAGCAAAAAACAATCAATAATATGTTTTTCAGGATTTTCAAATTGTGTAATATTTAACATCATTTAAATTTTGCATATACACAAATTATTTGAAAATTTTGTCACATAATAGACATAACAGGATATTAAACTATGAATTTCATAGGCACTGTCATTTGGCTCGCCTCCTGTTGGTTGAAGCTTCTATTTTTTGTATCTGACTACATGTAACCCAACTCAGGACTATGACAATAAATTAACAGAAATCATGCTAGGCTGGTCAGACACTAGGATACACTGGCATTTCAAAGTTTGATATACCAGTACTTAATTTCATCATATAAAACTATGATATAATAATATATAATAATTTGTAATGTCAAATAAAATGTGACTTTTGAAGTATATCTCCCCTTATCAAATGACCAGAATCACTATTTTTACTTTTGCAATTTTGGCAAAATAATCATGATTATGCCAAATTTCATGAACTATAACTGTGACTTTTCCACATCTCCCCATTTATTAGATAACTTGAAACAGAATTAGGTGCCTGATAAAATTCTAAAACATGACACATGAAACATCTTTGTTCAAAATTTATATAAATTCAAATATTAATTATAAAGACACACATACAATTTGGAAAATCTCTCTAGACGTTTAGAGTATACATGATATTTCGAGTATAAAATAAGTCCATTCAAATAATGTATATTATAACAATGATCATATGAATAGACTGATCCTGCAACCATAAAATATAATTTGCCGGTACATAACATATATATACATATATAGTATTATCATATTCAAATTCGATGTCAATAAATTTTATGTACATTGGTGTCATTAATAATATTGCACAGGAATGTTTTGCTCACTTTAAAAATAAATGAAATGAGATTTTTGATATTCACAATAATTTCTATTATGAAGGGAGTTATAAGAAAAGCTCTAAACAATCAAATTGTTTTTTTTAAAATGCTGTTTCATCACAAAAATGAAAATTTGAACTCAACATTTTGTTAGCCTATAATATCGATAAACTTCAGAATTAATAAATCAAAGATCCTTTCTACAAGACGGCTCCATGGGACCCATAATAAGAGTAAATCAAGGATTTGTAATACATACTTTCATATAAATTTATTTTTGTCAAACATGGGTGGTAGCTGGTATGTGGTAGTTTCAAATGAGGCACATGAACACAAGTTATTTTTGAAATTAATTGTGCACATGACTAACTTCATAAAAAGCAGGAGATCATTAAACGCATCGCATCACCAATGTATGTCAATAATAATAAGATGAAGCAAATATACAATAATGTAGTAACAAAAATAATAATTTCTGTAGGAAAATATGCAACAAGAAGAGAGATTGAAGAAGTTGCTAGTAAAATATGACATGAATGAACTACATCAAACTGTTCAAATGTTTTGAAAACAGTTTTATAAGTCCGTAATAAAATATGGCACATTATTAGATAAAGCAAGTATATATTTTAAAAGAACAGTACAATTGCAACATACTACATAGTAGTTTAAATGGTTGCCTTAGTTCTTAACACATAAATGTTACACTTTTGACAAATTATAATTCAAGGTGTGAAGTACCGTGACATAAGTTTGAACTAATAAATATAGCTCAAACACTATTGAAAATATTGGAAGTTAATTTTGCGATATTGAAGAACTTAAAATTACCTCTATTTGTAGAGAAATGTATGAAAGCTTTTGTTGTTGAAGTTAAAACATTTAGTCAAAATTCAGTGTCAAGTTTTTTTTATTTTTTTATTTTGAGAACCTATTTTTTTTATAAATCCCTTTTGATACTTCTCGCTCTGAAATAGGCTATGTTCTAGAGACCACTGGTATCTAACCCTATGTAAGGAGCTAAAATATAATTTGGCAATATTCATTTGGAATTATCAAAATCAATTGTTGAAAACTTGAGAATATCAAGCTTGATACGATAAAATATCTTGGTTTTATATATAACTGTTCACTGCCAATGAGGACTGTAATGCTTGGATGAAGGAAAACCATATCAGTATTACTGCAGCCACCAACACATGATACTATTTTACATACATGATACTAACAATAGCAAGTTTTCAGAACGTTTATTAATAAAATTAACAATTGCAACTGTCTGAACACACAAAAGTAAGGTTCAAGGGGTAATGAGTGAAAATCACAGTAGTAGGATATACACGAGTCAATGTAAAATAATATAGTCTTTACAAATGTCCATTTTGAAATCCCTGCCATTAGAATACTGTATTAATAAAAAATACAATTTGACAGTGTTCTATACATTCAATTCAAAGAGTTTTTTTCAATTGAAAAAGCATTTAATTGCATACAATAGGAACAATATAAATGAAATTCAATATTTTAAATACAATAATATTCAACTCCTAGTAATTACCATATCATTGATCATTCAACAAAGAAATACCATGAAACATAGCAACATGCAGATGCAGTAACTAATTTATGTTACAAGGATAGTATTTCAAACGGGTGTCATAATACTTCTTTGTGACAAACACATAGAATCTGTATGCAAAAATGCTAACTTCCTAAGGGTTTTGATAATTACTGAAAAAGTGAAAGACAGCCCACTCAAAAAAGTAGTTGGGGGTAAAAGGGAAAGCACATGAGTTCAAAAATGTTCTAATAACTCCAATTTATATTTTCCCTTCACAGTTTACACAATGCACCTTCTTTCCAGTAATTAGGAAGAACCCTGCATAACTAATTGGCTTGAAGCAGTGGGGCTGAAGAAATGACACCAGAAACCAAGACGAAGCAGATTAAAAAAAAGTGAATCTCATTGTTCCTTTTTCGAAAATGAAACTAAAAACAACAGGAATAAAACTAAAAGAAGTATAATCGAATAGGAATGTCACCATCAAAATTTAAAATGATAAATTTATTATAAAAAATGTGAAAATCCATGTTTTCAGAATTCTAACGATTATGTGGTGATGTTATAATTTTAAAAGCCAATTAGTAAGCATTGAAATACATTTCTCCACCATAACATACATCACAATTATTGGATTCAAAGTATCTAAGCATAAATCAGAGTTTTGAAGCATGATGGCGTACAAGTTACAATGCAACAGGAAAAAATATTCATTTTAATATTTCAAATTTACTCCCACATTCCATTGTCAATTCAAAATACAATATTTCTTTTAATAATTTAATATTGGGAATACATTTGATATTGGCCTAATTTCAATTTGAACCAGTTACTTAGACAAATCAATACATCTGTCTAGCATTAATCCTATTGAAAAAGTGTGTTGGTGAGAGCTTTATAAACTCAGGTAACCAGATTAAATTGATCTCAACAAGATTATAACTTTAAAAATCAAAATATCATGATTTTTTTGTAGGATGGATCAGAGATGTAGAACAAATTGGAACGACTTCTAACAAACTTAGAGTAATAGGATTTATAAAAGCAATCATGCTTAATTATTGTTCGAAAATAGAGCACATAAAAAGAATAATGTTTTCCTTCAATTGATTTAAACTCCTATATTGACCTTAATTACTTTGTGTTTGAGGACAAGTAGTGGATTATGACATTTAAAATGTCAGCCTTTCAAACTCTTAATGATCAAAGAACTGTAATAATCAATCAAAGAATCAATGTTTTCATCGTGGCTCATTATCAATAAGTTGAGTTATATTGAAACCAACGGAGACGCGACAGAAATAATAAAAAAAAATTTAACATTTTTATAGCATGAACAGAAAATTTGCCTATTAAATTTAAAATATTGTATTTTATGAATTCAGATGATAAACATCTTTAGTACTTTTTGGTGGAATTTAAGTAGCCAAGCCACGATCTGAGGCCAGTTTTATAAACATAAAATATGATATTCTAATCAAATGAACGATATTCAAAAGAAATTAAGGATGGAACTAAAATTAAGATATAAATCTTCTTTGTTGTAAGTTGTATACCAAATGAATGTTGAAGAAATAAAGTAGAGTTTGGGGGAAATTCATTTCATCTAATCTATTTCAATATTCTTCCAATCTGAGAATCTAAAATTGGCACCCTGCCACCCTTATTCATATCTCTCCCTTGATAATATCAAAATATATATACCAATGAAATCAAAATCAATATGATCCATATTTCACTGGTATTGACAGCATGATCCATGCAAAAGGAAGAGTTAGTATTTTATACACTAGAACAAATAAAAACTCTGATTCAAATGCTTTTATATTAAAGAAGAAAAACTGGACACTGCAAAATCAAAATAAATAAAGAAAATAAACAGCATAGCTAAAGTGTGTTGAATCTAACATGGCATGAACATGACAGCGAACATCAATGTCTAAGATGGTATGGGATTTTTTGAACGGAGCGACTAACTAGATGGATGGAACTGTGATAGCATGATAATGAATAAAATTATCTACGGCACTATTGTGAAATAATTATGAACCTAAGTAATTCATATTCAAGTAAGGGGAAACAAGCATATAAAAAATTTTAAAGGTCACGTAGGGTAGTTGTCCAAAGAATTTGATTTACTAAATTTGGAAAGAACGAACATTATAATAATAAATGCCCATACTGCTGAGTGATTCTACATTCCAGCCTCAGCATGTGCAAATAAAAACCTTATTTGGCTAGCACAAGCTGGGAAGCTGTCATGTTGATCTTTTGGCATAGAAATTGTAGTAAATAGAAAATATAGAATATTATTTTAAATTATGTCTTAATAATCATCGTGTTCAGTTTCTTCTGAATCTTCTTGCTGAAGTGCAAAAAAAGTTAATTGTTCTGATCTTGTGCCATATTTTGCTTTGTGTATAACCTTTTTCTTCTCTTTTTGTTTTTTCTTTCGTTTGGAAGACACTGCTTCGATCGCAGTTCGAAGTTCATTAATTGTAACAAGTCCCACTAACCTGCCAATGCTGGTTACATAAGCCCGAGTGACACCAAGTAATGAAAACATAGAATGAACCATATGAATCGATGTTTTTTCAACAATTTGAAATGGTGCAGGATCAAGTTTGCATTCCTGAAAATCAACAATTGAATCAAGAATTTCATTTTCTAATATTTTAGATCCTGAAGTTCCCGGCTTTTCTAGAACAACCACAGGTGAAACATCTTTTAGATCTGCTTCCGCGGAATGCATTGTAATTGCACCATTTTTTCCACTACTGCTACCTGCATCAGTTAGGACCTCCTTCAAAGCAACATTAGTCTCTTCTTTAATTGCACTTTTTGTTGGTGAATGAGATGACGATGTAGGCCAATCAGTCATTCTTTCTGTAAGCGCAAGTTGCAACGAATGTCTAGGAATTGATCCGATCAAAACCATATCATCTGCAGATTTAACAATAGGTAAACTTTTTGCAGAACATAAAGCAAGAGTCGACTTTACATCTCTGTAGGTCGATGTCAATGTTAGGAATTTCACATTTCTGAGCATAAAATCCTCTACAAGAATTTTCTTAAGCTTTCGTTTCCCTCTTATAATGTCTGGAAGATAAGGCAACTCTTTTATTTCAATTATACTATCGTAAATAGAAAGTTGCAGTCGTTGGGCAATCAGATTTGAAATTATTACCGCAATCATAACAGGCAAAATATGTGATATTTGGCCAGTCAACTCAAACACAATAACAGCTGTAGATACAGTGTGAGTCACGGCCCCAGAAAGACTGGCAGCTCCAACTACAGCATACCCTCCTGGTACAATGCGAAAAACCTGGCCGCCCATGCCGACAAATCCTTGAGGATACAATGCAGACATAGTTTCTCCAACCAATCGACCAAACGCTGCACCAATGACAAATACTGGCATGAACACACCAGCAGGCACAGGGAGAGTTATTGCAAATGCTGTCATGGCAAAATGTAGTACAATAAAAATCATCAAAGTAATATATATGTTGACTGTAGGATGCTGCCATCCTTCTTGTATATCAGTAAGAACGTCAGACTCGTCTATATAACCGAGTTTATTCCAAGTTTTATTGTCAAATAAAGTATCAACTGCTTCTTTCAAAGTGAGTTCTCCAGCCATAAACTGTCCCAAACCCCCAGGAAAGGTAATGGAACTAATAATAATCGAAACCAATGCTGGATATATGAAACGACTACGGGATAAACAGCTTTTAATAAAGTCATGATCTCGATGAAAGTTCACAATAAGTCGGTGAATGTAGACAAAAAGAGCACCAGCAAATCCACAAATGATTCCTATCGCTGTGAAACCGATAAACTCCTGGAGATCATAAGGAAACTGAAGTCTGAAATTGGTCTTAAACAATGCAGTAATTGTCTCTTCTTCATTATGCCATACCGCCAGTAAGCGAAACATGAAAGCGCCACAAACGGCACCGAAAAAACCTCTCCAATAATCTCTTACAGCAAAATATGTTGCAGTTACTTCTATGCTGAAAAGGACACCACCAATCGGAGCTGCAAAGTTGCATGCGACACCAACTGCACAAGCAGCTGCTAACATTTCATTTCGATATCCAGCTGTTTTTGATCGAGCTTTGCACATTGCAAAAATGTCATTAAGAAGAGTAGCAACAATGCTGGCAATATGAACAAATGGACCTTCTTTTCCAATTGGCAATCTGCTTCCAAGTGATGCAACAAGGCCAACCATTTTTGCCACGAGTACTCTGAGAGTAAGATACTCTTTCAAAACCACCCCACGCATTATAGTTTTCATTTCAGGTATACCTGATCCAACTGCTTGAGGTGAAACAATATGAACGAATCCAACAGAAAATGTGATAAAAATTAATGGAAATCCAACCCACGTTAGATATTGTAGAAACACATATCCTTTCAGTTCCCGATAAAGATAATAATGAGCTTTTTGGCACGCATGTATAGAATAATCCATAGCAAAACTTAGAAGTGCCATAGATATTCCGAGAAAAAGCAAAAAAATATAATCCCCACCGAGATGATATAAAAACCACTCTTTGAAGCGCAGATAAGCTGCTTTACATTTCGTTGTTTTAGTTGGGCTTGTTGGTTCATGTAATGGTGTTTTTTCCTGTTTTACTAAAAGGCTCTGGGCCCGAAGTTTCAATGCAGCTTCTTTAGCAAAGGCTCCGAGTGTATTTTTATATTTTCCATACATAAGTGTTTCTTCATAATTAAGCACAGTTTGTCCATTCCCATTTGAGGTAGACTGTGATGACTGATCAGTATCAGTCGAAGGCATTTTTCCACCTGTAGTTAGTTCTATTACAAGATTATATATATCTGTGAATAATAACATTTCATGATATCAGCACCAATGGAATTCATACCAACGAAAACGCCACGTGATCAGATCATTTCAACTACGGTACATGAAGAGTGCATCTAAATGAACAAATTTGATAAATCCTGGCTATCTGGCTCGGTGGTGTGGCACATCGTGCTAAGCGATAATAAGAACACGCTCGCCCTCGCACCTCGGATTACTCTGTGTGGGTTCGCACTTCGCAGGTTCGAATACCATGTGGGATGGTTATGTGCGAGAGGATTGCTGAACTCCTCGCTACTGTGGGGTGGTTCACCTAACCCAGTAACCGCAGATCGGTTACAGCTCCTTCCACCATCAGGTCCATGCTTCCACTTGTGTGGCGCCAGCTCACACTCGTTTTTGTTAGGCCATACTCGGTGTACCTGGGCCGTGCTTGGTGTTGCATTTGCGTCGGATATAACATTATGGTCTATATATTATCGGAGCAACCAAGTTTTTATGGAATACCGTTCAGAAAACGAATAAAATGGAAGAAAATAGTTGCCTGACCCGTTGATAGCAAGTTGAGTGTGGGCTGGGGTAACTTTGGTAAATACCGTAACTGGCTAACTAATCTCATACCCAACACTGCAACATGCATGGACTGGTACCGGTAACCGGAGGCCGTGGTTCATCTTACAGACGTATGTAAATCTTATCCTATATCAGTATATCTTGAAAAGCCTTCATGCCTGAATACAGTCATATAAGAATTGAAAACAAGAATATACATTTAAATATTTAGTTATTGTAAAAGGTAAAGGAGAAATCCATTGATTTGCAAAATTTAGTGGGATGGATTAGAAAACACCAATCTGCCAATGATTACACAAATACAATAAAGTAGGGTACCGGTTTGAGGAGAATGAGAAAAGATATGAAAAACTTTGATTGGGCAATTTGGCATTTGACTCCAATTATATTATATTACAGTATTAAAATGGGGGTCTCGTGTAGTTTCGTACCTAACGTACTTCTAGTAGGCGTAGCATAACAATTTTTTGACATACCAATCCTAACCCTCACCTGACTACGCCATCCAAAAATTACGTCACTACGACATCACAATCACGTCATAGAGCTTGCCAAATACTCGTACGATCAGCCGAAATGGCATCGGCTCCGACGATAAAGAACTGACTAACGTCAGCGCTCTCTCTCCTATCGGGATCGTTGCGACGAGAAAACGAGAGAAATGGCTGTTCGATTTCGGGTTCTCGTCTGCGCGTTTTGGATGACAGTTCGCACAATTTGAAGGGCTCTATTATGTCACTGTGACGTCGTAGTGACGTAATTTTCGGATGGTGTGGTCGGGTGGGGGTCAGCATTGACACGTGAAAAAATTGTTATGCTACGCTTACTAGAAGTACGTTAGGTACGAAACTACATGAGACCCTAAAATGGTGTAGAGAGAGAGAGAGAGATTTATTGCCACAAAAACAAAATCAACACTAATATAAACATAATACAATAACGAAAATATTCCACAGTAATTGATTATTGCTTTGTGCGGGTCGGTGTGCAAGACCGATTAAAGTCATCTAGGCTCCTGACCCTTGTGTATGTGCTATATATAAGTTCATCATAGGTGGATACAAATGAGATTAAATATAAATATATAAAAACATAAATACGAGGAAAAAAGGAAACGAGTCAGCAATTTAATGGTATTATGGAAGTTACTAAGGGCAATTTAGGATTTAGAGAGGCCATGTGTTGGTTGAAGCCGGACATGTCCAATGGAAAAATTTTCACGAAAAGCATATTTTTTGTTATTGGACACAGACCGGGATCAAAAATGAATACCAAGGACGAAAAATAATATTATCACAGATTCAGTAATAGACCGAGTGCATGATGTAAAAAATATCATTACTTGTCGATCTTGTTTATCGATCTTTGTCTGTTTGTCTGTCTGTTAGATGCAAGCGATATCTCAAGAACGCGGGGTTTAATCTCCACCCAATCCAATTTTGCATGTGCGTTCATCATTTCTTAAACTTTCTTAAAATCATTTCTTTCATTTCTCAAACAATTCTTATTTTTTATTACCGTACTTTTCATATTTTTTATTCTAATTTCTTTTCTATGTACCGGTACGGCATTTATATAAATTTTTTTGGTTACTATATTAAATATCTAAAGCTTCTCTCTTTTTTTTTCTAATTTTATTAATGCGCTATGGTTGTGTGTGTGTGTGTGTGTGTGCAAGTGTGTAGCGTACGGTAATAGGTCAACAAACTATGTACGGTACCGTACCGAACTTCAGTTCAGGGCGCTTGTATCCTATCCGCTGGTACCGTACTACTACCAGACTACCGGTAGATCTACATCGGCTTTTCCACTATCAGATTTTTCAACAACTAACTGTAACGTAAAAGCTCAATAACAAGTCGTATACAACTCAGTCACTTCTCGGTATTTATAACGTTCGCGATATCTTACTTTAAAACTAAAACATTCGGCCACCGAAAGGCGCAATTTATTCGCGAAAAATAGGGCTCCTTTTTTGCCAAATCAATTTCCAGAGCCAATATGGAATTATTTAATTATATTTTTTTAAAGCCAATTACAGTGTCAATTTACGTTTTCGTTTTATACCTTTTTTTCGAAAACAATTGCATGTATTTAGTTCCGATTAATTGTAAAGAAATAAAACAGTTGCATAAACAATTAATAATTATACATATGGAATTCGATGTTGATAATCCAATGTTCGTCATGCTATATCCATTTGTATTGAACATTGTCCACATTCTATCACAAGCATAGCATTATGATGTAGATAAATATTTATTTATTTTATATTAGCAGGGAAAAACATAAGATTTCAAAAAATTAGACAGAAAATTCGAAAACCTATCATGCTACTAGGATCTGTGAAAAAAAAAACTCAACAGAAGATTTCAAAAAATTAGACAGAAAATTCGAAAACCTATCATGCTACTATGATCTGTGAAAAAAAAAAACTCGCGGCGTAGCCTACCTACACGAAAAAAATGCTGAAATCGAACTCAATTTTATGATCATTATTGTGTATTTTATGAGTTTAAAATTGTGAACATATTGGCCCAGACCAGGGTGGTCTAAGGTTGTCGGTTCCGCGGGCCGCAAATTTTTTTTTTGCATTGTTCGCGGGCCACAATAGTGCCAATATTTGGTAAACAGTGCAATACAAAAAAAAACTTCCATTTTGCAAACTCATAGTTATCAGGCATAGCCATCAATCCGCATTCGATTTTTAGTTTTCCTATGATGCCTATGTTGTAGCATATATTTCCGACCAAAAAGATAAAAAGCCAGATAACAATTTAGACTGACAAGCACATTATTCAACTTCGCTAATTGCCTCAGCTAGTCATAACACTAGTCAATTTAATGACATTAGTGATGTAACAATATGTCAAAAGATTTTTCTGATTAATTTTGATTACTCTCCGAATGTGACGCGGGCCACAGATAATGAAGCGGCGGGCCACATGTGGCCCGTGGGCTTGGACCACCCTGGAGAATAAAGGCAAACGGTGAACTCTTTTCCCCCCTCTTTGCCTGATTTTTCTTTGAAATGAAAAAAATCATGTCTAGCTATATTGTTACGTAATCATTGCATAAAAGAAAATAAATGATGTAGAAAGGTAAATGAGTTTATTGATTTCTATACACAGCATTTAAAATAAGAAACAATAAAACATTATATTAAATACATTACGTAAAATATTCAAACATATTTTAGTTATGCTTAACATAATGATAATTTTCGCGGCGTACTTAGCCACTAGACTGCACCTTTTGGAAACCGCTGTCTTACACCACAGTAGACATTGGTTACATTTCCATCTATTCTATGGGAATAGATGTTTATTAGACGTGAAGTGAACCTATAAATCATGAATGAGTGATGAATCCCGATACCATACTCATACTGTAAGAACTGGCTTCCGTGTTAATGTATTCGGGCATTGCTCCTAGTCAAGAGTCAATCTATTTTAGTTTATTGCAACAGAACTAAAGGTCCTCGGAAAACATAATGAGAATTAAGTTATTTGAGTTACAACTATTTTTGAAAACACAACTGAAAACTGACAAATAACTCGCAAAACCACGAAAACAGGTAAACCACGAGGCGAAGTTTACAACTATGCTTGAATATCTGTCTGTGAGAAATGAGTGACTGAGCAGCTGCACAAAATGTAATTGTTACGTCATTGTTGGGTAATTGCTGTTTGGACATTGTTACGGAAATAAACACGGCCTCTAGGAATGGGACGAGACGAGCCATTACAGAGATTCGACGAATCCGAGTAATAGGTCAAGGACTCGAATCGAATCTTCCGCGTCCGTGACGTCATAATTGAAAAGCAGAAAAACACGTTTTTGACCATGCTACAACAACGTGCGCTCACAAACACATCGTAGCTCATATTTTTTGTCTAATGGTTCGCAGGTAGCTGTTGAATCATTTCAAAAATGTGTTTTCCTATTTTTTGGCGGCCATAATACAAACGTAAACGTGGGTCAATGTGCACCTTGGTTGTGAACTGCATTTCCAGCCCACCACCCACCGTTAATTCTAGGCGGCTATTTCGAAATTCTTACATATCAATATGAAAAATAAAAATCTTTTGATTACAATGCTTCTACATAATTCCATATACTTCTTACTATGTCGCGTGCGCAAATGGTAGATGCCACTCGTCAATACAATGTGGTACATCTGCTTGCAATTTAGTAGTGCATGTAAAAATTCTAAAATTCTCCATGTTTTCAATTGCTCATATTTCAGGGAAATGATTGCACGTAATAAACTCGATTCAAAAGAGGTATTGATGAATTCCCCCCTGGGTTGATTCAGAGCATGTTTCATTTATACGCGAATCGAAGACTCAAAAATAGTGCGGTAACACATATTTTATTGTTCACGTGTATACCAAAAAGGATATATAGTTCTTGAAGGCGACTAGCGGCGACATCATTGTTATGAGCTATCAATAGTTTTTAACATGCGTTTTAATCAGTTAGGGAAGCGGTGGGCAAGGTTTTTGGACCAAGGGCCAAAAATTTCGCCCATCCAGACTGGCGGGCCATGTAAATGTGACGTAAAAAGTTACATTTTATGCACAATATTTACAGTGTTACAAAAGCAAAAGTGGAAAACAATAATCCTCGTGCCAAAACTTAATGGACCTTTCCTCGAGCATCGATTTCCTTGTTTACTCCGTGACATTGGCCAATCAGCAAGATGCAAAAAGTGACGTAACAATGTCCTCTTTTCGCATCCGCTCAGACACTTTTCACACTCAGACAGATTTTCAAGCGAGGTTGTAAACATTACCTCGTTTTCGCGTTTTTGAACTCTATTCGTTAGTTTTCAGTTGTGTTTCGGAAACTTAAATATAAATCAGATAATTCAATGATCACTCTGTCTTCCTAGGAGTTTTAATTTAATTGCAGTAATGAAAATTAGTGTAGAAATAGGATAGGATTTACATATTTGTCCCGGGGAGAGGAAAGCCGATAAGACGGCTTATCCATATGGCGAACCACGGCCTCTCGTCCGGTTACCATTCCAAGTCGGGTATGGGATTAGTTATATTGTTTGTTTTCGGAGGCATGGACTTGGTGGTGGAGGAAGCCGTAACCGAACAGCGGTTACGTGAACCACCCAACGACGGCGAGGAGTCCAGCAATCCTCTCGCACATAACCATCCCTGCATGGGATTCGAACCTGCGAACCCACGCAGAGTAATTAGAGGTGCGGTGGCGAGCGTATTCCTACCGCTTAGCCCGTTGAGCCACACCGCCGCGCTGTGATAGACTTGCCTGAAATTCTTTACCGGTACCTTTAAAAAACAGATTGTTGTATGCGATAAATTATAATGATGGTTTGAAACACATACCCTATTTTACAGGCGCCAACTCGCAAAAGCACTCCTAAAATAGCCCCGAAAATTTTGCAATGGTAAAGTATAGGAAGAATTTTCCGGGGGTCAAAGGTCGGGGAATGGTCCATTTAATCACGATCTCAACAAATATATATATATTTTTTTTTTTAATAAAAACATCACATTATATAGACACAATATCACATAATACATTTATATAAACACACTGACAATTGCATTTCCAAAAAACGAGCACATAATAGTTTTCCACTTCTTATGGATTGACAGTTTACCATTTTTAGTTGCAATAATCTTTTCACAGTTTATAGTATTTTTTATCATATATAAAAATTGGCAAAATTGAGGCCTTTCATTACGCAGTTTACATTTGTATATAAAATATCTGGCACACAATAAAACACAATTTATACCCTAGTTTTGCCCTACCCCCAATAACATTTCTCTTTGTGTCAAATTAAGGTTTAATCCACACTCAACGGTTAGCCAAGCATTAACTATTTCCCAAAATTGCTGCACAAAATCACAGAGATAAAATAAATGTAATACAGTTTCAACTTACATATTACATTTTGGACTTTGTGTTTTATTTATTCTATATAGCAGGTCATTAGTGGGCACTGCTCGCAAAGCAAATTTGACATGGAATGAACGAAGTCTGGATTCAATAGAGCAATAAAAGACTTTTTCATACAATGTCAACCAATTATCTAAGGTTCTGCACAATTCTTTTGACCATTTTTCTATTTTTTCAGTTGGCGGCAAAATTTTTACATTACAAAGCTTATCATATATGTATCGAGAGGTTTTCATAATGCTTTTAATATCTTCGATCAGACTAAGATGTGGATTGATTTGTGAGGTTTTTGATAAGTTAGTTTTCCATTCCTGGGGTATACATAATATAATTTTTAAATACGCTAGCATGTCATCATAAAAACTAGAAAAACAATAATGATGGAAAATATACGGAAATATTGCAATTTGCTGTTTAGAATCACAAATATCTTCAACGAAGCAAATATTTTTACTATTCCAATTATCCATATATAAAAGTTTTCCTTGACAAGTTATATTTCTATTTAACCACAGAGGTTCATGTAAATGACTTGCATTCCTAATGACCTTGGATTTGAAAATAAACCAATAGTACAGAGTATCTCTCAAACATGTGGAAAAATATTATTGATAAACACTCCATGGGGATATACATTTCCATAAAATAAAGCCATTCCTCCGTACAAATTTAGGAAAAACTGCTCTATGGACTTCCATGAGACATCAATTTCGTCATTTATTAAAAATTTGACCCATCTTAATTTTTGACCAATAAAAAATGATTCCACATCGAGCCTATTGACTCCCTTCCTTTACAGATGCAATTAATGTATTACGTTTGATCCTCTCCCATTTTGAACCCCATAAAAATTCATGGCATATCTTATTTACTTCCATTATAAAACTATTGGGCAGTCTTACTGGTAAGATGGATACTACATAAACCAATAAGCTCAACATCAAAGATTTAATAACAGTGATTTTTCCGAGTAAATCGAGATTTATCTTGGACCATATTAGTGAAACCACTTTCATTTTTTGAAGTTTTGGCAAAAGGTTCACAGTTGAAAGATCATCATCATTTTCACACACATCAATGCCCAAAATTTTAAAACAGCTAGGGTTCCATTGAAGTCCTCGGTCTTGCATAGGAAAAATTTGGCAATGATTGTTCCCCTTGCCTCAGACCATTTTTAACTTGAAACATTCTTGAACTATAATTCATATTAATAACAGTACTTTGACTGGAATTATATAAAGTTTTGACCCACCAAATGAACATATTGTTATTGTTCTGCTTTATTCATTTTAAGAACTGCATTCTTTCACTTTCGTTTTGCTTCATTTATCATGTTCGCTCAGGCGTGAATAATTTTCTATTGTGGTGGTTTTTCTGTTTTTACTGTTTGGGGCAGCATGCTCATTATTAGTTTGTGGTTTTGTTAATCTGTATTAATCGATGTATTGACTTTGAACTGAGTTGTATTGTCAACTTTACATGGTAGCAGAGGATGGTTTTGAGTCATGGATTATCTATATTTTAAGCCCGACTAGGATATATAAATGTTGAATATATTGCAAATCTTGCAATACTGCAATAAGCGTGGAGTCAAACATACATGCACTAACAGACTAAAGATTGTGCAACATGCAAGGCAAGCATTAAGATTGTGTAATAATATCTGATCTATTTATTAACACCTTTTGACTCAGTTTGTAAATTCAAAGCATTAATAAGTATTCACCAACAAATTTAAGTTTAAAAAATGCAACTCGATGTGTGGTAAAACTGAATTGTAAAGAAATACAGGGCAGACAGGGAAAGCAATAAAATTCCAATTTGATATTAAAAGACAAAGGAATAGAACTGTGTTGACCCCAAATAGGCTTTGTTGTGTAAACATTACAAGTAAAAATTGTTTTTGTCAGATTGAATAAAACAGCAAGGAGAAATGTCTATACTGCTCTATATTTGAAATTACTGAACACAAATGGTACCAAATTTTCAATTTTAAAATTCGGATTTAAAAATAATTCCCTATATACTTTCACATGAGTGACGGGTGGTACAAGAAAGCTGTGTCAGAGTTAACTAGTGAACAGTTGAAAGCTGATGATGGGTTGGACAAACTTCTTGGAAAACTTGATGGTGCATTTCAGTCAGAGAAAACTGATGAGGCCTATTTAGCCTACACGCTATTTAGTAAATATCAGAAAAGTTCTGATATTTCAATGGTGGATTTTATCCTGGAGTTTGAACACCGGTATGCTAGACTTGTAAAATATGACATGAAGCTACCAGATACCATTCTGGCTTTTAAGATATTAGATGCTGCAGGCCTAACTGATCAACAGCGCCAAATGGTTCTTACTGTTGGAAGCGACTTGAAGTTCGAATCTATGAAATCAGCCTTAAAAAGGATTCTTTCAAAGCAAGATGGCGATGAAAAGAATTATGATTTTGATGAAGATGATGTTGCATCGAATATTAAAAAGGAAAATGCATTTGTGACTCGTGATACCGGTACTGGTAGGCCAAAATCTAAGAAAGAATTTTTCAAAGAGAGATCGAGATACGCCATCGGTAGTGGCGGAGGAGCAAAGCAGCGATACAAGCATCATGAATCGACAGTAAAAGCTCAACTGAATCCACGGGACAAATACGGAAATATATCTAGATGTGCAATTTGTGAATCAAAAATGCACTGGGCCAAACAATGTCCACATGAGAAGAATCAAGTTTATTGTTCCGATGCGCAAGATGGTGTTTGCGAACAAATGGTAATGATCATATAGAAGATGAGGAACAGTCTGTTCCAGAAATCAACAGCATAAGCTGGGTCGAATCGAAAAAACAATTGGCTGATGTTCTTACCAAAAAAGGGGCATCTCCTGAACGACTCGTTCAAACGCTTACCCTCGGACAATTAAGTCTTTCCTAAACTTAAAATAAAACACAGTGAATTTGTTACTGTTCTGCTTTATTCATTTCAAGCACTGCATTCTTTCACTTTCGTTTTGCTACATTCATCATGTTCGCTCAGGCGTGAATAATTTTCTCTTGTGGTGGTTTTTACTGTTTGGGGCAGCATGCTCATTATTAGTTTGTGGTTTTGTTAATCTGTATTAATCGATGTATTGACTTTGAACTGAGTTGTATTGTCAACTTTACACATATGACCAAAATTACAAGATTCTAACACTTTTGAGCTATTTTTTAACTAAAACATCAAAAGTTGGTTTTAGTTCGGTTGTGGCAGCATCAGACGGCATTGAATTACCCAGCGGGCCGGATTTGACCCGCGGTCCGTAGTTTGCCCACCCCAGAGTTAAGGTATATACTGATAGTTATAGAGGTAAAAGTACAAACATATGCGTAAATTAGTAAAAACAGAATGGATAATAGACTCGGTAAAAATGACGTGGAATCGAATCCGAGTCCAAAAAATGCGTGGATCCGAGTCCGGATCCGAATCTCGGCTCATCCCTAGTTTATTCTGTTTGTCAAACACACACAATATATTCAAACACATATGAAAAATAAAGACCAACGATTAACATACCGTACCGATAAAGACAGATGCTTTGGTGCATGTCGGCATATAACTAATCCCATACCCGACTTGGAATGTTAACCGGACGAGAGGCCGTGGTTCGCCATATGGATAAGCCGTCTTATCGGCTTTCCTCTCCCCCGGGATAAATATGTAAATCCTATCCTATGTCTGGGAGGCAACGATGCGACCTTTTGCGGTCATCAGAGTCGTTGCCCCCATGTAATCTTTTTTTTACATAGTGTATATAGTTTTTTTTCCATATGTATATCCTGAGAGTGTAATATTACAGAACCTGTGTTATTAATTTATTTATTCATGTGCTTGCTTTGGGTGGTAACCGACTAAGATGACTGTTAATGGTCGTATCGTTACCACCCTGCCATCTACCGAAATCTAATTTTTCTCATTTTGCTATCATATATATATTGTATGTGTTTTCTGGTTTGACGAAACAATAAAATTCTCTCTCTCTCTCTCTCTAATCACATTTAGGGCTAACAACAGTTCTGGAATGGCCGGGACAGTCCCGGAATTGACATATGGCGTACCATGTCCCGGGCTGGGCTACGGTTGTCCCGGAATTTACTGGCAACCACAGCGTGATAAGATAGAATGCCATGTAAACGTGCTGGCTTCGTTTAAAACTGGAAACGGCTGTAATTCACGCGAATATCTGTATGGGTCATTAAAATAGAAGTGAGTTGAAACTTTTTGATAAGACCTGTTTCGTCAACCGTGGCTACCTGGTGACACAAAAATCAAATAAGTTAAACAATTGCAAAATGGATGAAAACATTACATACTTCTGTCACCTTAATTTGAGAGAATCATTCAACTTGGTATATCATTTAAAAAACGCAGGTAGTTTTAAAACGGTTCTGTAGCTGTAAGTCGGTAAAAGGCAAGTAAAGAAAGAAGGTTAAAAGTAAAGGTGACCATAGGATTAGATCAGTGGTTCACAAACGGTGAGGCGCGCCCCTCATAGGTATTTACATTTAGATAGTTTCATTTCAAAACTTTTCATTTATTTCATTATTTATGTTCCCCTTATTTTCAACGTGTTTTCGAATAAAACATGGTTTCGCCTTACTATCTGTTATTTGTAGCTTATTGTTAACTAGTTATTTTTGAGGTGGGGCGCAAGACTTGATAAATTCCAGGAAGATGGCGCGGCCTAATAATTTTGGGAACCACTGGTCTGCACTATTTTACATATTTTTATTTGTATATATTTCCTGTTGTAACGAAGATGGAATTTTTTACAGACTGAAAACATTTTTTTCAATTTCGGTGCTGGGTTATAAATATACTTGTTGAATCCCAGTGCCATTGTCCTTACCGTTTTATTGCTCTTCCCGTAATTACCAACAATGCATCAACACATTTAATTTTTAGACGTTTTTTTATTTCATTAAAAACAAATCACCAATAATAAAAATAAATGCGGTGACCACAGCCAAAGAATAAAATCTCTGCTATCGGTACCTTAAAATTAAAAAAAGGATGAGTAGAATTTATTAAAAATCAGAAAATAGTCGTTAATTACTCTTAATTAAATACTTATCTAGATATTTGTAGGATATTTCAAAATGTCACGGATGTCACCATCCTAACAAATTTCGTCCATCAGCATGTCCATGACACTTCGGACCTCATTTTTTATCGGTTTTATGAATATTATCCTATCTTTTAATACTCCATTAAAAACTACAACAAGAATATGGTAACGCTCATCCAACTCACGTCTTCCATGATCACAACCTCGTCGATTACGTTTGCCATCGGGGCCTCGCCAATCTTTTTGCTCTGAAATCAAAACAAAAAGCAGATATTTTCATGCATCCATCATTGGATTATCGAGTTATTGGACACGTGGTGGACATAACGATCGTTTCAATATTATGTTGTTGTTCTTGTTCTTGTTCTTTGACACGTTTTTAAAAAGTCGCTTTTCTCTTCGAATACTGGACCAATTGCTTTGAAATTTTCAGTGGTTAAAGATAAAAATTTTCTCCAGAAGGCTATTACTTTTTTTTTCGCTATGACGTCATCAAAATTATGTGACTCTACGTGTCCATATATTTGAGCATAGCTCTCTTGTTTTGATAATGTTTAAATCATATTTAACTGAAGTATAATTTTTAAATAAGTGGGATATTCTGATAGCATATTACCACAGACCACAGTATGTTAACGTAAAATTTATTACCCTTTTTTACCTAGGATTTTATGAGGCAGACCGAGTTACAGTGCGTCAAGGAAAGTGAGATAGGGGAGAGAGAACAACGGGGCTCTATAATATATAATACGAGAATATCGGTCTGATACCGAAGACTTATCAATCGAATGTTAGGGGATCCCCCAAATCAGCGCTCTTATTCCATAGTGACACCTTGTGTCCCATCACTAATTAATCAATAACTCGCTAATTATACGACACAATTCATCCAAAATCAATAGGCTTCTGGTCCGACATATGATGAATGCACATGCGAAATCTGGAGCAGATTCAATCTCGTTTTCGTGAGATATCGCGTGCATCTAACAGACAGACATGCAGACAAATACCTATCAACATACTTACCGATTAAAATCGATAAGTAATAATGGATATTATTAAGATGTATAAAGCCAGAGAGGTATCCAGGACGTAGTGACGAAAATGGGCTACGAACAACGCTATAATGGATGGGATAGTTATTGAACTGTGCATTGTGGAGCTTCGCATTATCATTTTCGCGTAATCATTTGGAAATATAAATATTTGAGCAAACTCCAAACGACGTTTACAAGAATATTCACATATTTGCACTTTTACACCACTTGCGTTGTTAGTTGTAAGCGAATAACGAGGTTTCACTTTTAACGCTACAGTGACGAAGCGGATGATTAGTTCTCGTTCAGCATCACTAAAATGAGAGAAACTCAGTATAGCATATACTTGCGCTTATCAGTACAGCATAATACGCCATATTTCAGAATGAGATATAGAAATACTTTTGAGACATGCTTATTTGAAATATAGACTGCAGTTTAGGCAATTAAGTTAACAATTGAAGTTGGTACCAATAATCGTCTTAGCATTCATATGAATCTGCGGTATTATCGATTGAGATGGGGGTAACATAACACCAAGGGGTTTCTGAACCATTCGGTCGCAGGTAAGAGGTCCGTTCTTGGTTTCGAAAATATGTTTTCATATCAAAATTCACATGGTGAAGAGTGAATTTGGCTAAACGTCAAAGGGGGAATATTTTGGAATGTTTATACTCGGAAATGAAAATGAAATAAATATCAGTACATGAATATAAAAAAGGGCTGTTTTTAAATACTTATATTAGCCTATATTTTTTGTTGTATGTGTTTCGTTACCAACCCCACTCCCTTTCTCTGCAACTTATTGATTCTAATTTTCCTTTATGTGCAAGTAGTCGCCGGAGGGATATTGTTTTAAATATTCAATTTTCTTTTGAGGCTTACGGGACCCGATATTTTACAAAATATTTTGTTGTTTTATTTTAAATTAATTAAGCCTGGTTCATAAGATCGAAGGTTCTACCTAGGTCAGAAGTGTACAATCTGGGGCCGTATGGTCGTTGAAGGCAATGTGTCTGAAAATAAGTATAAAGCAAGATTACCTACGATCCTATTAGTTAATATTTACCTGAAAATCAGAGTAGTTGGATTACTTTACATGTTCATAATACTTCGTGACATCACCGCCTTGTCTAGACTCTAGATCGCGATATCACACAAGGGTACACAAGGATTTGATAAGGAAATTTATATTTGGGGGTGTTTGCGCTTGGCTGTAGCCAAGTAGTTGTATTTGTTATTGGGAGTAGAAAATGAATTATCGGTACCATCACTACGCTGAACTGGCATTTGGTAATTGTAAATTGTGTCGTCATAATGATTTTATTATTCTGCACTATAAAGAACGTAAAGAATTATATTCGCGGGATGCAGTGGTAACGTGCCCTGCAGTATGACATCAAAATATACCGGTAGGTTTAAAAATTATTAGGCGTCTCAAAAAAAAATTTAAATCTGCTCAAAACAACAAAATAATAATCACATTCGCTAATGAAAAAAATCAAAAACCTTCAAAATAACCCTCTTTAAAAATTCCAAAACAAATGTACGATTGTTCAAAATTGAATATCGAGTCCCTATAGATTTTAAGTCGATAGGCTTCAGTCTGCCAAGTATTGCTCTGCAGCATCTGTGGTGCTCTGCCGCATCCGAATTGCTCGGTCGTCGATTTTTTCTCGATAATCTCAACCCGTGCAATGCCGATGGACCTTCGCATATATTTGAGTACGGCTCCTTTCGTTTATGCTTGACATCATAGAGTTTAAAAGCATAAACAAAAGTACTAACAAACATATTTCAGTGAAATTTATTTGATTTAAGCTTAGTTTTATAAAATAATGTCGGATTCAGATATTGAATACCGAATCTTGGAAGCTCAAGATTTTACAACAACAATGGAATTTATACTTGAAAATTTTGCAACAAAAGAGCCTACTACTTTTCACTTGAATATTCAAAGAGGAACTTTCGAAGAATATTTTTCTCCGTTAATCAAGGTAAAAGTAGTGCGAGGCTACTAAGAATAGAATGAGAAAAGTTCGTCAGAAGCAGAGAGATGGATCGACATCTTTATATCGGGGTTAAAATCGAGAGACAGAGTCAACTTTTTGACGTAAACAGTATGCCAGTGAGTCGGAGTTGAAATAAAAGTGTTATAATTTATTAAGCCTAATTATAGAAGACTAGTCGGTCAAATTTCCCTAAATCTAACTTAGGAACCTTTTCAGAAAATTCCAGACATATCATTGATATCTTTTTCCAGACAGCAATATCATATGGTGTCAGTATCGGTGTGTACAAAAAATCATCAGGAGAAATGTGTGCAGTACGAATCAATTTACTTGGTGGCATGGAGAAACCAATTCTACCTCCGTTTGAAAATCAGCCACTGGAAATGAAGCAACTTTTGGTGGTTGGTCGCATTATTTTAACTAATTAAATTAATTATTCTGGTAGCAATTATTACTCATATTATGTACTAAGATACGATATTTTAATGAATAGTCTCTCATCCAGTATTTTGAGCATTTATTGTCGAATCAGTGCAGGTATGCCTCGGCCCAATAATTTTTCCTTTAATTGAAAATGATATACAGCATAAGTGTAAGAATGTACCCCTGTCAAAAGCAAATAGATGAATTACATTTTGATTCTGTAAACAGTAATAAATATTTTTCAAATGCATTTTTCTTCAAATCAGATTTTTTTATTTATGTACCCCTGTAAATTGAAAGTGTATTCTACAATTTGAGCATCATTTTCAGGGCGGCTAGAGACATGGAATGCTTGAAAAAAGGAAAGGCAGGGCGCTTTATGGACGCCTTCTGTAACTTTTATACCGGTGGTTTTTTATTCACAAAATGAAAAATATGGTTTTGGCGTGCACTGGACCGAATACAAAAATAAACTGATTGATAATTTGAGTGTTTATAAATAGTTCATTTTATTTCTGTATATTATAGACCTAGAGTTTCCAGACATTGAAACGTTCTAACAGAAAGCCTTAGGAACGCGAACATATTTTTTAAATTTATTTGTTAGTTATATGGTCCTCAAATATTAGCAAAATCCGAATAATATTATTTTAGTTGAATGACTGCATCGCAGTCGCATCGCAGTTGAATGACTGCATCGCTTCGTTATAATATGATTCAAAGATACTAACTAATACCTGAACTTCACAGTTTCTAAAATCTATCCACAAAAAAGAACTTTGTGAAGAGTTCGGGTCAGATCATTATCTCGAACTATTTTTGACGGCCGTGAGACAAGACTTCACAAACCGTGGTATTGCAACTCATCTTTACAAAAGGTATTGAAGATTTGCGCCATATTTGAACTTCTATTGGCTAATGATAATATAAGATAATACAAACCAAGAATCAACAACTTGTCAGTTGGTTCGCCCAATTCATTTCATCGACAATTTCCAAATTTTAGAGACTAAATGTTTTAACGACGATTGCCCGAGTTAATATTCAGAGAACAAGTAAATGGATATTTGAATTCCTTCCTGAAAAGTTGAGGTAATTTGTCAGACCCAAGTCCCCCAAAATATCTTGTTTAATCGCGTTTGTTATTTCCAGGACTGAAGAACTTGCGAAAAAGAACAGTTGTTTATATCTCTCAGTAATTTGCACTAGTGCTTTCACAATTATGGCAACAACAAAACTTGGATACAAACAGAGAGGGAATGTATCTTATCACGAATATATTGATCCTCTCACTGGAAACAAAATATTCGAAAAGATACAAGAACCGCATAAAATTTGTGCTTGGATGGTGAAAGACATTGATTAATATAATGTTTCTATTGATTCAAAGTCCTACTTATGTTAGGAAAAATAACATCGGCAAGTGCAGTATTAAGTATTTTGCGGCGTCTGAAGCTGCCGCAAAACCATAGCGGGATTTCCAAACCATGGCCGCTATGGCCAAACCCGTGGCGACTGACTTTTTATCTGCCACAAACCAATGGCGAGATGCCGTTACCACGGCATCAAAATGGGTACCAATGGCGGGTAAATTGAAAACCAATGGCGGGTAAAACTTTGCTGCCGTAACCACGGCATGTCGGCTGTAGTGGCAGGTTGCCCCTGATGGTGACAAATATTGGGTGGGTTGGAATCTTTTTCTTATGAATACAGTTTTGATGGATTTGGGTTTAGGTTTCGGGTTTAGGTAGATATAATTCCGCATGATAAACTAAAATCTGGTGCACATGACTTTGTGAATATACCGGTAATAGTGCCATAAACCATGGCAAGAGCCGCCATCGGTTCGTTCGTGGCAGGAGCTGCCATGAAGTAGTAAGAACTGCGCCTCAACCTCGAAGCGGTTTTTGCCTTCTCCAATATAAGAATGTTTCGAAAATGGTTAGAGGCTCTAGGTATCACCGCAATGGTTGTCATGAACAGCCTTGTCTTGACTTCACGCCATGAAATTCAACTAAACTTTAATGCACAACATTCAAGTAATATTATACATTGGCGGTTTTTTTTTGCAATAGTGAGACATATGCGCAAACTAGCATTAACAATTGCGGTTGATTCTGCTAAAGGCTTCAGAAAAACATTTTGCTGAGTTCTCATATTGCTTTTCAGCAACTGTAGCTTGACCTCTCGCACCCCAGCACTTAGGTTGGTAATTTCGCTGTGCCTGGGATGAAAGTGTCTGTTCAAACTATAAGACTCATTCGCGGCATATTAAGCATACAGCGCTGTCTCTTACTTGAACAAAGAAGTACAACTCTTCCCCATCCTTTTTGGTATTTCCGATTTTCATCCTCACGATTCTTCTTTTTCGTCCCAGACATAACATACCAGTTGAGTTGTTTTTGTGATTTATTTTCAAAAACTGAAATTAAATTCAACCAGAGAGCTAAGCTCAAATCTGTGGACACGGAGGACAAAACAAATTATCAATTCCCCGTAAACCATATGCGGCCAGTACCTGTATCAGGGTACCGATATCAGGTCATATGACGATGATCTATTCTTCATGATTCAGTTTTGACGTGAATTGAAATACCAAATAATCCGAGTCACTTATGTATTACCAGATCAGGCACTGCAGTCTACCGTTCCCCATAAAAAACTTTAATAGCTTTATAGCGAAAAATACAATTTATCCAGACGAATGATGAATCGCGCGGGCTCAACCATTTATTTCAATCCATCCCTTGATTCACCATATCATTCTACTAGACTATCCGTATCTCCCACTCGTTTCATGAGTGACTGTATGCTGGGTACCGGGTACGATCAGACGGTATCGGTATCGCACGAGTGTCCGGACGACTGAGCATTTAAGCAGAATTCTCCAATTCAATTACCTTTTACACGTAAAAACAAATTTTTCGAATTTCCGTGTTCAATTCTATATTCTCTTATCAATATTTTAAATATATACTGTATATTACTTCTAGTTGAACTTGTATCATGGAGAATTTATAGAATATTTGCATATCAAATTTATTGAATATTGCTCAAGAAAATCAGTAATGAGTTAGAAACCCAGGGAACACCGTTTGTGCGCGTAGGATTATGCATGACAACATTGGTCCCAAGCCGGAGCAAATTTTCTCAAAATGAAAACGCGTGACAACGATGGGCCACGAGGCGGCCCATCGTTGTCAACCGTTTATATTTCTTTTTTATTCACGTTTTTTTTTTTTCATTTTTTTTTTTTGCTTTTTTTTATTCCGTTTTCATTTTATTTTCGTTTTTATTTTTAATTATTTTTCGCATTTTTTTTTATGTTTTTTCAGACCTAGTTTTTTATTTTACTTTTATTTTGGGTTTTTCATTTAATTTTTCATTTTTTTTTAAATTTTACCTGTGACAACGATGGGCCACCATATATGTGTAACTAAGAAATTCAAATAAAGAAAAAGAATGGTTTTCCATTTAAAAGGAAATAGTCTGCGTTATTAGTCACTGGCGTAATATTAAATGGTATAAGAAGTATTCAATTAGTTGTTAAAGATGCAATACATCGCTCTTTTTATTTTGTTATTTAAGCGATAAATATTTTTTAGCTCGATGCTTATATTTCTCAATGATAATCCTGTTTGCTTGCTCACAATCCTAATTTAGCAAAATTTGAGATTGCTTCTAGTTACATATCTGCTATTATCAGACAATGCCATTAGAATCGTCAATATATTTCTTTATTGACCTCGTAGAATGTGCATTAGCGATTTGTATGCAATATTGCTCTATGGCGTCAATTTTTCCACTAAATCTTTGACATAACTATCTCTCTTACCTGAAATGTGTTTATATATTGCTGTGCCGATACTTTATCCAAACCGGCTTCCCCTTTTGTGATTGTTCCTTCAGTTATCTCCGCTTTAAAACTCAATCTAATGCTGTAGACGAGTTTCTGCAATGTAGTCTGTTGTTGTGGGTGTTTAGTGATTTTCCTGTACACATGAAAGATATTCGAGTGACGTACAACTATGAGGGATTTTTGTAGGAAGCCCCCGCCAAACATACGCCCTCGCCAACGCTCAATATCAGTAATTATCCGGTTAGGGTTAGGAATATATATTGCGCTGAAAATTCAAATCATTCAGATCATTCCTAACTCAAACCCTAACTAAATAATTACTAATTTCTCATTTTAAAACGCGTTTTTTCACATTTTTGCATGATTGGAAAGTGCTTCATACAAAAGATCCACTTTGAGATGCATTATCACATCAAGCATAAATTTCTGCACTTGTGTACATCGATTTATATACTTTGCACAATTTTAATCGTTGAGGTGCATTTGTACTTGAAGTTATAAGAAATTGTCACTCCATATACGTGAAAAAACGTCACAGCAAATTTACAGTGAAGTATATATTTGCTTTCTCCCAGTTTCGAACAGTGGACTTTTTACTCATTACTGATATGTGAACGTGACAACCACCACAATACGCAATCTAGCCGTTTATCATTCACAACGCATTGAACACTCACTTCATTAATAATTTGCAGAAGAACATTCATGTGATACCGGGACCCGTGCGATTCTCAGGTTTTTAAAAGCTGGAAAGTATATCTCCAACAAGAGATAAACACAAACATTTATTGAATGGACGTGATAAAATTGTGAATAACTCTTTTTAAGAACCAGGACCGGTATACTGGTTTGAACAAGAACAGCGCGGCGCAAAATGAGGCGCCTTGGCAAATCTCGAATGAAGCGTGAAGGTTTTGTTGACTCACCACTTTATAACGTTTTCGATGAGTCATCACATTTTAGTATCAAACTAAAAATTTGCCACGGGAAATCAGCAGGTGCGAGTTTTATCAAACAAATCGCTTCCCAGATGTACACCATTGTGGGGAAAGTGATATTTCCACGAAATTCTATTTTTTGTATCGTTTTTGACGTATTTACTGTGATAAGATATGATTGTTAGTTCATTTTTTTTAAATGACTAGTTATTATACAATTTGAACGGCGCCGTCAAGCATTGGGAGCGCACTTTTCATTTAATGTTGATTACCATGCAGCTGTTACCACACTTCTCGTGAGAGATGATTACGTAGAAAGGATCATTGGACTACTTCCGCCGGGGTCTAAGTAACCTCTCATAGGTTACTCGTCGACTGCCTTGAACATCAAGTTCACTCATCTGGAACGAATATAAAAAAAACTCTGCATTTGTCCGCGGTTGAAAATGCACTGGGTGCAAATGTACTTGGGTGCAAATATCCGTGGGTGCAAATTTACATGGGTGCAAATGTACGTGGGAGCATTAACCCTGTAGCAGCTGTAGTAGTTAGTGACTCAGACATTGGGTGACCATGAGAATATTTTCCGATAATTTTTCACGCCTTGGGTAGAGAAATAATAAGTCTAGATGAAATACTGTATCTTTGATCCAGTTCTATACAAGATTTGATACCCCGTAGTTAACATTTTATTATAGGCAAATGTCATTGGAAAATTCTTATCATTTTTGTACCAAGGCAGGTATCAAGCAAATGATTTTTATCTGAAAATCAATAAACAGATATTCTGAATGACGTAATCATGGGAACAAGTCACATGTTTTCGAAGATCTTGAAATGGCAGACTTAAAAATAATTGTATGGCAATGTCCAATCAAACCGATTCCGCTTGGTGATGTATCAAATTTTCCCCTTAAACCAGATTCGCTGGACCTATTTGTGTCACTTGTGCTGTGGTGTAGTCAGATGCGTTGCATAACGGGCTGGTTTTGCTGAATGGAAGATGTCCGTCATCTTAGTTATTTTCGATTGTTGCAATGTTGAATATTATCATATTACAAAGATAGACTTAGCGGCTGGTGGTGATTTATTTTTTCTGGCGCTGCAAGTTGAATATCTTAAGTAACACCAAGCCACGCAGAGTATAATAAATAAGACTGGATAAAGGCGAATTGGAAATATTCTGTTCCTCACAAAAACTCGGCAGTCCCTGCAGATCAGTGTTGTTCAATTCGAGTTTCGACAGTACTGCTCAGGGATTTCGGAAGTTTACATTCTAATCCGGGGGTCTGTATTATTTTGTGTATCTTGTTTAAGTATAATCAAATACACTGGTATGATATAATCATATAATGTGTGTTCACTAGCGTTCCGTCAAAGACCTTCAGGTGTTCCGCGCCAAGATGTTGTTTCACATTTTTTGATTGGCCAATTTTAGAATAACAAATATAATCCTAGAATAAACATATATTCAATTTCACAGATATTTATTGAGCCCCAGAAATGTTTATTGGGGCTACACCCCGCCAAAAAAGTTAAAACCACTAGTCCAGAGTCTGGCGCAAATGGAACATAAAGGTAAATATGTGAAAGCTGACCCAATTCTTGAATAATGAATCTGAGCCGATACAAAAATTTACATAAGATGAACATTTTCCATAGGAAGATCTGAATAAGGCTTCACATTCAAAATAGCAAATTCATTTAATAACTTCCATTTCTTTGACTGTAATCAATTCATTTGTTCCAAAATGTGAGTAATTGAAAAATGTATGTTTCAAATTCATATTTATGCCAGAAGATCAATCGAATTGTTCGTGGCCTACGTATCTCCCTTCTAACTATACGTAAAAATCACATTCAATTTACTTCCGAAATCTTCGAAAAATGAAATACGTATTTCACAACAAACGGTTTTGTCCTAATGTAAATATATCCTAATTCTGTTATCTTGATTTTAGGCTACTTCACTTGCGCACGGCATCCGTGTTAGATAATGTATTTTTCACATACCTAAATTTTTGTTGACATTTGCGATAAAAATCATTGAAATATGCGTGACATAACTCAGTCACGCATTTTTGTGGTTCAAATTATTTACTCATTCTCACTCTCGTCAACATGCTGTAAGTTCAGGGAGATTAAAATTTACAATAACATAGTCCAAATCCAAACCATTCGAAATATATGCTCGCGTTTTGCAGGTCGATGCTTTCGGCAACCATATGAGTTTTACGGAGAATTAATTAAATATTTTTTTATAGTCACCAAGTTGTTAAAGCTAATGGTGGGATTCAACCGGTTCGCACCGGTTCTATGGAACCGTCTCACGGAATTTATGAGATCGGCGAACCGGTTAGCATTACTGGTTACTGTCAATGTTCTGTTTGTAACAGAACCGTCTGAAAATTATGACTTTTGTGAAGAAACCGGCTGACAAAAAATTTGAATCCCACCACTGGTTAAAGCATATTATGTTACCGTGATAAAAAAAAAAAAAACTTCAAAGTCAATAGTCTGTAGGAATTTAGGGTTTTGTTTTTTATCAATTCTAAAAAAACATCGTGTTTTAAAACAAGGGCTTGTTTTGAATAAAAAATTTTCTGTATTTTTCGTATTTTTCATTGAAATATCCCTTGCATCGCCGCGAAACTATACGCCAAAACGTTGCATTCTGGCAGCTGCACACGCAGCCGGAATTATATTTTCAAAAATGTAAGTAAAATTTTTTATTTCGACTTTTACCACTATTGCGTATATATATCGCCACTTTATATCTCCACCAAAGTCATAAGATTTTACCAGGAATGTTGAGCCGAAATATCAGAGAGACGTTTTGAGTAAGAAAAATCATGAAAATTAGCTCACGAGCCTACTACAAAAGCAATTCGATCAAGTGCAGCCAGCCCTTCGGCAAAACGAGTGGGTTGCGATAATGAAGAATATTCTTATATCGGCGGTAATCTACTGATACGAGCGTTGAGACACCCTAACCTATGCTCATTTTAAAAGTCCTCAGGACTTATCGGTTGCGTCTTACTGCGCCAACCACTGAACTACAGCTTGAGAAGGTGTGCATGAGCCTTTATCGATATATGTGGCGTTTTAAAAGATTTATTGCAAATAGGAAGCGCTTGGCAAGTTTTTACATCCATTTTTCTTCAACCTATTTAATACAAAAAAATCAAATAGTACAGCCATTTTGAACAAAGCAGGCAAAAAAACTTGATTTAAAACAATTGTTTTTGAACAAATCCTACAGTAGGATAGTAGTATCAGTATATTCCTGTTCCTGCCATTTGCGGAACAGGTTAGAATGAAGGTAATGTCATCTATTTTATCTGATAGTTCGTAATTGTATTTCACCATTTTCATCTACTCGCGATGAGACAACACAATCAACAATTTCGGCGTTTACGTTAAAGTATTCCTGTTTTGTATTTTATATTTTCGCGGAACCTAGCTCAGATTCGCAAGGCCGAGTTACAAGCTGTACATAAATTGCATAAACTGCATAAATTGAATATGAATCGGAAGAGAGTTTACTATGTATTATACTTATTCTATAAGAAAACAAGTTTTTTCTGTCAATCCTATATGTTCACTACAGTCTCAAAACATCGATGTAATTATATGATAATAAAACGCTATAATTCAAATTCATTATCTTATAGGCAGGAGTGGTCACACGTCGATCGCCACGTCTCGAGTAGTTGATCGCGTCTGATGTTGAGTAAATTTAAAAAGATAGCCCAAATAATTGCCTTGAACCAAGTTTAATACAGCGCCTGTTGCGTGTTTTAAAATATGAAGAATGTAGTACTACTGTACATGCCCAAAATACGATATACACATGCAGTAATTGGGCATGGACAAGCCCGATAGAGCAGTGGTTCCCAAACTGTGGGTCGCGACCCCGGATGGAAAGCGACCGGAAGAAATCTTCCTACACGTTTTAAATGATTGATAATTTATGTTTTGCAGTTATTTCGAATAAAAGCGCGTTATTTACAAGTAAATGTATATCGGTTTTCATATTTTGTATATTTGAAAATACCGTCATTCTCTACTTTGTAATTTTGTTTCTGACAAATAAAAATATAAGACATCCCGCGAAAATAGGCCCTAGTGTTATTTTTCGGAAGAAAATTGAAATAAGACCCAGTCTTATTTTGGGGGAGACACGGTAGGTGTGGGGGCGCGAATATCTGTAGGCTTTGATTATATGAAAATTGGGATCGCGAAAAAAGTTTGAGAACCACTGCTATAGAGCATATTATTATGTGACAACTGCAAGTTTCACTTCTGCCAAGTTTTAGAAATGAACGTACTGAATAGTGAATACTATCTGTCGTGATTGGCAAAGAGCAATGTGATAACTTTTTTTTCGCGACGGTAGCAGTGGCATCAGAATGCCCATTTTTTTTTCTAATTCCAAGCGAGCAAAAAATCGGGCTTGAAGAAAATTATAAATTAGACACTAAAGTTTGAGCAGTCATGTAACATTTATGATTTGAGAATATTCATTATTCGCTGTTTAGATAATACATGGATACTTCATATGGAAAGTTTTTTTGTAGATTGGAAAACACTTACGACTAAAAATTAGACAGGCCCTAGATCTGAATTGTATGATTTGAATTAATCTAAAATAAATGATGAAACATTAACTCCGGGTACAATTACATAATCGAATTGTGGCAATTTCATTGGGAATGCGGCTGCAGAGCCGAGCTTATTGACAGCGGTTAAATTTTTGTATGCGTGCAGTTATCTGCGTTTTCAGTATTCATTCATTATTGTTTATGACCTTATTACCGATCAGTCGATCGCGAGCTATTTTGAAGATTTTATTAGACCGCGGTCGAAAGCAGGTTGGCCCCCCCGTTATAGATCATCAAAAAATAACCATTTAATTCGTAGTATTATATGAAGCTCAAATTATTAAAATTACCGCTAATTATATTCTGTAATCTTCTTGTACACGATTTATTTTACGGTTCGCACCCTGACAAGTTACTTTTCCAATTGCTCAATTTTCACTACTCAACTCAATGAACGTATGAATTAAAGTTACTAAATATATTAACGTCGTATTTCTTGTGAATTTTCCACATTCTTATTGGAGGAAATAATGCAAATATAGATTAAAAAAGATTCTCCTTGCCTAACAGGACGTAGTATGCCCCAGGCCGATTAAAAGTTGCGTAAAGAGTATCCTGCTGTTTAAAACTGTTAAAAAATCTTCATTTATTTATCATATTACGGAAGATGTTAGAGACATTGTAACGAATACGCCCGCTTCAAACAAACTACGTTCATAGTTTGTTGTGACAACTGCAGTCGTCTAATATAGCCATTTTATTTGAATTTAGATGAAATGTAATACAGAGTTTTTGCAGTTGTGATTTTGAGAGAGAGAGAGTATTTTTGTTATTTTGACGATTCAATCTTAGTGGATAATTGAAGATTTATTTATATTTATATTATTTGATAAAGCCCAAATAAGTCAGTGTCTCACGTACGAGTAGATAATGCACCGTTTGTATAGAATACTGTTCCGAAAGGTCTGAGTACAAAAAAACAAATTAATTTCAATATTTGAAATTGAAACTTATAGGCTAATTTACGGACTTAATAGTACTTGAAATTTCAATAAAATCGCTTGAATTATATATATAAATTGTTGACTCAAGTGCTTCGTGATTCAAATTTATTCTCTGTTTATCCTTAACACGCACGTTTTGTGAAAAAATTTAAAATGGCGCAAATCTAAAATTTGAACTCTAAATTTGAGTATTGCGCGACGACGATTCCTCGCGCGCTCTCCGGGGATTTTTTTATTATTCGAAAACTTCCGAAACAAATTTTTTCTAATTTCAGGAATTATCAGTAATTGAAAAATTCTATTTTATTCTTGTGACACCTTTTAATCTAATGCTTTCAGCTTTCAACGGGGCTTTAAGCAAGTAGAAACATCTCTTGAGCTATTAGGTTAGTAAAGGTCAAATATTTTGTCGGCAGAGCTCACAGACACTATTATGTAAAATATAGAAGTTTAAATGAGTGTGTATGTATAGTTTCGCGTAAGGAAGATTTGTTATAATAATATATATCCGTTGTTCTTTTCGTTGGCTAAGTGAATAGTTCTTGCAAAATTTGCCATCATAATTGACTGAATCTTGAATCTAATTTGAGTTCACTTTCATTTCAGAAAATATGTTAATATATATGTACGAAACACTTCGCGTTTCGTAAAAACGTTTAGCAAGCGTTTAAAATATTTCTATTGAATTTATCAAATCGCTGCATTGGCTTCGCATTAAACTAACTTTAAATAATCATAAAATACAGGCTAGAAGTAAACCGAATTTGACGATGTTGAAGCCTATAAACTGCTAAAACAGCTTCTTCTGCAGCCATGTCCTGCTCGCAGCTTCACAGTTGATTAAGCAGGTTAACTAGAGATAGAATATACTATCCAGCCTGTAGATTCATTCAATTTAATATATATCGCTTGATAATCATAAATACTATCAAGTTTGATTTTGATTGTTTTGGGTTGTATACTGAAGCTCCAACCAGACCGCAGTCTGGTTGGATTTACCCATACCGAACTCCCTATATTGTTTGACCATCTACCTCGGTGGTTGTGCAACACATGTGCTGTTCTATTTACTACTTTGTATGTAAACGAATACTAAATGTTTATTTCAATGATTCTGATCTTAAAATTCGTATTTTACAGAACTGTATATAGAATTTTTAATTGCAAAATAATAAAATTTTCAACGAAGAATGTCAAGATACAACATTTATATTATCGTCGTTGCTGTTTTCATAACTAGTAAGTAATGTTATCTTATTCCATCTTGTTTCCAACGCTTCTGACTTTATCTCATTATTCAATCTGTGTTTCGTGTATTAATTGGTGACCCTATCTCTACACATTCGGATTTTTTTGTTCGTTAATAATATGCTTATAATGCAGCGGCATCTGTGGATACACCCTTCCAAAAAATATTTTAGTTCAAGTGTCATTATGCACAGAGTATTATTGAAGCGAAGATGTCTAACGCATTTTAAAATTATGGATGAATTCAATACAGCTGTACTAATACATTTTACAATATACTTGTATCAAATCTATTTATATTCGCACTTCGTAGATTTCGATTTGAAATATTTTTGAAACAAAATATGGTCTCCTAAATCATTACCTAGTTATATTGTCAATTTCTCTCATTATTACTCGAGAAATATTAAACCTATATGCATTCTACGAACTTTGCAATGAAAATGAGCTCCAGTTATGTATGAATGCATAGGTTTAAGATTTATGATTTTACTTACATTTTATATATGATGATATCAACTGTTTGCATCATATATATTTCTGTAGTATATGTATCGGGGAGTCTATTGAAATCGTCTTGGGAGGTTTGAGTAGTGAACAACGATGTAACTCAGATTTAAAAGAATTCAGTTGTAAACAATGAAACACAATTCTTGAGAAATCAGATTCGTAGTACGTAATAGGCGTAACGATAACATGGTGACGCCCACGAGAAGGTCAAATAAGTATGGGTCGTGTTTTGTTCAAATTTGTCAAATGTCAAAAACAAAATTGGCTCATAGATTCGAGGCGCTATTAAATGCGAAGGTTATGTCAAGTTAATAATAAATATTTATTTCATATCTTACCTGATATATACTTATCTAAAGGTATACCTGCCTAAAGAAATAACAGCGATGTTATACAATAAAATCTCTAACATACGAAAAATCAGATAGAAGTTTCAAACACGCAACCAACTAAATATCCTTGTCTAATACCAAGCAAGCAGCATCACGTAAAACAAAATGGAGTATAAGTCGGCATTATGGCCAAACTTAATCCATATTATTTTTTCGTGCTTAAATTTCCGAAACCTGTATAATCGGATAAAAATTTATAACGTTTGTTTCGTAACGCAACGTTTGTAATATTAGATGTTTTTTCATAAAACTACAAGGAATAATATTTTATTTAATTGAATGCGGGCAGATGTATAGGACGAGGGACTAAATTGCCAGTATAGTTAAGTGAATTCATAACAAAAGCACTTTTCAATAATATAACATCTGCATAAAATATATTGTTAAACATACTTATTCTTTAGGACGTATGTGATGTTGTTCAAACGTGCAAGTATATCTAATTTGATACAATAGTAAGATGGTGATAATAGCATTGTATAATAATATAGTAAACATTTCGTTTACATTGATACCCTACAGGCCTAAGTGTAAGGGCATAATGCGTGGTATTATCATTGGTATAAATTTAATGAAATTTGTATTCAATTGTGAAGATGCCGATCGTCGGACTGAGCTGCAGTTTTCCCGTGTAAAAATATTTTGTTTCTTATATAAATATTTTCTAGTTTCCGCCAACTGCAGTTGTTCTTTGGGATATTTGTAACGATTTATACTTTTATTCTATGTTACATCAAACAACTTTTAAAATCGTTGTTGAATCTATCCCCATCAGCATTCTGCATATCAGTGTTTCAAATATCAACATAGTATTGCTGTAATCCGTCGTTGTATTTTGATGAACAGTATAATCTTATTTACAGATGTCAACATGCGACAATTTTGAGGTATTTTAATTTGACAAGACCTGTAAACAGTCACTTTGAACGGCAGCTTTAATTAATTACAAGAATTTCTGCTGCAAGTGTTCGAAAATTGGGTGTATCGCGTAAGTTTCCATGAAAACCGTGTAACGCCAATGGGCTGGCAACTGTTATTATAAAGCCACCATGCAGTTGGATACGTCAAAAATTCAAGTAGTCTTAATTAAATGTATCACAGTGCTGCAGTAATTTTGCAAGCAGTTAGTCCAGTCATTTGGTTTTGTGACAATATGTAACGTCGAAGAGTTTATTAGCAAGCGGTGCTCATGAAATTCAACTCCTTTAAAAATTAATGCAAATCTAGAAAAACAAAAGCAAATCTCACGAATCCAAAATAGAACCAGCATACATGATAAAACACCTAAGTAAACGATATTATATTGTAATATAATGGTAAACCAACTTTGTATCGTTATCAAACAATATGATAAAATTATTTAAATCATGAAATCAAATCGAGTTCTTTGAAATAAATATCAGGAAGTGAAATAGAAAACATGATAACACATTAAAAATAATTTGATACATGAATTAAAATGCAATTTATTAATAATATTTACCACGCCTGGCTTTATTTAACTTTCGTCACTTCAAAGGACTTTTTTAATTAGTTTTAAAATTAAAGCTTACGCCAAAGTTAATACCGCGATTATGTAAATTTTTTGCTCGTGGTAAAAAGTTCATGAAAGAAATTTAGTAATGAGTTCGTTACAACTTATCGAGACAGAGAAATGTTCGATGAAAATTTGGAATAATACTGGTTTTGATTTTGTTAGTGGAAGATATGACGTTAAAACTCTAAACAAATATTATACTTATTAATAAGCTTATAACGATATTCACACATTAGCACCTCCTTATTCGCACTAAAAATAAAAGTTTGTTCTGCGTTTTTTCAGCACGACATTGGGCCAAAATAGACCTATAGTATAGTTCCTATACGGAACAGCTCTAAGTTTAGCCCTACCTTTAAGTCAATAAATATATAATTAATTAAACATAATTAAACAATTGTATACTTAAACAATGCATATTTTCATAACACAAAATGTATTTTTAGTCTTGGTTGGTATGAATATCAAAACGATAATAACATGAAATTTTTGGGCGTGTCATGTCTAGATGACATGTCTGTATGATACATAAAACCTTTATTGATGATTATCTTCTCAAATATTTGCTGCGACAGCGTGAAATGCGATTGTAAATAATACCTAACAACCAATGTGATCAAATATACATTCTTTCATTATTTCACTATATACTACCACCTTCTTCTTGTGAGCAGTGTATTGGTTATAATAAATTTTAAAGCACGTGATGTCTAATACAAAAGAAAAAGTCATTTCAAATACGCATTGGCCACACTGCAAAAGGATAATGAATAGCGTGGCATGATTGTTTTGAAAACTATAAGAGTGTCTTTCGAAATAAATGTCCACCCGTTGAAAAGCATCATTTTTTTCGAAATTAAACAAATTCCAATTATTCGAGTTGCTTGGAAATTTTACGGCGGAATGACATTTACTTCGATCAAATTACAAATGTGGCATATCAGATATCTCAAAAATTATGTATACACCCAAAATCGATTTGGAAGTACTAATTATAGCATATTTATTTTTATACCGATTTTTAAAATTATTATGAGAAATTCATTCTAAACCACATTGCGCTTTTGGAATATTGTACTCTCGATGCCCAAAGGACTGTTGATGTTCGAAGGTTACGATGATGACGTTTTCAACCTCCCAATGATCGAAACAATATCATTCAACGAAAAAAAATATTTAAGTAATCGATAAGAACTGGATGTGTATAACAAAAGTGTGACATGAAAAAGTGACGATATATCCTGGTTCAGCAAATTATGAGTCAATGAACATTGGGCAGTTGATTCATTAATATTGTGAAGCTGTGTAAATCATAACCAGCATTAAAAAACAGACGATAATTGTAATTCATCAGAACAATTTGAAATTTCTGTAAAAAATTAATAGGTCTGTGTTTATGATGACGGTTTTTGTTATAGATCTGTTTCGTGGTATCAGTGTCGGTTAAAATTTTTGACATTTAATACTTAAATCAAATCTGTCTGTTAGAAACTTTCCATTCATATTTCGTAAAGTGTGGGGTATAAAGCTAAAATGATTAAATGGTACCAAATTTTTGAATTTGAAAAATAATTGCTTTTGAACTTTTGTGAAAGATATCTTTTTAATATTGACGACATGTGGCAAACAGCGTCTGAATCCCCCCTAAAAAAACGCACATCACCCCACCCCGTCTGATTCATAATGGGCGACAGGCTATGGCGAGATGCCTGATCGCGCCTTTGGGGAATTTTTTATATTTGTGTGTGACTGTGCACTTGTTTTGTATTTGTTCCCATGGATTGGTTGGTGTGTTGTGTAGTACCGGTGGTACGCTGTATGCGACGTAGCCTCATTAGCAAGCACGTCTAAAAACGAACAGACAAATTAATCTATAAATCTTATCGTAACCAAATACCAATCATTCACTGCCTAAATGATATCACTTCATTGGTTGGTTTGCGGCTTCAAGCTTCAGGCTAAAAATTACATGGAGCAAAGCGTCAACAGGCTGTTAGAATACACCACTACAATGATATTTTTGACAAGCATATAAACTCATTTCACACAAATGAATATCTTGTACATACTAAAATTAAGAATGCTTCTCGAACGGTTTGCACCTCTTACATATATACTCGTGTTACATATCATACAAATACCTTATCGTAATCCAAACTTATGGTTATGTTTGAATAAACAAATCGAGTTGTTGGAATGTTGACCTTGATTTTAACCTTGGTGATAGCAATCAATACGAGATAAATTACAGGTAATTACAAGTTGGTCTCATCCTTCAGCACCTGTTGTTTTAAATTTAACATTTTCCTCCTCATCATCATATTATCATTTTTGTTTAGATGCCATTGCATTAGAATGCAGATTTGGAATGTCCATTCATTTTGCTCATACGAAAAGAATACAACTGAAAGAAAAAAAGATACTTTGTCAAAATACTGACGCGGTATGTGGACGTGTCACCCTCCATGCAAGAGCTGATAACAAGAATGGTAACAAATACTAATTTATTGTTCAATTATTTTTCATATTCATACTGTTTAAAAATGTGTCACATGTAAACTTGACTACGTGTAATGATGAATTGTTGTTGTACATTGTCTCATTTTTTCATGACTTGTAATTTCAGAGATAATAATATAATAATCTTAAATAGTGATGTATGAAAAACAGTATTTTTGTACATCTTTTTTATTTCATATTGGTGTATAATTATCTAATTTTAGATATACATTATCACGACATTTGTTTGTTTATTATTTATATTTTTATTAAATTTTGTCGGATATCGCCACCTTCGCCAAGCTGAAAATATCCGACTGTTTTTATATTTGACGGTTTCATAATTTCAATAAGATATTAGCAATTACGAGTGATAGCTCGCAATTTCAATATCTAATTAACGATATTTCAAATATCTGCGGCGGATCGCTGGAGTTTTCTATTGACGGCAACTTCAGCATCCACAATATTGCAACGTTCTGCTTTACAAAGTCTTTTCCCCGTCATAAAATAACGAAACTAATCTATTTACCAATAAAAAAAACGTAATAGCAATTTTGTCGATTTTAATCCCATACAAACAAGCCATTGTACAACAAACATCATTGAATATCAAAGTCTGAAAATGCCGCTCAAAATATACAACAGCAAGTTGATATCAATCAAGTCAATCTTTTAATTCGCATTAAAATGTATTTAGCAACTGTTAAACTAGTAAACACTCTTTTTAATCTGTCTCATATCTTACAACCAAAACTCTCATTTGCCATTTAAATACTCTTTTAATCTTCTCTTCACGCCGTGAAGTTATTGATAGCTTGCACTAATCACAGGTTAATTCATTTCTGCATCATAATGTATTTTATGGTGGTCCAAACCCAGGCCCGCGGGCCCCTGTGGCCCGCCGCTCTATTTTTTGTGGCCCGCGTCGCATTTTCGCAAGGGCAAACAAAACATCGCATTTGGTGTTGTTTCTTCATAAAACCAGAAAACTATTGTGACATATTGTTACAACACTTATGTTATGATTACATCACTGAGTTGACTAGTGTTATGACTAGCTGAGACAACTAGCGAAGTTTAGTAAGGTGTTGTTTGGCTAGCCTAAATTGTCAACTGTTTTTTATATTCTTGGTCGGCTAAAACGGTATATTCTCCTTATGGCATTTTCTTCATTATGGAGATTTTGTGAAATCTCTCAATAAATGTTGATATAGTCAAATTTTTGCACTTTTTTAGTGAGTTTTTTGGTGGTTTTTGCAAATATTTCAGCTTGATAAATGACGAATAATGACCAATGGGTTTGGACAATAAAAGTGTTTGTTTTTGCATATATTGTTTACTTATTCTTGGCACTATTGTGGCCCGCGAACAATACAAAAATTATGATGTGGCCCGCGAGGCCGACAACCTTGGACCACATTGAATTGTATTTCTTAGCAAGACGCAACATGATATGCCGGTCTGTAGAAATCGCGGTCCTTCCAGAATTATTATATTTCAATTTTTATGTAAGTTTAAGGTCATTATTAGGAAATTATGCTTCTAAATATGGACACGTATCTCTGATTATATTTACCAAATTAATATATAATCTATACAGTCACTGTACATACGGCGTCATGCATCAATGAGACATACTGTGAGGATGATCAACCTCAATGCTCTGTAGCACATCTGGAGAATATGACTGATCCTGTTGATTTCCAAAAAATTTATACTTGTAGAACTAAATGCTGTAAACATAACAACTGCAACATTCATTCCACGAAGACTCCGGATCGAGGTAAATAGTTCTTTTTGTATTAGAGTCCCATGTTGTCGGGTACAATCAGTACGGATAGCCTGAAACCTTCCACAAGTTGACTGGCCCCAATATTTAGTTCTGGTAGGCGATTACTCAAGAACACGATAGGATTCGTTTATATTGAATATATTACTCGATGTCAGCATTGTGGTGGCCCTCCGAACGAAGTTTCAAATACCTCTCTGCCTACTTACCCATACGCAGTGTACTTACGCGTATTTTGTGATGCCAGATTGCGACTGGAATCTGAGCTATAGGATAAAATAATAATCATTTTTTTTTAATTTTAAATCAGCCAATATTTTTTTAGCAAGTAGGAAACGCCCTGTAAAAGTAAATGGAGTTAAATACCCACAACTGCAATGTTACACTGGAATAAGAGAGCACGATCACATGGGACGAACGTTAACACACGAACTGGAGGAAAAGACTTGCTTATACGCAGCACACGGTGGAAGAAGAATGTTACAATCCAGATGTTTGTCTGCTGAAGTTGTAACTCGCCAAAACAAATCAGATGCATGTAAGTACTATCAGGCACAGTTCAAATTTAACACATACATTCACCGTTTCAAACTTCAATCAACGTTCTACCAGACGAAGCCCAAGCGAGCACCTAAGACAGTGGTTCTTGAACTTTTTGAGCCGCGCCCCCTTTTGAAAAATTTTACAAACAGTCTTTTTGCTTTGAAAAAATGCTTTTGTGATGGACAGGTTGTTATATATTAAGATGACGCTGTAAGAGTGTTGGTCCCATAGCGTCATTGCTCAGATTGTTTAGGCATAAAACGCATCGGAGTACAACTTCGCCATTCACTGTCATATGTATAAAGCCATACTCAAATAGTAGTCAACTAGTCATCATACATTCTCCCTTTCCGCTCAGTACAATACCTGGTAAAATCAAACTAAGTTTTAGGTGAAACTAAACACGCAATAAACGTATGCTTTTTGCGCTTCAGTGTATTTTTTGCTTAAACGTTTACATGAGACACATGTAAAATTACAATCAATTGTTTACTTGCCTATTGAGCAATGCAAAAACTAATAACTGTGTGTTGAAAATACACAACTTCAGACTTCTTGGCTTGCCTAACATCTCTATGGTGGCCCATCGTTGTCACGCGTAAAATTGAAAATAAAAATAAAAAATAAAATAAAAAACCGATAATAAAAAAATTTTTGTAAAAAAACATAAAAATAATTAAAAAAAAATAAAAAAAAAAATTAAAATTAAAAAAAAATAAATAAATAAAAACAAAAAAAAAAAAAAAAAAAAAAAATGAAAAAAAAAAAAAATTAAAAAAAAAATTGAATAAAAAGAAAATAAAAAGGTTGACAACGATGGTCCGCCTCGTGGCCCATCGTTGTCACGCGTTTTTATTTTTAGAAAATTTGCTTCTGCTTGGGACCAACGTTGTCAGGCATAATCCTACGCGCACAAATGTGTTCCCTGGGTTTCAAACTCACTACTGATTTTCTTGAGCAATATTCAATATGAAAATGTTATATAAATTCTCCATGCTACAAGTTCAACAAGAAGTAATATATTTATAATAATGATAAGAGAATATAGAATTGAATACGAAAATTCGGAAAATTTGTTTTTACGTGTATAAGGTAATTTAATTGGAGAATGCTGCTTAACTACTCAGTTGTCTGGACACTCGCGATGCCGGTACCGTACCGTCTTACCAAATACCGGTAGTCGGTTATAGTCGCTTTGCGTCTGACCGTACCGGTAGCCATACAATCACTCATCATCTCCCATTCTTTCACGAGTGATTGCATGGGTACCGGTACGGTCAGACGATACCGTACCGGCATCGCACGAGTGTCTGAGCAGTTAAGCAGCATTTTCCAATTAAATTACCTTCTACACGTAAAAACAAATTTTCGTATCCAATTCTATATTCTCTTATCCTTATTATAAATGATATTGGTCATGAAAATCAGTAGTGAGTTAGAAACCCAGGAAACACATTTGTGCGTGTAGGATTAAGTCTGACAACGTTGGTCCCAAGCAGCATCAAATTTTCTAAAAATAAAAACGCGTGACAACGATGGGCCACGAGGCGGACCATCGTTGTCAACCTTTTTATTTTCTTTTTATCCAATTTTTTTTTCAAATTTTATTTTTTTTTTTAATTTTTTTTTTTAATTTTAATTTTTTTTTTAATTTTTTTGTTTGTTTTATTTTTCAATTTTTTTTTTAATTTAAATTTTTTTTTTTTTTTTTTTTCAATTATTTTCATGTTTTTTCACAACTATTTTTTTATTTTCGCTTTTTCATTTTATTTTTTCATTTTTTTTTTTAATTTTACACGTGACAACGATGGGCCACCATACATCTCCAAAATGCACTACCAATACCTTTGGACAACCACCAGGTTCAAATATACAGTTTGAAAATGGGGAAGTGCAAATGAATTTATTCATTTTTAATTACTTTTTTTCTTGTTTCCGCATAGAACCATGACACCTGTGAGGAAAACGAGTTAGTTTTAAATATATAATCATCAGCTACAAGATGCTAAAGATAGAATAAAAATGTGAATTCGCCATTAAAAATTTCTTCATTGGAAAAGCGGCAATATGAAATACTAAAAATAAATCGGAAAACACCATGGGTATGTTTTGGAATGAACCGCGGCAAATTAAAAACATGAAAACACTTTCTTAGACATTACAAATCATAAATTTTTTGTGCCCGGCTGCGGCACATCTGTATTGTTCTAATGCTATCGACTTGAAATAAATTTTACTCCGTGGGATTTTATCGCAGACTTAGAAATTTTTCTAATGGTGATATCCTAAAAATATTCTAGTGGCAGCATTGCGATGGAGCGGAGTAAAAGTTGCAGGGACTGCTCATATTGGTCTAATTTGCAATATATAATACAAATCAAAACAAAATGTAATCGGGCAATTTGCCACACATTTTTATGTCCGCGGATTACCGTGGTATTTTGGAGTAATGGTGCTTTTATTTTACCGACGCAATCGCAGATTTAATTTATCACAATTAAATAAATAAAGCAAACATTTTAAGTATTTAGGTCATAGATTGAATATTTTATTCAACAAAAAAATATTACATATCAGTTGTAAAAGTCGGCTCTTTTGTCAGGCGGCGTAATCTCGACGACTGACTCAGGAGCCGTACCGCGGGGATTTCGGGACAATGAATATGTACTTTTGATTTACTAATATACTGTATATGTATTTTCATTGTACTAAATTAAATATACTTTCTGGGATTTTATACCAGATATTTCTAACGACGATAACGAAATCGCATATAATCGGGCAGTTGATCTCACATTATTAGGTCCGCGAATTAGCGTGGTATTTTAGATCGGTAGAGTTTATTTTATTGCGAGTCGCCGCAACAGCGAGTTACCTTGCCTTGAACACAAATGAATTAAAATAGATTTACATTTTGAATTCTTGTAGTTGTAATATATTGAATATTACAAGACAGAAAAATGTAATTTACCGTGGAAAAGCCAGCATTTTTAACGAACGCGAAGACCGATTTCCGATTACATCTTGAGACCACTCGCGTCACCCCCAGTTTAAGAACCACTGACCTAAGATGTAGGCTACAAGTTTCCACTTTTTCAAACTTGGCATATCCGTCTTGGTTTCGGTTGTAACGTGGGCGAAAAACAGTACAATATGTAACAAAATTAATGACCATAGCGAACTTTAACTTCAGTTTTGTCCAGAAGCCCATGCAATATATATATATAATATTCTGCATTCTATAAAGATCAGTTATCAGTCCAAGATCAATAATAATAAGAATGTCGAGCCAGATTTGCAGTTGTACCGGGTCGTACTCTGTGGTTATAAACTTGGCTGTGAACGAAGATTGACAAAATACGATAATGCTCGTGACATTACTAAAGTCTGCGTTACATCTTACATGCACAGCTAGCATTAGCACTGACTGATAGCCTTTGCAACGTTGTTTTGAATACTTTTCAATGTGATATATATATATATAAAACTTTTAAATCATCTTTTAGAAGTGATACATATAAACTATCTTTTTACAAAGATTTCAAGATTAATTTTTTTTTGGACTTGCAATAATGTATATCTTTAATTCAGTACCATTGGTTACAACGCTGTCACACTGCCTACATCTATCCATGTGTAGAAGCCTGACGTGTGACGAAATGCAAGCCAAGCTTACAAAAGACAAGGACGTAATAGTGGAAAGATGTAACATAACTTGCTGTAGTGAAGATTTTTGCAATGGAGCAACGCGTAACAGTCTGTCCAATGTTTATTTAATCAGAGTTACGTTAACCATACTTCTAACTTTGTTATATGTCAGTTGAGTGTTTTATGAGACATTGTTAATAAAAAAAATCCGGTCCGGTCTAGGGAAGAATCGTGACCACGATGTCATATTCAAATTCTTAGCATTCCAAGTTTTTCGTTTGCTTTTCAATTAGTTAACTTTTTTAATTATTATGAAGTTGGAACTTGCTACACATAATTTAATTTTGTGTTTCAAGGATTTCCTATCTCTCACTTCAACATTATCATTCGATAATTCATATATTAACTTCTAATCTTCGACTAGTTAGTTAGGGTATTGGATATCGTCAGAAAACATGCTGTTTTTTTTATTCAGTCTTAGTTTCACACCGTAGTCAGTAGTGTATATAAATCTCTGCTAATTACTAGTATATCGTAGCAGGTGACTAATATCGGATGGTAACTTCAAAAAAATCTATTCACTTATTAGAGAGTGTCAAAAAAAGCTACGTTATCACTGTTTTTGCTTCTGCTTCTTTGTTTCGTTATTTTTCTGTATTTTAATTTCAGCAAATTCTAAAAATAAGAAGAAAAAAACATACAAAACAAACATGGTCTAACTGCATAGACAATGGCAACATAGGGCCATCAAGTTTTCGAATGACGCAATAATTGACCAATCAGCATTTTTGGGCGTGTAAACTAGGACGGCTGTATCTACTGTCTTCCAAAACTGATTTTTTTCGAATGAAATATACTATCGATATTTATATTGTTCATACTAGAATAAAAATTTCAGGCCACTGGTTTGGTCGATTTGACGGCGTTAGAACGCAATATGATTGTGAGTGAAGTTGCGGCGTTAGATGTAATGCCAATTCATTTGAAATATTTTTTATGAATATTGGGAGCATTTTCCACGCGGATATAATCCACTCTGCCCGCAGAAAAGGCCAAATTCAAGCCCAAGTAAGATCCAAGGTAACGTTTGCATATATGATACACGATTTAGTCACATGGTGGCTCGAGTCTCGAAATTTATTTAATGGCAATATATATATATCATGATCGTCGAAGAGATCTGAATCAGGAACAGACCATATCACCCGAAGAGTGCGCAGGGCTGATGCCAACTGTGCATAAAAGATGTAACGCCTTTGACGTTAGTAACGTTACGAGCTTTATCGTATTTTGCCCTTCTTTGTTCACACCAGCACTGGGTCAGGAACATGTTTTTTGCCCAAAGCCACTGGACTATCCGCCGGAGGTGAATTGTCTTTTATCTAATAAAAAAATGAACAAATTGATACAAACAAGAAAACACTTGGGCGTTAAAAGATATTGCGATTTTTCGAAAAATATTGAGAAAGATGTTGAGGAAAAACGAATAGCGTAGCATGAATAGAATTTGATTGATTGGATGTGAGACTTGGTGTAATTAAAGTCAATGCTCAGAACAGCATACTTATACGAAAAGCAATTGACAAACTTAATAGCAAGCAAGTCATTCTTTCAGGTGGTACCCACAAAAAGAGAAAAACTGAACAATATATTTAACGTAATTCAAGAGTCGTGCTGAGAGTTAGTCTCGCGTAACCTCCACTGATAAATATATTCAATGTTGCTGTCTCGTCGGAGTTTTACAAATCCTCTATTACTATTCTTAACAAAAGACTATTGAATGTAAAAACATGCAAGAAAAATGATGGGGATTGATACAATATGAAAGTAATTCATCAAGAATATAGGCAACGAGTGTTTCAATATGATATCAGGTAATTATAGATAGGTGCTTGGATAAATATAAGTTTGGGAAACACTAATTATTCTTCAAATTGAAGCTTTCAACAACGTTTTATGGAATATAAATAATAATAAGCTTAGTGAAACCCAGTGACACAAAATAAAATGCAAATTTTCGAAAATGATAGTAACAGATTAGATAATACTTAAATAATACTTAAATTTGAACTGTTCACGTAAGACGTTGGAATTGGGACAAAAAAATACATTTTAGTTACCCTTTTAAACCAATTCATGTGTGGTAGTCCAGATGGTTTTGTTCTTGGTGGATTTGTTGGTAATCTTCCCACTGGTGGTCGACTGGGGAGACTCGGTGGCCTTGTATCATTATCTCGTGTTGATTGTGTCTGTATAGAAAAATAATTTGTTCATTCAAAATACAGGATTCAAGTTATGAATGACTCATATAGTTTTAAAACGAGATAAAATGGAGTTTTGAACTGGTGTCTACTATAAAATATTATTACTTGCTGTTTGCCGCATCCGAATGTATTATACGAGATCATAAATCACGAACATCGTGGGTAAACTTATACGTTCAGTTGTTACAACTCAATGATGTGTGGCTTTATAGTTAAATGAAAACTTCCGATGAACTTGAGTTTTTTTTTAAGTAGACCAGATTATAAAGCACTTGATAAGTGAGAGCAAGTGTTTGCTTTCGAATCATTGCCATTTTGACTCAGAGTCCTTCATAAAAATGATATTTGAATATTATTGGCGGTCACACGTTTCTCATCAAAGTTTTGGACTGCACTCACCCCACTTAACTTTGAATGTCAACTGACCACTGAGACCCATTAGTTCGTGTATATTTTTCATGTTAACATTGAATTGATTTTACATTAAAAACTTTCATACCTGCATATGTGACTTGTGTTTTTTGCTTTTACTCTGTCGCAATAGTGATGCTTCATCGTCATCAGAAGGCTCACGTGCGGAAGTTGAAAGTTCAATTGTGTTTGCCGCTAATGTTGATTCAGACTCGGCGCTTCTCTGGGATTTTTGGGAAGTTTTTCTTTTTAGCGACAAAGCTTCAGGTTTTTTAGAGCTATCTATACTACTTGGTGTTCTTAACACCTCTGGAATGAATCCTCCTCGCTTTTTGTATCTGGGCGGAGGTGACCGTTGAAGTGACGTCGGAATAAATGGTTTGGAAGCCATACTTCCGGTTTTGTCACTATAACTTCCGGGGTTAGAAATATCTCTTTTGTTACGCTGAGAAGGTATTCGCTTCATACTCATCATAGCAGATTCTCCCAAAAGTATATCAGATTCGCCATCTCTGACTGAATCTGTTAAATTATCGTTATTCATTGAAGAATTTTCGTCGTGGTTACTGTTTGGATTCTGGTTATCCATTACTGTTTGTTTTAAAAGTGCTGTATCATATTGAGTAATATTTTCGTTTTCGCTCAGTTTTTCGGGTGAAGTTTTAACCCCCTGTCCAGCACCACCATTTTCACTTTTGTTGGCTTTCTTCGAAGGATTACGTAGCAAGAAAGATCGTCTTCCTCTTTGTGAAAGACTAGAATTTCGGCTAAATGGAGATTTAGAAGAGGCGCGACGAACAATCGCACTAACTCGATCTGGAGTTTTTGGATTTAACTGAATGTTAACTTCCGTTAATTTCCAATCATTCCTTTTATAGTAAATATACGATATTATAATAATCCATCCGTACATCTAAAAAAACAAAAACAGCCTTCGAAAATCGACCAAAATGAGAATCAGCAATGGGTTATTCATGTAAAGGCAACTTCAACTTAGAATTTTTATACCAAATATTCTTACCAAACTTAATCCACGAAACCAAACTTCAATTAAAGATAAAACTCCAAATGAAGTAACCTGGAATAAAAATAAGCAGAAATAAGCAAAGTCTGAAATTAACAAGAGATCATCGAACTAAGAATTTTCCCATTTTCCAAGATAATATAAAAAATGAATTGCCTATAAAAAAATAACGACAAGCACGTCGTGTGCTGGTGATAAGCTCGTTTCTGATCCTCTAAATCCTCCAATACCGCTTAAATTTACATACTCAGAAATGAAGGAAATTGCTTAAAGAATACAGTTGAGAATGGGTGTAAATTAAAGTGATAGGTGATACTAAAATATTATTTAATATCCCGATTACAATATTGGAACAAGTCATTACGTGAATTAAATAATAAACTTTTGTAACGTAGTAAAATGCTCCGCATAGCACCATGAAATAAACTGCAGTTATCACAGTGTTTATTACAACTAACTGGTCAGAAAATATCATTTTTAATACATTGTTAAGTTTATCATAGGAAGACTATGTTTTCTTAAGCAAAATACCTCTGGTGTTAGAAAAAGTGCAGCATAGCAGGATCCCTTTATAATAATATCGGTTAAGAAACATCCTGGAATGATTACAAGTGTTGGATAAAGAAAGAAAACGTTGTTCTGAAAATAAATAATGTTTGTTCAGTCATTTGATCATCCTCCAATTAAAGCCCCAATATGACTAGTGGTATAGTTTTAAATTAGCATGAAAATTAAAAATTAAATTGAAATAAAACTTTTGAGCTTTGCTACCATTGGATTTTCATGTAACAAACCAGTGTGGGGCCGATGTGGTGATCCGACTAAATGCTATGGTTGCAACTCATGGCAAGGGAAAAATTTTCAACCTTTTTGGTCGAGTTTAGGCTAATACATAAAACTTTCAGAAAATCATGGCCCGTTTTTGCCCATGCACTCACCGTGGCAGTTTGTGCAGGGGGAAAAGCGATCGAAACACGCTTTTGCACTGTTGATTACTCTGGAATTTTTTCGAAATTTGAATGCCGCAGGGGCTGTGAGATGATTGCTGAACTTCTAGACGTCGGCATGTTGATGGATATGGAACCCGACACTGACTAGTAACCAGGCGAGAGGCTGTGGTTTTAACATGAGAGTAACCCGCCCTATCTACTTTCCTCTCCCCCGGAATTGATATGAAATACCCATCATATTATATAAGTTTGTGTAACTCCTATTAAACTGATTATTTAAACCTAACTTCTAAGTCCAATAAACTTACCGCCCACAACCCAATAAGAATAACAATGCCATTTGCTACTTGAAGAGATAAGAGACCAAATTCAATATAAACGCCGATGATTTTTTCAGCTGAAAAATAAAATGAATATGCATGATTTGCTGTTTTCGAAGGGACAAAAAGTTAATAGGATAGAACTTTGACAAAATAAGTAAGACATGATTAATATATGGCTGTGGGTTCAAAGCCAAACTTGACTTTTGATGAGTAAAAATATCATCTCCATTTTCAAATAAGATTACAAAATTTTGATTGTGATTTTGTGTTTCAACTTCAGGGATCAAGTTTTCAGAATTTTAGACTCATAGTTTTGGGTTACTATCCATATATGACCAACATATTGTATTGGATTTTTTCGCTTTTTTTCAAAGTAATGGCTTAAAAATATAATGAACCATGAATATGTTAAGTTTGCAGATAAAACACGATTACAAATATTACGAATTGAAACGTAAGCTTCGGAGTACACTAAATTAAAGTGTGCCTAATACCAAGGTCTTTGCCTTAAATAAAATTTCATTTATCTTGGCAACGGTTTGTTTACAGTTGTGACTCATGTATTCATCATCGTTTATACGTCAAACACATTATATCGAGATTGATATTTTTGCCGGATTCCCAAGAGAATGCTAATATCGTTTACCTGCTATTTATAACGCCTCAAATAACAGCACGCGCTTACTATTCATCACGTACCACACCATATTCAACATTGCATATTTTTCATTTGAAACGCGCTCAAAATAACGGGGTTACCGCCAAATTGTTCTTAATAATTCAACACCTCAATGTAATCAGACGAAGTAAGTCAAGTTCACCTCATGAACTAGCCTTTGATCACGATAGTGAAATTCACTGAATTTAAACTTTCTAAAAAATGTAAACAAAATAAGCTTTCTTTTATTATAACATTAGGGAATTTTGTTAACCTAGAGTTGAATCTGCACCCAATGTACCACTCAAGTGATCAGCACGTCAGGATTGAGTTGCAAGTGACGCAATCAATATATCAAGATCTCCGTTGGAAATTTTGAACCTTGTCTCGTCACACAGTGCAACTTTCAGAAATATTAAGTAGCACAGGCCGTAAATAGCCATTGCAAAAAAGTCTGTGTCTAGCGATTGTTGGATATAACACTGAAATAAAATGACGAATGATCTATTCGAAATTAAAATATTGAATTGGTACGACCCGGGGGTTAGTCAAAAGAACGAAAGATATATTCAGAAGGTTGTAGATTGGCATCTCTACTCGTACTCGGACGGTCGCGACAACAAGATATATAATGTTAGATTTGACATACTTAGCACATCGGATGGATGAAGGATTCTCAGTAAGATTGTGGATAAGCAATATAATATAGGTGAATTCTAAAATTGAACTTTTAATAAACGATTTTCAACGTTATTTTTTACTTCAAATAGCATTTGATTTTCTGCAATTTTGAAAGACTGAAAAAGGCGCCGCTATCACCATATTTGGAAATTATTTTCCCTAAATCTCTTTGATTTAACGTTTTTTCTCATTCAATTCCTCCAACCCGACAGATATGAAACATACTTTACCTGTTTGCGGTAAAGTATAATCGATAGACTTTAAACCCCACGACGAAAGCAGTAGAATTCTTAGTGTGCATCCAAGCTGAAATGCAGATTGAGAAATTGTGTATTTATCCAAATTACAGTGTTTTTGATGTGGCATAAAAATTGTAAATTCTGCACAAAAAGCAGTCAGCCAAATTTGTGAAAAATTCCTTTTTTGTATAAAATATTGTTTGACGTTCATGTTGTTTGACGTTCATGTTGTTCCACACTGTGGGCATAACTTGTACATAAAAAAATTCTAAAATTTAAAAAATAGGCCATGTTTTTATCGTGAATGATGAAACGAAAATTTGAATGATGCACTGTGGCAATTCAGCTACATTAGGCAACAAAAAATAGTAAATTTAATTTCCATTTTTACAGAAATTGTAATTATCTTAATCACTCATGAAAAATACTTACGATAAAGAATCAATTAAACTTACAATTTGTTGCCATCCTGTACTCGTAACCCCGCCTGCTAATGATCTTCGAATACAAAATACTTTATATCGTGTAACAATGGGAATTTGTACAAGTCCGCAGCCAATAGTTTTCATATTATACTGATTTGCGCTACAGTAATAATCTGAAAAAAGTAAAATTGCATTCATTCATACTTTATGTGCTGGAAGTTTGCATGAAGTGTTTAGGGAATTCAGATTGAACATTTGTGTTAAGATACCATTATAGCATCATTTTTAGGCATCACAGCGTTCATTTTTGAGGAAAAGCGAGAAAAACTGTACCCGCTTATTGAGGAGGGAAAAAATAAAATGAAAAAAAATCTTGGCTATTCATTGTGACAAATTCGTATCAAGCGCGGATAAATTTTTGGCTGGTATTATGAATCACCAATGTTTCGACAGTATTTGGGTAAAATATTCTCACTATATTACTGGTATTCTCCATATTTTGATGCCATGATAAATATCAGTGTGAGTTTTGTGCAGAGGTGCCTGGCCGGTTGACGCTTATCTTTTGCCATGTTTACGTAACCGCACAAAGCTAAGGTGGATTCACCGAAAGGTTACACCTCGTTTATTGCATGCTAAATGCTATTTAACGCATACTATTTTTCGCGCATGAATACTTTGCCCTGCCCCTTGGAGAGACGAATTATCGCCGTAGGTCCCGTTATAACATTTCCTAGCATCGTTTACTAGTAAAAGGAAATACTCGATGTAAAAATAGACGAAACTTGAACAGTATTAAGCTCCTTAACGCAACTTCAATATTTAAATTTCACATTCTAATATCATAAAATTGGTTGTGGGTTTCCAACATGGATTTGCGTTCGGCTCGCATTACTAGTTGGTATTTATTTAATTTCGCATTTTCTATAATCCAAAATATCATATTATAAATTTCTAAATTATATCTAAATATACAGCGTTTGCAGCCCCGACGTGACCTTGTTTTTCACATGACTCAGATTCACAATAATTGTTCCAAATCATTCTATCACGAGCTTCTATATCCCAACGAAGTATTTACTGCGAAGATAATATGCAAATGTTTTCCAGAATGGCAGCTAAATCAATTAAAACGAAAAGCTGCGTTAGAGCTTTTTTCGACTCATCTTATAACTTATTCGCGCTCTGTCGTAACCATCTACACATGAGGCCAAATAGACTTATTGCAGCTTGCGGTCGAAGCTCACATAATTCTTACTAAAACTAAATACCTACGCAATTATGGTTTGATTGTACACCACCCTCTATTGCAGTGGTTCTTAAACTGGGTTCGATCGAACCCCTGGGGTTCGGTGGAGCTGTTCCACGGGTGTGACAAGGGTGCTCTGAAACAGTTGCATATTATGAGACTTTTTTATCACCCTGCATTCTAATTATGCAAAAATAACTATAGTTCATGATGACTAATTACTAATGACTTGAACAATTGAATGAAACAATTAATTGGTGTTACCCTTATTCATATTCTACCGTACTAATAAAATTTAACTCAATTTTACGGATAAATCGAAGATAGGCAGTAATTGTACATGAATGAATGCAAAATCATAGCGTGTTTGAATTTCACTAGGTGATAAATTTGCGACAAGGAATAGTTTATCGCAGAGCTTTACCCGAAATTATCATGATCCATTCAGGACAACCTCGATATGGCGCCGAATTAATCATATCTCTATTTCTGTAAAATAAAACAATTGGCAAACGATTTTATTCGCATTTCAGCGCAGTTTAAAATTTGAGAACAAACTGCTTGAACTACCAACGTTTATGGGGTATATTATCATCTTTCGGATTTTCAAAGTTATTTTTTATCAGTTTTCGCCTGTTCACCCGCATAACTTATACAACAAAAACCATCTGCTTTTTCTGCCGCCAACGCCATTGTGACAAAACAATGGTTATTCCCACATGGTTATTGATATCTAAGGTTTCATCACAATGTTCATATTCTATAACCTTGCAAGAATTAGCTTCCGCTTTATGACGTTACGGTTTGGCTTCTAATTTCAACCGTTCAGTACAATGGGGTTCGGCGGGAGCTTGCAGAATAGCGCAGGGGTTCGGCAGGCTCACAAAGGTTAAGAACCACTGCTCTATTGTAACGCATACGCTTGCGATTTCTGTAAATTTCTATAAAAGGTCTGTTGGTGGAGCGTGTCGCGCAGACGGCGATCCTTGCGCAGTATACATATGTTAGAATGGCATCTGTAAAATTCTAAGGTAACAAATAAACACCTATTTCAAGTATTGGATGCATACTTAATGAGCTTTTAACAATGTACGTATCGTCATTGTTAAGCGATTTCCTGAACGATATTCTAGCTTTTTGCTACTTACTATACTGCGCAAACTGACAAAGAAAAACGCCTGTAGCCAGGTACGTGGTAAACCTCTACAAGTACGCCATAACTCGAGTACAATAGCAAAGCGTGTTATTATGAATTCTTGAGATTTATCCAATCTTTCAAAAATTTGAATATGCTCCAATCTAGTCCTTCATATCACTATTGTTTACGTGGGCTCATATACACACTAAACAAAAACAGACGCTGCGTTAGAGATACAAATAACCTAATGTATACAAAACAATACTCGAATGACATATTCTCGCTAACCATAAAACGTTGAATTAATCAATTCCAATATCCATCTCGACCTGCTGTGCAATAAGCTGATTTATTTATTCCCTTCAATAACATAACAGGGTGGATTTTAATTTTAATCGCACGGATACTGGCCATTAGCTCAATGAGGGTTGCCAGCCTTTGACTGAAGTCAGTGAATTAAACTCGCAAGGCACTTGCCCTCAGGATATGTTGCTTTTCCTGAAGGTAAAGACTCCGTCTGGTCTTTAATTAGCACTTATTCTTTATAACATAGTTGGAATATAGTTGTCTTATGGAATGTTACATATATGGCGCACACCTACTAGTGTCTTGAACGCGTAATCACAGTTATCAATATTTTGCAATTGATCTAACTAGATCACGAGTTGCGTGACGTCTAGTAAAATGCATGCAAAATGTTCAGTCACAAATGTAAAATTTGTGAAAACAGTCAATTTGTTCATAAAGCGGCGGCATCTGGTAATCGGTTAGAGAAAGCGTCGCTATTTGTAATGCCCTTGTTGGCGTGTCTTAGAATTGAATTCCAGTCAAATGTTGTCCTTTGAGAGAGACATGTATGCTGCTTCATCCACCGGCGACTAGTCATATTCCCCAAGAAGAATTGCATAGCGTTGCCTTTAAAGAGGCTCTTTACAGTAGACCACTCAGTGTTAGGAAACTACTACATACTATGAAATATAATTTACCCTAAAAGAAGATTTGTCTAACACTGTTCAAACACAAGACATACCTCATAGTTGTCCTTGTGATATAATTAATGTCATAGTATTCCCTGCCAATATTTTACATATCTCATTCTCAAGCGCGGCATAGACGGAATTTATTAGCAATAAAAATTATAAACAAATTTAATGATTTATCGATGAGTTTATACTATAGAACGGGCTTAAAATATATCTAAACATGAAACTAGTTTTAACATTAAATAACCCGTAGTTTTGCGATTGATCCGAGTTGCTAAATTTTTCATATTCCATGAAAGTTCATCACGACAAACTTCTCGTGTCAAGCGTGCTGAACACTACCGGTACATAATAAATCGTTTTGGTCTGATTTATATGATAAATACTGTTTTGAACAATTACTCAATTCTAGAATACAATATTTGATTAGTCATAGTCAAGACTGTGGTGCGTATAAGACTAAAGCGACAATAATAATGTATTTGTTTGGCTCGTAGTGTAACGAAACTAATTCGGACTATGTGTGATAATTGAGTATTAAAAGTAACTTTATCCATGCTACACATGGACAACATTTGGTATATATATGCCCGCTGGAGATGTTCAATGAAATTTGAAAAAGAGTGATATAATATAGATATAATCAATTGAACTTAGTACTAATTATTTGAAAATCCAAATGAAAAAAATATAAAATGATTAAATATCAACTATTCGATAATAGACATTTCCACTAGTAACAAAATTCACCACAATCGATTCCGTCTCGATATGCTTCTAACTGCATGACTCACGTCAACTTTCCGATAAATGACAATGCGGTTATTTAAAAAAGCCTACACATTTATAACTGTGTATCGTTAACACGGTATCGCCAGCACTTTCGACGGTGTGTCTAATTTATTATCACCATGATATAGAACAGTAGTCACAAGCCGTTGTTGGTAATTAACAGTTTTCATTTGAGTTGATCATTTACAAATTATATTCCCATTTCTAGACATAGAATAAAAATGTTTGGATATAGGCTGGACTCGCACCCCACAAGCATGATTCAACGATGTACGATGTTTTTTTTGTTTTCGGAAAAATACAATCAATTCTCAGATATTACGAAATATAGAAATCATTTTGAAATTATTAACTTGAACTCAAGTTCAACCTGTACAAATGATAAAGATGTAAAAGGATACCACGGCATACCTGCTTGTTCCTGGCACGTATAACCCACAACACACCTTCTTTATGATCTGAATGGTACACTTCAGAACAACAATTAAAAAGTTTGCTGAGTAAATGTTGTCTGTTATACTTGAACATCATCAAACACTAGCACGTAATGACCGAAAATACCTCTGAATCTTATAAAACAACGCTTTCAATTTTATCTTTTTACGATGTAACAGAGCAAAAACCTAACAATCATACGCTTTGAAAACTTTGACTTAACACTGTTACTTGGAATAATTCCAAAACAAAAAATAAAATCTCTTCATGACTTTCATGACGATATCACCATCTGCCATTTTAAATAACTTCAGTACGAACATATATACTACTCTGTGCTTGGTCTGCTTTTATATCAGCCGATTAACGTTTCATTAGATGCGTCTGCCACAAATAAGATGCTTTAACATTAGGGCGGGTCTTGAAACGTAACTGGTTCAAAGGAAGACTGCTAATTTTGGCCTTTCCTCCTGTATAATATTTGATTAACCGTTAGAACACTGGCGTCGTGAATATGATAAAGAAATAAGTCGATGTAAACAGACTGATATTTCCAATATAGGATATTAGAAAACGTCATTTGAAATGTTACTTACGGAAAACTTTTGAAAAACGTTACCTATATACATGAATTTTTGAGTTATCCTACTCTTTACTTTGATCAAATTATATTTTAATGGATTTTTCGAGGAATTAATTTCAGCATAATTCAGGAATAGAGATTAACATAAGAAAGCTTTCTGTGGATTAGATTTTTAACAAGATTTTTTTTCTTGCGATATGAAATTAATGTAATCTACATTTTTTTTTATAGTAGTGCGTAATATATTAGGTTCTAAATCAAGCTACGTTAACCATTAACGTTGTCATGCAACTTTTCTTTGGGATAGGTTTGTCCATCAGACAGCATGATAAACAATCTACGTGTAATAGAGAGCGATTCTCAATTGATTATGGTTTGTATATCATGTTTATGAAAGTGCTAATGGGCATCGGGAAAGCGGTATCCATTTTGAAACTTGAACAATATGCAAAACATTCTACAATGTCTGAGATTAGGGTTAGTAGGCCTATAGTACAAGATTCGATATTCAATCGTTTTAATTCTACAAATTTTCTCAACTATTCATCTGAAATTCAAGGCTTTCAAATTAATCATATTCGCAGCGAAATTCGAGAATATTCATATTTAATGGTAATGGTAAAAAAACAATTTTAAATTAAGTCATTATGATTACATAGTATAATAAAGCTTCCAAATATCGATACTCGAATGCATAATTTAGGTCACAATATCTAGACATAGATAAATATTAAAAATTCATATTAAATAAACCATTCATCTTGCAAGATATATTCAGGTTAGCCGATCAAATAGCTTACGATTCTCATTCTACCATTTGTCCTCGAACACGTGATACCGATTTCCTCTGTCGAACTGTCCAAAACTATATATCTGTCAAAATGGGGTTTACTACATTTCAAAATGTCTGACTTTCATCTCGCTCGTTACATTGACTGTCAGCTCTGCACTGTTGTCTTAGTCTGAAATGGTATCAGGTGTCTAAGAGCTTTCTTACCTCAACTTCTGTGACTGCACGCTTGGTTGGCCCTCGTGAACACAAGTCCTGTGAGGCGTGAACACCACAATACACCGAGTCAACATCGGGTATATAAATTATTGCTAGCAGGCAAATTTTATCCAAAGATACGTGTTGGTGCAACATCGAAAATCACAATGATGATGGCTATTGAGGTTCAAAGCAGACTTTTTCAAGTTCTTCGGCAAACATTCGAACCAACACATGAACCGTGAAGCTAGAAATTCTAGAATGACTCTTTATATTCCATACTAAAGTTCTACATTATGCAATGAGATGTATATATAGCATAATTGTTTAAAGTTGTTATGTCTTACGTGTTATACTATAATGTATATCACGTACAGTGTGCGTGGGTAAGCTTTTAATGATTGGTTATATCAATTCAAAGGACAACTCCAATGATTTATGAATAAAATTCCCGTATATGGAATTTACCCACAGCTTCAAGTACCACTAACACTCTTACCCACTGTCGAAAAACTACTGCGTTTAATTTAATTAAATAACGTATTTCCCTCGTCATTATTCAGATTGAATAACTCACTAACGGCCTTTAAATATAAATTACTTTCTATGGCGAACGACTGACATTAAGGCATACTCCTCGAAAATACCCCAGAGCATATTATATGATCATAATATTAGGCGACACGAATCCCTTCACCCTGGCTTTTGTTCTCTCTAAATATGAGACCGATCGAAGAATCTGTGTGAAATAATGAGCTCTGTATATAATGGAATAATCAATAAGGTAGTGCTAATCCGAACAATTGGGTTTTAGAGAAGCCAGAAAATAACCGACAAACAGGCGTACGACATCAATATTTCACGAGTTCTACGTTAAAACAGCCAACGCGCCGTCGCAAAAGAAGAAGATTAAACTGCTGATTGTCAAAAATTGTCGTCGTAGAAAGATCCCTCCAGCGACAAGTTTTGAGTTCTCCAAAACTGAGCGATAATGTTCTTTGCGGATGCTTCAAAAATCGACGGATCTGTTTATCAAATTTAGAACAGAACAGTCATGAGATCTGGCCATGTAAAGCAGCATGGCCTATTTTACCCAATTATTATATCTTGTTAGCAACATCATGCATTTTCCCTGCAAATAATTGAGTTTTATCATACCGAGATATTTTTGACCAACAATCGCCGAACTCTTAGTATCTGTGTTCATACCTAACATCATATATTAGGAATGAGCTGTTGTCATTCCTATACGACTACACGTTCTCTGTTCAAAATCTTCACCAAGTGTGCATATTCATAGATACCGGTATCTATTATTTATCGATGATTTTTTTTAATAATTTCCATCCAACTAAATTAACTTGCGTCTTTTTTTGATAAGTTTTGAAATTTATAAAAGATTTATTGATTAAATAATGGCTCGTTTTCCTTGCGGCTACCGCAATGGCCCACCGGAACCAATTTTCCGGCGGCATATCAACGACTGCTGATCACCCAAGGTGTCTTGGATTGAGTGGTTTTGTCGTCCCAAAAGGATGTCTATGGAGTTTTAATACGACATGCAACACCAATAGTAATACTGAATGAAATCCCTGCGCATATTCTGACTTCAATCATTTTTAGTGTTACGAACCAGGTTCATGCAAAATGTGCAATATTCTTGTAATATATATTATACTCGAACACGGTATTAAATAGTGTCAAACGGAAATAAGATCGGTATTTTTTTAGAGGATACCATTGGTAAAATGGCCTAAAATGTCAATATCCATTTATATTCCTCCTCTTCGTATATTTTCCTATTTTAGAATCGTTCTCAACCATTTTATAGATTTGTATAATCGTACATTTTGACATATTTTTGAGGCGCCACACGAATTAAAATGGTCTGGACCGTTATTAGTAGTTTAATAGCTACAAAACACGGCATTTACCACAAATGTGTAGTAAAATTTCTCGGTTTTGAAGATGAATGTATAATAAAATATCACTGGGAGGGAATGGGTTAATGAAAAGGTATTTTTTTCAACAAGCTACGATAAATAATTAACCAGAAAAATCATGTATATTTTACATCAATTTTATATCAGTGTTATTGTTCCGTTTTGAACACGTGATCAAGAGATATTCAAGTTGATTCGAGTGCTGTTCAGGTGTTCTTCATCATCAACAAAAATATTTTTTACGTTTATGCGCTTTTACGTTTCAGCGTAGAAAAGATGCGAATTATGAAAAAATCGAAAGTTGAATGGTAAATAAATATAATTATCAATGAAAAACAATGAAACAAATTTTATTACGCACAATTATTAGAAATAAAAGAAGAGTAAACAGATGTCCGTTCATTGGCCCACAAGGTTCATTTATGCTTTTCACTAGAAATAGAGTAATTTTTTAAATTACCTTAAAATTTTGTTAGTCATTTCACCGTTTGTGAAATTGTGATAGTGACACTTCAAGCGACTCACTTCACTTGAAGATGAGTGCATCTTTCCACACGACATGTTTTATGAGAAGTGGTCTCGAGCAGATGTCTTTTCATATTTACAAAAGTTGATCCTATAAGCATGACAGAAAGTTACGATTTAGAAATGACAAATCGAGGTGGACATGACGAACAGGACGTGTTTTCATCTTGTTCTTCCGTGAGAGATAGAGACCAAGTTATCGAAGAAGCAATCGAAACGTTATCGGCAATCGGCAGAAACGATTCAACTTTAAATAACAACTTCTGGACAGGTATTTTTAAACAGTCCAAATCAAACTAGATACACTATAGTCTGCAAGCCGGGGTTTCGGTGCCGGCTCCACGTTTCATGTTCGCACCTGACAGATATAACCAAAAACACATATACTGTAAACTTTTATTTCGATTTTAAATATATGAATTATTTCTGCCCATAGAATCGGAGAACGAAGAGTTCGAACTACACCAACAGTCTACAATCATGGTTGATGGCGATGGCACGGCAGAATGTTTAATGTCACACAAAATGCAAGATACCGACGTTTTGCAATCCCGCGTAATCGGTGAAAAGTTGGGAAAATCTAAATTAGAATCGAACAACAATACAAATTTTGATGAAAGTTTCAAACAGAATCAGACGACCAGTGTTAACTCGACGAGAACAAAATCGCGTCAACATCAGGTTGCAAAAAAAATGATGAATCGTGTTTCAACTCCCGTAAGTCGTAAGAGTGTTCGATCTAATCAAAATACTTCCGAGGATAATGTTGCTGCCACCGGTATAGAATTAAAATTGAGAGCCGTTAAGAAAGCTTGGCCGAAATTGCCAAACGGTTTTCCAATGAAACCGAGAGATGTTTCAGCAACTTCAACGCCAAAGACATATTCCCGATCAAACACACCTAAACAGGATGTGAGATTGCTAAGAACACCCGAAGATCAACACGGATCGCTGCATGGAAATGAGGTAATTAAAACTTGCGTTGAAGCACCTCGAGTTAAAACAGTATGTGTAACTTTCCATATCGTCACGCTAATAACCGAATTGCGTAAGTCATTTTTGGCGATTTGGAGTATGTAATGCTGCGCACCTGTCTGTTAACTCAGGTTTTATTTTAAGAATTCCGAAACCCATATAAATGGAGATTTAGTATGACATGCACATTTGTGCAATTGTTTCGTCATAATGAATTATCATTGTTACCGCATGACTATTGTGACGTCACAAAGGCAAAATGACATCGTCGAAGTATTTTCGAGCTTTTGCATCTCGGATTCTAGCTTAGCGCGTATTCATTTGAATTTATACTACAGTATAGGAAGGCGTGCACTTGTGATATTCACTGTCCGAGTCCAATTCATCGTGGTTGGATTTTATATTGGGTGCATTGCTGTTTTATTCTTTATATTTAATCTTAGTCTTATTTCGGTGGGTGTGCAGAACGTGTTATATTGATGAAATATATATTTTTAAACATAAAAAATAATGTAATTGAAACTGATTAGCTATTTTGGGGATTATACATTGTAGATACTGAGAATTACATTCGTTTTTGGAATGTTTAGTTTTCAGGACTGGTGCATATAGTAAAGTTGCAAAATTGCGTGTGTCCCCAAGTCATAGACACATTTCTGCCTAAGTCACAGTGCGCCATTATGACGTCACTTAACTGCGTCATACAAATTAACTCAAATCCGGCTACGATCAAAAAATTGAACCATGGCAAATTATTGACTCTCAATGGCATAACAATATCAATAGGAAGTTTTTTACGCTTTTCTCAAAACTGCTAAAAATGACTTACGCAATTCGGTTATTAGCGTGACGATATGCTACAAATGTATTATATATATTAATATAACACAATAACTTATCAAACCCTTTAACAAAAGAAATTTCATCGTACAAAATTTAAAATTCGAATTTTGTCAAAATAGATAAATGCAGTAAGTAGATGATGACATCTGCCGGGCCCACGACATTATTTACGTCAAGCATTCATAATTTTTCACACTCAAAAAACAAAACGCTTCACAAGTTAAATGAAAGATAAATAAAATGTTTCTGCAAAATTACTCATTCGGAGTACTCAATGAAGCGGCCTTAAAAGTGAATGTATTGGTAAGAAGTTGAGAGCACTCATACGAGTTGTTCGGGCTTTTCAAAACCATCTTCGGCAAAACTCTTAGATTACTTGACCCGTACATTCTAATACATACTATTTATACATATCTAGAAGTATGTATAACATAAACTTAGTAATGGATACTTTGAAATACCTTTCCTATATCATATTTTGTATAATTAACTGTTTGGTTTTCATTACATCCATAACTCGATATTGACAGGTGAGTCCAAAGTCTTCGAGAGGAAAGTCTAAACTTGATGGAGTTAGTACAGAAGATCTTCATTGCAATTCAACAAGTAAAGCTTCCAATAAAACTACGGATATTTTGATAAATACTGGTATACAAATTTTGATGAATTTACATATATATTTATTCATGTAATACGGACTAACGTTTTCATTTCCAGATTGCCAAATTTTCTATTTCAAACAGATTTGAAATGCAGAAATGTAGGAGGAAGTTTAGACACATTGAACTTACGCGCATCATCCGAAAACACGCAGTTTTAGTGCTATACAAAAAAATGCTTTTATCAATATTTGATCAAAAATATGTAACGCAAAACAATAGTCTAATCAAAAAAATGCATTTGTATGCTCATTACATCACTGCGAAGGTATATAAACTTATCAAATAGTTGCTGCCATTGGTAAGTTCATGGTTAATTTTCTTTTTACCCGAACAATGTCAAATAAGTTACATTTCAGAAGAAAATTGAGACAACTTGCTTGTTTCGTACACAGGCCACAAGATTCTTGGAGAGTTTATAATTGAAAATAGATTCGCAAAGTGGATTGGAAAACATTCTACATGAAATATTATTCAAAATTTGTTTTATGTTTTTCAAGTCTCTGGAAGAGATGAAACAGTCCCTCTATCTTTCGAAGGATCATATTCCTGTCGAGTTATACGAAAAGAAAAAAATGTTGGTGCAAAAATTCATAGGTATAAAATTTTATTTTGACGTTTGACAATTTAAAAATTTGATTTCATAAGATTCGATAATGTTATGCATTTCCAATTTCTACTCCATTTTGATTTGCGCAACTGTTGTCGCTCTAATCACGAAAAGCATATCTAGTCCTCTAATTGTAATGTACTTTTAAATTGAGGTCCTCGCTTTAAAATATAATATGATATAACCACACCACAGCATTGACATTTTAGCAGTCCTGAAGGGTTTAATGTACCTTTACTTAAAGTGATTTTTAGAAAATACTATTGATTCAATTAAATTACACTCACAGTGAACGCAAAAGAAGGGAAATGGAACTTGGAGTACCGAAAATGGTAGCTCTCGTTGGTAAAAACAATATCAGAGGAATATCCAGAGAATCAACAGCTAGTCGAATAACTTCAAAAATTCGATCTCGTAAAAATTCTGTAGTTGACTTTTTCCAAAGAAGGTTGAGCGTAGATAAATTAGGATCAAGGCAAATGAAGCGTCTGGAATCTTTATCCCGTGAGATATTTAATTACATTAAAATTAAAGTAAACAGGAAAAACATGAAAATATGCTGTATGAAATTTTTTTATCAACCGAGGTGTTAAAATGTCTGAGAATAAAACGAAATAGCCAAGACACGAAACAAACTTTATTGTTCTTATAGTATGGATAGATAGTGTGCCCATTGTTATCAAACAGGCATGCTAGCAGGAACTTCTAATTGTATTATTACTTATCATCGATAAAACAACAGTTATCACCAATGTCTATTTCATGTACTGTCTATAAGTAAAATCATTTTGAAATATTGAAACAAACTATTTCCTCGCAAGTTCTATTATAATTATTTACGATTTTTTTATTTTGTTATTTTTAGAGAAAAATAAACGAGAAATCCACAATTTAGCGCCATCAACGCGCAAGAAAATAGAACTACATATACCGGTATTCGATGAAACCTCGGAAGAGGAAAGCGACGAAAATAAAATAAATTTTGATCTTTTGAAAAATACTAACGTAAATGACAAAAATACAGATGAGTCAAAGGGGAAACAGGTACAGACTTTATTTGTTATATAAGAAACTACAATTCAAATAATGAAACTACGATGACAAATAATCCTCAATAGAGCAATCTCTGCAGTATGACAAAGTCGGCATTGAATCCTAAAATTATTGTTCCCGACGCAGACGCTCAAACTGGAACAATAGTTTACGATATGGTAATTAGATTAAACAATGCTATATTAAGATGTGACCTGGTAAGTACTAATATTAATATAGTTTGAGATTATGTTTGTTAATACAAAAATAGTACAACTGGGTGTATTGTAGTTTTTAGGAAAACTAAATAAGTTATGGGGTTTGTAAAACCTATTCAAAGATATTGATTTTTGTCGATAGCAAAATCGATTGGACTTATTTCCGCGCTCATTTTAAAGGACCCGTAATCGAAAGAATAATTTCAGCTTAATTTTGAGGTATGTTCCTCATATTTACATGTATACTAGTTCACAGATCATTGTGAGTAAAGTAAAAGTTATCAGCACTCTCAAATTAAAGTTGAAAAGTTTTTTTTTGAGCTTTATCATTTATATCGACATGGTTCAATTAATTTAGCCACCAAGTATCAGCACTCTCAAACTAAAGTTAAATAAGTTTTTTTTAGCTTTATCATTTATATCGACATGTTTTCAATTAATTCAGGCAACAGAAAAAGTGGCTGCCCTACTTGGCGATGTACATATCGCATCGAAAGATGAATCGTCCATTGCATCGGACACAACGTACAACATTCTACAATGTGGTACAATCAACAGAAGAATTGAAGAACTAAAAAGACTCAAGAAAAGTAAACGTAAAACTCGAGTGAGTGCTTTGACATCTTATAATTTCTTTCATTAATATATATACATATATGGGTCAAGTAGAGAACTAAGTAAAATGTACTTCGTGAAATCACATTCCAGAGCATTGTAGCTATCAAATCAAGCAAAATTATAAACCCAACAAGCGAAAAAAATAAACCTGCCGGCATTTCTGTTTGTCATATCACAGGCATTGGAAACGGTTACGCTACATATAAACATAGAATCGTCAGAAGAAGAGGATATAGCTGCAGAGAAAACGTACAAGAAATCTGTCCCAGGGATTAATAAATATTCGAAAAAGGTACCTGCGACAATGGTAGTTTCCAGAGATAAGGTCGCAAGTCTGAAAAAGGTAACTTACGATTTATATTATTCACAGAATGCTACTTTCTGTAAAGTTGTAATAAAAAGTGGCACACCATAGTATACCAATGCTATTCATTTGGGACATGGGTGTCGCTGCTCGATTACCAGTTTTAGCTCTTTCTTGCTCTAATGAATATATCTTATGGTACAATGTTATCTAGAATTGAAGCCTGGATTTAACATTCCTCCTTCAGATTTCACGAACAACTAGTCCTGGACTTGATAAGTACAGCAGCAGTCAATGTGATTTCGTGACCGCGGACACCCATTCGTCTCGACTTGAGACTGTTAAATCTGATGGTCCAGACAAACAAATTCACAGCAATAAAGTTTTAACTTCCGCTCGATGCAAAAACTTGAAAAAGTTCGAGACGAAACATTCCAGACCAAACACAAGAAGCGATGGTTTGATACAGTGGACCGACGAATGCGGTAACGTGTGCCAAGTTCAAAGTGATGATGGGAAATACGGTGACATAGTTTTAAAATCTCGACCCTTTTCCGAAAAAAGCACTTTGTCATCGCTAGGTAAGATAAACCAGTGCGAATTTACAGATACAAGCGATGCTCTTAATCCCGGTAAAGATCCACTGAGTCCACAATGTGTCCGAAAGAAAAAAGACGCTTCAGCACAAGTTTGGGCTGCACTTGCACAGACACCTGAAGCTAAATGTGCAACTGTATTAAATTCCGATCAAAGGCAACATCTCGCGAAACCTGAAGGTTGCATAATATATGTGGATGAATATGGAATTAGCAAACGTTTTCCGCTTTCGTTTCCACGTTTTGTATCTCCAATCAGTCTGCAATAACAGACTTTGAAAAAACTACACATCTTGATCCCCGGAAGACTGGTATGGAAACAATTCAAGCAATGTTTGAGGCAATTATGAAACTTTTTGAAGAATAGATCTTATTACCGGTATATAATCTATATCATTTATCCATGATTTAGAGTTGTTGCACATTTCAAATAAACATTGATCCATTTGCTGTGATCATGCCGAGCAACTGGGGAAGTTCGTAAAACCAGAGTGGTTCAATTTTGAAACCCGTGTGCGATCCGAGAAGTTGTATTTTCTGACATTCAGAAGTCACATTTTTTCCCCCGTTTTATCAATCCATTTTCGCGTTCCTTTAGCAAAATCTATGACGAGCAGATGGCGTATTATATATATATATACAACAATTTTTATCTTACACAGCTAAATATCACTGAATTTGGCAATGCGCTTAACTTTTAATTGAGTTTCAAAGACTGGAAAATCGGTATTTACACGAGTTTAGCTATTTTACGAAAACGTGATTTGTACATTTAACAAGAGAGCAATGATCAAATATACCGTCATGTAGGCTACACGGAGGTCGAGTGTCAAAGCAGTACTCCCATGATTCAAAATAAATCAGTAAAATGTAGGTGAAGTATCAAGCTACGTGAGCCTAAAAAATAAGTAAAAAGTTTTACAGCGAATTTTCATTTGAAATCTATTGTTTCAGGAATCCAGACGAAAAGCGTGCCCAAAAAGCAATAAACTATTATTTTACTCCGTAGGCGTAGACCAATTGCCATTTATAATATTTTCAACCCACCTTCTTCATGTAAAGCAAAGCAAATATTGTGACACATCACATGCCCCCGTTTCCCAGTCGCAAGTGTTGACCACAGCCAGGCTGGTGCCAGCAGTCTGAATCAGTATTCTGGAATTGAGTACAGGTATCACAGTTTGAAGAGCTCTTGATAATGTGTGTAGACCGACCTCCAGCCCAGCTGCCGGAGAAAGAGAACGAAGGATATGTTTTCTCTCGCACGTGTAATGGGTGGAAGTCTCGCACGTGTAAAGTCCAGACCCGGTCAAAACTGCCTAAATCAAAGGTCTGATAAATAGCATACAGAGAAATACAAAATTATATTTACACAATACAAACACGGACATTATGGTCCGTGACACAGGTAAACACTGTGTTTCAATTCACAATCTTATGTATAGATCGATGATTGAAGTTTTGAATATGTCAACGTCTTTTCCTCTCCTGTGATAATATCTTATAATCAGAATTTTGTTCCATGCGGTCTTTATCTGCCCACCAGGCAGCCATTTGCTGGTGTAAGCTTTTAAGTAGTTCTACTTAGTTTGCCATTAAGCGACATTAGTGATAGAGTTTAACGTAATTTATAAAAGATGACAATATTACAAAACAATTTTACACTGTTATCTTAAATAATTAATCAATTAATTTGCAACGCGCCACTAGGCACTACAACGTCTACCACTAGGAGGCGATGAACATCCACGGGTAACCTAGCAACCATACCAAAAGAAGGCCATAGCACTTTGTTGCTTGATGTTCGCTTAGTTGTGTGGTCGTTCACCTGTTCCTGCGTTCACTAAATTTTGATTCAATATGTATAAGTTAGATCTTCCGTTGGATCTGAAAGAGGCGGCTGCTATAGAAAGTAGGAGAAAACGAGAATTAGAGAGGCAAAATCGTATATTCAATTCCAAAACCCGAACAATTGGCGTAGATATTGAAGCTTTGAACACTCAAATAACATCAAGAAATATCCGGGAAGATACGGAAAAGGCTAGAGATGATGCTTTCATGAATGATATGGTACGGAATGATAAGGTTGTAATGATGTTACAAAAAAGACAGGAAGGGGATATCAGACGACTGAATCAAGCCTTGAATGGATTTCGCCTGCAATACCAACGCCCTGAAACAAGAAAAGAGTTTGATCTATATGACCCAGATGGCAAAAAGAAGGACAAGCCTGCAAGAGTTTCTGATGATGATCCACGATGTGGTGTTTCAGGCATGCAAAAGTTTGAGGGTGAAGACTTGAATTCGAAAGCAAGAAAAAAGTTACAAAATGAACAGTTACGAGAATGGTCTGTTGCGCAAAAACATGAGCGCGAAGAAGCACAAAAACAGCAAAAGTATGCAGATAAGCTTTATGATATGAAACGAGTTGAACTCGATCAAAGAGCAATTGAACTTGATGATGCCGAAAAAGAATGTCGTAGACAAATTGAAAAAGCAAGAAAAGAGTTCAACCAAGCTCAATCCAATGAACGTAAAGAAAAGGAAAATCTTAACAAAAGACAAGAACAAGATGATAACTTTACTGAAATTTCCAATCATGTTTTTGGTGATATTTTGACTGAAAATCCTGCTGTTGCATCAAGTTCTTTTGGATCACATAGAGTAATACCAGACCGGTGGAAGGGAATGACTCCAAAACAGGTTGAAGAAATACGTAGAATACAAGAACAACAGAGACAAGAAAGACGAAGACTTCGAGAAGAAGAATGGCAACGAGACATGGAATGGGATAGGCAAAGAGTCGCAATGGCGAGAGCTGCTACAATTTTGGAACGACAAGAAAACAATCTTCAGAAAGGATTAAGACAAGAACAAGATTTAGCAAATATCAGACTCGCAGCTGAACAATCAGCTCACAAAAACTTCCTTGACACTGAAGTATATGTCAACCCACCAACTGCACAATATTTTGCCCAATTCAACACTTCAAGTCGTTAAGGTTATTTTAAAGTGGTTTTATTTATCTTAGTATTTACTATTTGCTCCATTAATGTAGCAATTGCAAGCATGTTGGAATATTTGTTACAACATATTAATGTACTGTACACTACATTCATATTCTTGTAGACATATGATGACTGAGGTCTATTGAAAATACAACCATTGACTCCATTGTTCAGATTTATTTATTCAAATCACTAATGCATTTTAACGGGCATGTTAATGTTAAATTTTTTTATTGAGTATGGTATTATTCAAATTATTTGGAATTTATTTTATTCAGGTGAATTAAATTTAGTTGTTTGTGGGCGATAATTGTAGTTTGTTGTCTGTGTATTGAATTGTATTTCCTTGTTTCATGAGAAACTCAACTTTTGGGCATTTTGTAATAAATTTGAAACAAAATGTAGATTGTGGAAATCACACCAGTGTTTCATTACATCTCCTAGTTTTCACACTCTGTTAATTAAGTGTGAAGCATTTTAAAATGGTACTGCATTAATGCTTAACACAGCATTTTCTTTTATGGAATAACTTTAGGTCAACTTGAGCCATATTTGAAACATTCAGATGAAATTGCTTAACATTAGTTAACACTAATCTGTCATTAATATCCTTCAGTATTCGTCACTGTAGGGAAGAATTGGGGGTTGAATGTTTATGCAACTCAATATTGTATGTCAACCAGGATGATGCCAACGAATTACCTTTGGCAGGAATAAAAAAAAGAATAGAAACTATTGTCATGGAAATAAAAATAATTAATAATAGTCTTGAAAACGTCTGCATTTACTAAATTTTACTCGTTTATGTGAATCAGTGTTGTAAGTGTGTCTGCTTGAAGGCCTTTCGAGGTCCCTCGCGACCCCTCCTGTCACCATATTGCGGTTAGTTAGTCTTTTTTATGACATTTTCCATGGTGTCTTTATGTTGTGTTGACAAATAAATGATGATTGATTGGTGTGCAATGGAAGGTGAGTTCAATTCTTAAGATAACGCTAGTTCATTACTTGCAAATTATTTTGTTATCAATCTGACATCCCTATACAAAGTACTCTTTTCTTATTACATATAAAATCGTTTGGAACGACGGATTTGGGGTAATAAAAAGGAAGCAAGCGTTCAAAACGGATATCTCAACTGATGTTAAATAATATCTCTCAACTATAAGCCAAAAAAGTCGTGACCCAATCAACCTATTTTTTTGCCCCTTCTAAGTTTAACCAAAAACAGGCGACGGCATCTTTCTTTTCACAAAATTGACATTTCATAGTGCAACAAAAAGAATTACGCAAGAATTGTGAATTATTCTGTGATTATCATAAGTTTGGGGAACGAGTGCGCGAAACCACTACGCCGGCAGTATAGTAGCACAGTGATTTTCAACCGGTGTTCCGCGAGAGACCTCCAGGTGTTCCGCGAAAAATTGCTTTTTGAAGTATTATGACGTCATAACTGAAAACTTATAAAAATCACACAAGTAAAGTTGAGATTAAAATTCTCTGGTATACTTCTAGAAACTTTCTGGACTGAAGCCTTCAGGAAATTTCCAACTCTTTCTAAAAAGCACTTTTAATTTTGCTACCACTTATCACTCACTACCTATACTTGCGAAATAATTTTGATGATCGACCAAGGCTGGACAAAATAATCGATTAGCGAATGGAAAATTAAAATATTCGAATGGCATTTTACTACTCGTATATCCGAAACCACGTGACCTGTACCGATCTGGTTGGGCACGAAACTCGCGCGCCGGTAAATCAATCGCTTGGATTGCGCGAGAATTCACCCTCTGCATTTGCTGTTATTTTGCAAAAAGTGCGCCGACAACATTTCGTAAATGTAGAAACGTCAATCCAAATAAGCTATTTAGAATAACGTTCTTGGACTTTGAAGATGTTATTAACCATTCCATGCATGACCGGGATACAAAAATCATTATCGAAAATTAAGAGTTACAAAGACGATTTTCATAGACGATGAAAACGGCAATTTTAGGTTGTCAGAAAATTCGAGGTATAATTATAAATAGCATCGATTTAAAAATAGTGAGTCAGAGTTTTGAAAATCTGGTATAAAATAACTCGTAACGAGATAAAAAATGACAGGCCATATTCTCTTTTATTGGACTTTCTAACACCCCGGCGTGTGTTTTTAGTGACTTTGGAGACTGTTTCAAAAATGTGAACATTATACTCGACCATGAATGGAGTCATCATTGATTAACTTTCGTTGCATTTTGAAGCTTTTCTTGCAGTAGTAATTAGGGCATCAAAATCGTCAAGTGAAGTGTTAAATTTGCAAATTCCGTAAATAAAATTGTAAATTTTTCGGTAACGGTTTTAGCTATGATCATGGTCGTGGTATTGTTTTGTTGAAGAAAAAAAAACGTTGAAACTTGAGGTGATTAATTCTAATCAGCGTCTTCCCTTCTACTAGGCACAAAAGCACTTGAACACAAAATTGTTTACAAATTTTTTGGTATCAGGTCGCGTATGTAAAATATCGTTTAAGATGGGCTCTTTATCGTCGTCTTGCCTAACGGCCATGAAGAAATGCCCTTATTTCAGATTTTAAATCAACATTTAAGATTCACGCAAGCATAACTTTGCACTATGGGACTGGGACGTTCAATTTGCGACGATAAGCTAGATAAAACCCGACGCAAAAGATAAAAATCAGAATAAAATTAATTTAAGCTTTGAAATCACCTCCTAATGGCATTAACATCTGTCGCCGATGTGAATGCATAGTTATACCAATAATATGAAACTTTGATCTCCGCCGACCCACAAGAATCAATACTTGCGCACAAGAACAAAGGGCGGAAATATGAAACCGTACAGGGGACAAAAAATTCATCGATTATGACGAAATTAACCAGTAAAAATCGCTTTATTGCCGATTTTCAATTTTTCCATTTTTTCCCAAACCGACCTCTGACGTTCCGGAATCCTGTCAAGTGTAAAAATGTATTCGTTGTTATTGGACTATTCGGTATTCGAAAAATATTTGACTTTGCCCACCACTTTATTGGCAGCCATGAAAGTTAAAAAACGTGGGAAATTAAGAGTCGTTGAGAAGTAGCTGCGTGTTTGTCTCTTTTCAATTCCAGTCATAATCATATTTTTAAAACCCATCAAAACAAGCCCAAACATGACACTAAAATACTATTTCCATTTCTAGCTAATCATAGTATATATGCATGAGCAAACTCGCAAAAACATTTATTTGTACCATACGTTAGCTCTGGATCGGAATGTGTCACGTCTTTCCCAGCTAAAGTGGACAAGTTATATTATTATTTACGTTTTTTTATTTTCATGTCGAAATGATGGATGTCAGTTAATTGCATAATATAGATAGTTTAATAACAAAAATCTCATTTGATGTTCCGCCACAATTTTAGATTAATAAAAGTGTTCCGCGGTACAAAAAAGGTTGAAAATCACTGTAGTAGCATATCAGCTTCAACAACAAATCAGCACAGGGTGGTCCAAACCCAGGACCGCGGGCCACATGTGGCCCGCAGCGTAATTATCTGTGGCTCGCGTCGCCTTTGCTGAAGGGTAATCAAAAAATCGCATTTGGTGTTGTTTCGTCTTGAAAATAATCAGGAAATCTTTTCGACATGTTGTTACATCACTAATGTCACTAAATAGACGAAGTTGAATATTGTGCTTGGGTATTTTTGAGTAATTTTGTGGCCCACGAAGGCGACACCCTTGGACCACCCTGATTCAGCAAAACGACTGTACACAAGCTTCATGTCCAACAACAGTTTCGCGAACCAATCCAAAATGCTGCGTCTTGTTAAAAGTCCAGGTCGGGTAATATTGTAAATTGGACACGTATTCCTGAAGATAGATAGAAGTTTATTTATCATCCAGTCATTAGCCAACAAATCAAACAAAAATAGTAACACTCAGGAAAAAAAAAAAAATAATCTACTAACAACGGAATTGATAGGAGGTTGGAATGACCATACAGTCACTAAATCAAAACAACTCTCCTGGCATAAATAAGGTTGACAGATTTTACAGATTACATTTTATATTATACGAATTATAAAACATGTTAACTTGTTGTAACTAATAATCATGCAACAAGAGTAATGTGACACATATGAGACAAAATTTGAAAGAGTAGCGGCAAGAAAAAGCGTTTATTTCATATCACACAAAATAAAAACGTACAAGTTGAAAAGTTATGAATCAGTACTTATTCAGAAAAGACACGAGAATTTTTTTTAGGTTTGCGTTAATATCATTCCAAATTCTCACACCCTACAACTTTATGGAGGATGAAAATCGTGGTACAAATAATCCTCCATTTCGAGATGAACGAGTACCATATGTATGTGCATTTTTTGTTGGGACCAAATATTGTTGAATTACGCGAGGGCCAGTGCCATTTACCGCTTGATACATGAGCCTTCCCATTTCATAAAAATATAGATCTTTTATTCTAAGAATACCAAGGATTTTGTAGTAACTACTCAGATTAGCCCAGCGTGACAGTATTGAAATCAAACTTGAATGTACAAGGGAAGGGAAGAGAGTTAACGGTCTAAATTAATTGTAATCGTCTACTGTCTAAAATTTATTAATCATTTCAGAAAGTTCGGTTTCGAAAAATTTAAAATCAATGATTTGTTGACTGCGGATACCGATTTCAAGATTTTTGATAATCAAAAATGGCTCTGATTAAAATAACTGCATTTTCAATGGTATATCTGTTCCTTCATGTTTAAATGATATTGAGTTCACCTTGTTACTCACGAAGAATCTTTACTGATTGTGTATACTGTATTAGTGTATTGCATAACAAGAGAGCTACGCACAAATATATGGACACGTTAGACCAGAGCGAATCAGTCTTTACCGGTACCTTTGACACTACCGGTACCCTCAAAAAAGTTCTGAATTTCCAGTAGCAAGAATTTTGCAGAATCAAAACGTACAGTCAGTCATGACACTGACTAAAATCCGTGTTCTCATGGATAAAAAATAATACAGCAAAATTTTAGACGAAATATCAAATTTCATAGAATTCACGCAAAATTTTGAAATAAATAAAAGTAATAGCCTTCTAGCGAAGAAATTAATCTTTAACCACTGAAAATTTCAAAGCAATTGGTCCAGTATTCGAAGAGAAAAGCGATTTTTTAAAAACGTGTCAAAGAACAAGAACAACATAATATTGAAACGATCGTTATGGCCACTAAACGTGTCCAAAAACGCCAGCGTTTCGGGACCAAAGTTACCCTAGCAGACATCTCTCAGCAGACATCTCTCTCGTTTTCGGAACGGTAATATAGGGTTGCCGGAAAACGATTTAACATTGCGTATAAAACGCGCTGCGGAAAATATTCCACGTAAACTTTCGTAATTTTCAATGGCCGGCCACATTTATAAAAGTGATAAAAGGAAAATACATAATACCATCATCTCGATCAAAGTTTAATAAACTTTGTATGTCGGAAAAATGATATGATTTCTTTTCAAACATGGCCCAAACAAGAATTATACATCAAAATCACTAAATATCGGTATTAAACCCAAAAATTCAGCACTTTTCGATTACGTGCCCCATTTTTAGATAAGATATCTCAAAAGATCATATTGTAAAGTCATCTCGAACTAAGTTTCATAAAAATTGTATGGGGGGAAGATATAATAATATCTTCTCAAACATGGCCCAAACGAGAATTTTACATTGAAATCACTAAATATCGGTATTAAACCCAAAAATTCAGCACTTTTTGATTACGTGCCCCACTTTTAGATAAGATATCTCAAAAGAGCGTATTGTAAAGTCATCTCGATCCAAGTTTTATAAAATTTGTATGGGGGGAACATATAATAATATCTCCTCAAACATGGCCCAAACAAGAATTTTACATCGAAATCACTAAATATCGGTATTAAACCCGAAAATTCAGCACTTTTCGATTACGTGCCCCACTTTTAAATAAGATATCTCAAAAGAGCATATTGTAAAGTCATCTCGAACTAAGTTTCATAAAATTTGTATGGGGGGAAGATATAATAATATCTCCTCAAACATGGCCCAAACAAGAATTTTACATCGAAATCACTAAATATTGGTATTAAACCCAAAAATTCAGCACTTTTCGATTACGTGCCCCACTTTTAAAAAAGATATCTCAAGAGAGCATCTTGTAAAGTCATCTCGAACTAAGTTTCATAAAATTTGTATGGGGGGAAGATATAATAATATCTCCTCAAACATGGCCCAAACAAGAATTTTACATCGAAATCACTAAATATCGATATTAAACCCAAAAATACTGCACTTTCCGATGACGTGCCCCACTTTTAGATAAGATATCTCAAAAGAGCATATTGTAAAGTCATCTCGATCCAAGTTTTATAAAATTTGTATGGGGGGAACATATAATAATATCTTCTCAAACATGGCCCAAACAAGAATTTTACATCGAAATCACTAATTATCGGTATTAAACCCAAAAATTCTGCACTTTTCGATTACGTGCCCCACTTTTAGATAAGATATCTCAAAAGAGCATATTGTAAAGTCATCTCGAACTAAGTTTCATAAAAATTGTATGGGGGGAACATATAATAATATCTTCTCAAACATGGCCCAAACAAGAATTTTACATCGAAATCACTAAATATCGGTATTAAACCCAAAAATTCTGCACTTTTCGATTACGTGCCCCACTTTTAGATAAGATATCCCAAAAGAGCATTTTATGAGGTCATCTCGAACCAAGTTTCATAAAAATTGTATGGGGGGATAAATGTAAAATTGTATATTTTTTCTCGCTTAAAACTGGCCCGATCGTCAACATTTTAAAAAGGTAATTGGTTGGTCTTAGTAGTAAGCCACCACACCACGTCAAGGTGCCAACCATCGTGGTGGTTTTCATCTCAAACTGGCGACGATCGAGAGAGAAAACCCTTAACTTTGGCATAATTGCAAAAGGTAAACCAGACTGATCATTTGCGTGTCTATGAAGCCGGTGGATCTGGAAAATAATTAGAGTTAGGCATGTGGTGAAAATTCTTTCGCAGAGAGCTATGCAAAAACTTATTGCAAATGGTCCGCATGATGCACCTAACGTTTGTTGCTGGGCGGGAGGAAATTCAATCTGTAGTTTGTTTGTTCCTAATGTTGGTCGCATGAGAAGCGAAATGACATATTTGTCTTTTTCCGTGTATTTCATGTACGAACTATCATAGATTTGAATGGTATTCTGATTGAACGAAAATATGTTAGACGCAGCTACCCAGTGATTATCATGCACGAACAGAATTTGAATGAATTTTCTGAACGGAGCGTAGACTTTTGGACCAGATATCGTGGTATAAAGTGTCGTGCTTTGAAGGCCGTCAGCATTTGGGTACTGCGATGACAAAATTAGCGATGCGGTATTCACAATGTCCGATGTGAACCAATCCTTTCGGAAATTAGTATTGGAGCTCAATATTTCAAAGTCAATTTTGGACATATGCACCAAGTTTCGGAAATCAATTTGGGGTGAACTAAATCGTAACGCCATTGATTGAGAAGACGCCTCAGAAGTGATGTCCGTTTTCAATATATCTTTATCAGGTAATTCTATTGGGCGAGAAGCTTTCAGAGGTCTAGACGGTGGCTGTAAATAGATACCTTTCGATTTATCACTACCCTGATTTCTACATCTTTTACCCCATTTCTCAATTTCTTGGTCAATTTGGTCTCTGTTTTCGACTTTTCTTTTTTTTGGACGTACAATCAAATTATCCTGATATTCCCTAATTAGGGAATCATGAAGTTGATCATACACTACAGCGATCTCGTCAAGACGTTTAAACCGCCTGTTGTTAAAACGAGTACGCTTTAGTTCCTGTTGACTTTTCTCCATGATTCCCTGCGTTCGATTATCTTTTGCTAAGTTCTGTTTGTTAGAGACCGAGGATTTAGCGTAAAATTGTCTATACTTTTCATAGCCTATTGTTTTACCATACCTGCCCAAATCACCTACTAGCAAAGCTCCCCACAAACAAATTTTGGGCACATAAAATGTTTTAAATTTAGTCATTACTTCCGGGCAATAAAACAGTTTGAACCACATAAACCAGCGTCAGTAGCAATTTTTGTAGCTCTAGCAATATCCAGATATAGTAATTCGGTAAAAGGATTGCTCTCACTCCAGTCTGCATCTGGTAGAAGTTCATCAGATGCATCCTGATTGAAAACACATTCGGGTGGGGATGGAATATCTTGTTTTTCGATACGCTTTTTCAAGTAAGACCAGCTATTAGCAACAAGATTTGAATTCAGGGCTATTAATATTATTGTCAAATGGTAAACGATTTTACGAAGTTTTTTCATTTCTTTGCAGCAAACAAGCAACCCAAATATATACATGAGTTCACGTTTTACTTTTGGAACCCTACAAGCTAATTGCTTAAAATTTTTCATGGTATGGCTGGTGCATAGGTGAAGAAAGGGTCGGGAAAGCATATCCAAATTCGCACTGCCTTGAATGACCGATTAACAGCGCGATATGTAGGCCTCTAGACTTTCGCGCATTATTACTTGAATTATTGATTTGATGAGGGCCATACTACCATCACATATAAAAGCCTTTGCGGGAAATCGTTTGGTCAATTTCGAAACATCAGAACGAAATTGTGACAAAAAGTTCGAAATATTTGCAATGTTGTGCCGATTCGTAACAAACGTTGCAACAGCAAATGGGGACTTGCCTTTTTGGGGATGGCGAGTTACTATTTCGTAAATGTAATATGGAATTTGGGCACCGGAAGGAAGTATCCCACCAGTAGCGTCAATATAAATTATGTCATTTTGAGCATTATGGATAAATATTCTTACAGACTGTTCCGACCACAACATAATACCTGGTGGAACTCGTGAAATTTGCTGCAAGGTTCCACGAATTAACTTATTATTGCATTTTTCGGCCTGAAATTTTCTTAAACAGTCAAGCGAATTCCATTGATTATCGAAATCTGGGACATTTACCATTCTAGCCTCATATCGCCAATTTTTTTATACAGCCTGTGACGGAGCATCGTCCCTATTACCAGAATGAAAAACATCGGAAGAGAGCGCACCAATTTTTTTCAAATACATATTACGAGGAAGAGAATGAACCAATTTTCCTTTCAATTCATTCCGCCGTTTCCCTTAAGTCGGATTGATTTAATACCAACGTGATACCTATTTCCCGAATACCTAACATGGAACATGCGGAGGTCTCTGCGATAGGATACTACAGAAATTTTGCGACTGCAACCTGTGAAGCAACAATGCCCACTGCAAGCAAAAATACGATTAGCCAATATTCCAGAATTTACTGTGTGCCATCGAAATGCATACGAACAGTAAGGGTCACTCTCTTTGATAGCTTCTCTAAAAACATCAGCCCAATTAGAATTTTTTATTTTTCGCCCAGCAACGGAGTTGAAAAGACTGTTCCAATTCTTGGTGTCCATTTTAAATTTTGCATTTTTTATTGGATTTTCACGTTCCCAAATACCATGTGCTTGCACTGAGCTTTGCGCACCTACATCAAAGTCAGTTCCATGCGCGTCTAAAAATATGTATGAATTGTTACTAACCTGCTTCAATTTGTTAGCACAGCTCTCTTCCAGGGACGTAGGCGGTGTGTTTTCTTTCTGACGAATTTTGGTAGTCGAATTGCTAATTTTAATTTCAGAATGAAAATCAGAAGAATGGTCATCCCTTTTGGTATTTTTAAATCCTTCGTCGCCTGATGTGTCAGGAAATGAATTTTCATTGATTTTCAGTTTTTTTGAGTTATTGTTCCAAAAATGTTGCAATTTTCGAATATAATTTTTCAATTCACCTTTGGCAAATTTTTTGTTCCAAATTAGTTTTGCTAATTTGCTCCAGTCTGCTTGGGAATTTGGATTAAATGATCCCATATCATTTATTGCAGTTACCAACGACTGAGTTGACAATTTGTTTTCGGAAAACACACCGCCCGACTGTTTATAAATTAAAGAAGGGTAAGCATTTTTATCAGGCGAAGATGATCTCTGTAACTTCTTCCGTGGAATGGGACAATTACTTTTGACTTTATCAGAGCTACTAAAAGAGGGAGGAGGAGAAAAAAAAGACCTGCTAGTATGTTTTGGCCGTTCATTCCCGTGCAGCCTAGTAATATCAGAAATAGCCCCAGTAGAAACGACAGAAGTAGTGAAAGATGAGGCCGTAGAGACCTTTCGGCGATGTTGTTTCGACAAAGAAGTAGTGTGAAGAAGACAAAATGAAGAGTCTGGACCTTCATCATTTGTACGGGCCACAGTTTGACGAGATTGGCCCGCCGTCTTCTTCATTGGTACAATCTTCTGAGCAATTTTCGTCTTCGTTGCCCGTCTACTCTTCACAATCTTAAAATCGCCGGAAACGTCAGACGACGACTTTCCCAGAGTTGGGGTCCTTGAAATGATGGTTTCGGAGCCGCACGGTGCAGAAGAACTGGTCTTCAAATATAGTAGGGCGGGGGATGGTGGCCCCCCTTATTGAAAATTATCTATATTTCGAAAACCTTTCTTCAAATATTTCTAAAACTTTGCAAGTACAAACATAAGGGGCTAAACTCTTTAGCCACTCGGCGGCGTCCGCCGGTCTCCAACCATCGCAACAGCAGAAACGTTTTTAAACGAAAAAAAAAATCGGGGAAGTTGGACATATGGTCGGATATGACGGACATGTGATAAAATCGCATCAAAATACTAGTATTGCGTTCTGTTTCTTATCAGAATATCAAAATAAGCAATGTATTTGGAAAATCTTTTGGGGCATTCGAAAATTCCCCCTATGTCCATCTTACCCCTTAAATTTTTGAAGTTGTGAACCCATATAATTGTTCACGAAAGTATGATAAAACACCATCTAGTAAAGCAGCCAAATTTTATTTGATCATACTTTCACACAAATCTTAATCATAACACCAAAAGAACACCTGGGATAGCATGAAAGCTATCGTCATGGAATTTTACATTCGAATGAAAATATTTGTACAAAAAAGCTTCAAGCAGAGCAGTCATCACATTGGAAGGACACAATGTGTTTTCCATAAATCCCGGCACAAATATCGTGAAGCCACTTTTGGCATTTCTGGCACTGAATCCATCCCTCGTCCTCTTCGTCGTCAAAAAAATTGCCGTTGCAGACAGCACAGAGGTTACTGTAACAATATCTTTCATGTCGCTCATTCTTACGTTTATTTTCTTTTTTCTTCCTGGGAGCTGCAACTTTCTTAGACGAGCTAGATCAGCGGTTCCCAACCTTTCTACCCTGGCGGACCGGTAAAATTAGATTAAATGTACTCGCGGACCGGCAAAAATTGAAATGGCCGTAACAGAAAAGAATAACATATATTTGCGTATTATAATGCAATGTCGGGCACTCAATATGCTTCTAGACAAAAAAGCACACTTTAAAACATTTCACACGAAGAATAACTATCAAATAATGTGCCGACCAAAAATTACAAATGAGTGAAACATAAAATAATACCATATATTTGCGTAATGAAATGCAGTGCTGGGCACCCATTATGCGTGAGAAAGGCACGCATTAAATTCTCACATTAAAATAATGCACAATTAACTTCTGTGAAAATTTTGCTGCTGTTTCGTTTCCAATACAAGATTGCGAACGAGGCAAAGAAGTTTTTGCAACACGTAGCTCTGCAGCCGCGTGCAGCCGATTTCCTTGCCTCGTTCTAATCAAAGTGAGGTTTTAATTGAATCGAGTGATGAGAATGTTTTTTCGCATAACGCAGTAACTGGCTGAAAAGACGGACCACAGTTTGATTGCTCGGTTACTTGACGATGGGTATTCGTTATCAAGAGATATCTAAAATTGTGATAAGTAATTCTTTTTCAATCTGAACTGTAAAGAAGAATCACAATTTTAATCAAGCCTTTTCTTTTTCATTGGGTTCATAATATTAATCCCTCTGCAGTTAATCGACGCCTCAAACGGAATGAATTTGCATTACAATGACAAAGTCGTCGATAACTTGGCGACAAGCTCAAAATCCTACTGTGTCTGGAAAAGATCTCTGCGGCTCATGCTTTTTTTGCGTGTATCGCGTGACCACCTGTGGGGTCGCAACAAGTTCATATCTTACTGGATTAATATACTGTTCTTGACTGTTTTCTAGTTTAAACAAGGAGATATCCATTACGTTTCATATGAATGGTCATATTAATCAGGAAAAGCACGCAGAACAGAAAAGGCACGCGTGCCGATTTTTAGGCTTCTTAATTTTGCAAGATTTGATGGAGCGCATTCGCGATGAATCGGAGCTGGAAAAGCGAAAAGTGTGAGTGATCGGCGCCAAGATGTCGCGTAATACGGCGCCAACATGTCGCGAAAGACGTCGTAATATGACGGCAGAAGAGAACTGCGTAATGAGCCAACGCAACTTTGTCTACGGTAAAGCGATTGAAACGGCATAAAAACAACAAGACAACAAAATTTCTTGCGGACCGGCAAAAAAGCTTCGCGGACCGGCACCGGTCCGCGGACCGGCGGTTGGGAACCACTGAGCTAGATGACATCGTTTCTGCGAGTGCTGTAGTTTTCCTGAACGAGCTAGGTGGCGTTGTTTCTGCGAGTGCTGACAGTTCGGCTACATATTTCTCACTTGTTAACACTCTAATTCCTGCCTGAATGGCTTTCTTTGCCTCTTGGCTCTCTGAGTGGCTACTGGAAGAGGCAAATATATTCAAATCATAAACTGGTGCTATCAGGTCTCTGCTATTTTCTTGCCTCAAAGAATCACTGACTTTATCAGAAACTAACTGAACTCCTGGTGAAGTTCTACTTGAAAATATCGTTAGAGAGCACAGAGCAGCATGGTTCACTTGTGACACTTTGTACCTCTGTCGTGGTGTTAACCTCATGAGATGGTACATCGTAGTCTCTATTTGTTATTTGCCTCTGTTTGATATTCTTTGGTATTTTCTCAACATTCTTTAGGATTTTCTGTTTCCCGTGCATCCAAAACTTGCATCTGGAAAAACATGATAGTACATAAGGGTAAGATGGCCACCCCCCATAATTTCATAAGATTATTGAGATTATCCAAGAAGTGTTTTGACAGGTAAAAGCAATAACAAAATTAAAAAGAAGACTTCCTGGTATCTTATTCACAAAGAACGGGTTTGAACGGTCAAAGTAAATATAAGCCCGAAAAACGCAAGAAATTTATTACCCCCTCATAACCCCCCCATTTTTACATGATCAAATGCTGAAAGATATAGTTAGCTGCTAGATGGCACAAGTCGCTCAGTTAGTCCTAAATCATTGTCAGTAAGTATAAACTTACCAACAAACGCGCGATTCAGAGTTCCTTCGCTGAAAATGAGCATATAGTGCCTCCAAGAAAAACATGTCTTTACTAAATGCCTTTTTTTCACCCTTCAAAAATCACAAGCCACGTGGAAAGCTACACAACTGACAAACTACGCCAAGCGCTGAACCGAAATGGCTAGAACGAATTCCCTCCTTAGCAACGAACTCAGCAATGGCATTTGCAGAACCAAGCCCCATAAGATGTCGCCAATAGGTCAATTTGAAAAAAAGTGTCCATCTAACCCCGTGTGTCTATCTTCCCCCGCTCTACTATATGATGAAACGGGTTCGATAACCACGTCTGGACAGGCTTTACGAAGTCCACGAGAAAGTACAGCTGCGTAAGATGGTCGGGAATGAGAGGGACGCAAACATGGCGCAGGTTGCAAAGAAACTGAAGTTTTTGGCCGAGCAACCACACTGGCATAGAACACCAAAGATACGGGGGGTGGGTGGGGCTGAGTGCTGAAGGATGAAACAGAGTCGAGGAGGAAGGGCTTCCAGATGATCCTTTTCCTTCGTCGAGAAATCGATCTACTAGAAGTAGGGATTAATTTTGTCCCAGTTCCATCAGAAGAACCTACAGCGGGGAAATCATTCTTCAGAAACAAGGAAGAGTCATACTTACATATGCTTTCAGTAGTTATTTGTGTAGATTCGGGAGTTTTGTCTAAAAATAATTTTTGTTAGCATATGTTAACATTTGCACGAATCATCATTATAATTTCAAGACATTACACTATGTTAAACTCATTTTGTTACCGGCTTCTAATAATTATTTTTTGATTCATTACGCCACAAAAACTGGAGAAAACGAACAATATTTTTTTAATTCTGTATTTAAAAAATAGGGGCTATTTCCCCAAAAATATACTTTTAGTATAATTGCAGGCTTGTGCTATTTTTTATTATTTTGATATTTCAAAGTTATGTTTCTATTGTTTTATGTGAAAAATTTCGAAGAATTAATGCAAGCTCATTTTGAATAACTTTTTAGTGACTAAAATAACCTGAATTGATAAAAAGCAGATTTGTTTTTTGAAAATAATTTTAATTAAATAATTTTAATTTTTTTGGTGAATTTTAGGTCATTTCACAGGCAAAAAAATATTTAAAATGTGCTTGTAATTTTTTCTAATTTCTTTAAGATTTTTAACATAGAATACATGAAACACATCTCAACCGAAATTGAAAAAAAGTGATTTCTTGTATGTACATGTCAAAAGCTAACAGCAAATACAGGGAAAAGGTGGGAAGTTGAATATGAATATACTAATAACAATTTTTTTAAGCGTATACCCTGAATGTTGCGTTTTTCAAAAATAATGACACCATAAACGTCCCACCTTTTCGTACGATTCTTGCTACTACAGACTCGAGAATCTGCATGTATTTCGCCAAACCACGATCCACAGATGTAAATGGTCGCTCCAATACGAAGGATTTCTGCCAACGTCAAGATCCAGAAGATGTATAGAGTGCAGCTTGGCAATCGCATCCATGTCCCTATTGGCTGCAGCAGTGGAACATTTTGACTGGGGCAATATCTTCGATAATAGTATCTGAAAATGAAGCATGTATTCTCTTACATTGGCTGTCAACCCGACAAATATTAAGTGGATTTGTACATCCAAAAAATATCTATATTTTATGATTAGGCTCCATCAATCACTGCTCTGGTACGATGCCGAGAAAAAAGTACTAAAAAGTTTACCACTTGGATCAAAGTGAAACAACAAATTTTTTTTATTTACAGAAATATATCTGGACTGGACCAGATATAGTTGTGGAACAAACCTTGGATCCCGGATAGGCCTGCTTGCTGGCTTCGACCAGCTTCTCGGCGTATACTCGGGATTGTTTGCCCCAGCCAACAGATCCTGCAACATCGTTGGTCCCCAGAGCCAACAAAAGATAATCCACGCCGGAAAACGACTCCGTCCCTAAAATCTCCGCCACGCCATGTCGTAGTTGGCCGCCCGGCAAACAAATTGACGAAAGCGAAAACGGAGATGAAGGCGACGGAGAGACCACCTATATTAAAATAGCAGTTATCATTGTTATCGAGAAATACAGCAATAGACTATATAACGAATATGCCCCCAGCAGCCAACATATACTGGTACTGGTGGGCTATATGCAGCACTTTCTAAAATCTGAATATTCAAATACTGTACAACTAAATTCAAGTTATTGATTGGCAGTGTGATGCCACACCTCAAAATTTTAAAGGGCGTAGACACTCTCTATAATGTGTTATGTAAGGAAATGACTAATATATATATATCATAAATCGATTCGAGCCTAGAATCCATTGAACCTAGCTCACCTTTGGAAATGTCATGTTTCTGATATTGCTGTCCGACAATACGAGAAGGTGGGGACGATGCAGATCTTTTTCATTGTGGAGGTATGCGGTTTGCTTACCACTTGCAGTGGCAGATCCTGGGATAGGCGACGGGTCGTGTACGAAATCCCTTCATCTTACCTATAATCTTTTACAAAAGTTTATTACAATAATGAATACGAAAAATACTTACCGGAGAACTTGCTCGTGGTAGCTACTTCAGGAAAGGATCACAGACTAAAAATGACCACATGATCACAAACCGATATCACTATTACGTCACAGAAGAATTTACAAAGTTACATAACAATAGTAGTGTCACGCAATGACATATCTTAATACTGTACTAAGTGTACTTGATGGTTGATGCATACTATTTTGACGAAACTTAGATCGACATGACTTCACAGTATGCTCTTTTGAGATATCTTATCTAAAAGTGGGGCACGTAATCGAAAAGTGCAGAATTTTTAGGTTTAATACCGATATTTAGTGATTCCGATGTAAAATTTTGCTTGGGCCATGTTTGAGAAGATATTAATATATCTTCCCCCCATACAATTTTTATGAAACTTAGTTCGAGATGACTTCACAATATGGTCTTTTAAAATATCTTATTTAAAAGTGGGGCACGTAATCGAAAAGTGCAGAATTTTTGGGTTTAATACCGATATTTAGTGATTTCGATGTAAAATTCTTGTTTGGGCCATGTTTGAGAAGATATTATTATATGTTCCCCCCATACAAATTTTATAAAACTCGGATCGAGATGACTTTACAATAGGCTCTTTTGAGATATCATATCTAAAAGTGGGGCACGTAATCGAAAAGTGCAGAATTTCTGGGTTTAATACCGATATTAAGTGAATTCGATGTAAAATTCTTGTTTGGGCCATGTTTGAGAAGATATTAATATATCTTCCCCCCCATACAAATTTTATGAAACTTAGTTCGAGATGACTTTACAATAGGCTCTTTTGAGATATCTTATCTAAAAGTGGGGCACGTAATCGAAAAGTGCAGAATTTTTGGGTTTATTACCGATATTTAGTGATTTCGATGTAAAATTCTTGTTTGGGCCATGTTTGAGAAGATATTATTATATGTACCCCCATAAAAATTTTATAAAACTTGGATCGAGATGACTTTACAATATGCTCTTTTGAGATATCTTATCTAAAAGTCGGGCACGTAATCGAAAAGTGAAGAATTTTTGGGTTTAATACCAATATTTAGTGATTTCGATGTAAAATTCTTGTTTGGGCCATGTTTGAGAAGATATTATTATATGTTCCCCCCATACAAATTTTATAAAACTTGGATCGAGATGACTTTACAATATGCTCTTTTGAGATATCTTATCTAAAAGTGGGGCACGTAATCGAAAAGTGCAGAATTTTTGGGTTTAATACCGATATTTAGTGATTTCGATGTAAAATTCTTGTTTGGGCCATGTTTGAGAAGATAATATTATATGTTCCCCCCATACAAATTTTATAAAACTTGGATCGAGATGACTTTACAATTTGCTCTTTTGAGATATCTTATCTAAAAGTGGGGCACGTAATCGAAAAGTGCAGAATTTTTGGATTTAATACCGATATTTAGTGATTTCGATGTAAAATTGTTGTTTGGGCCATGTTTGAGGAGATATTATTATATCTTCCCCCCATACAATTTTTATAAAACTTAGTTCGAGATGACTTTACAATATGCTCTTTTGAGATATCTCATCTAAAAGTGGGGCACGTCATCGGAAAATGCAGTCTTTTTGGGTTTAATACCGATATTTAGTGATTTCGATGTAAAATTGTTGTTTGGGCCATGTTTGAGAAGATATTATTATATCTTCCCCCCATACAATTTTTATGAAACTTAGTTCGAGATGACTTTACAATATGTTCTTTTGGGATATCTTATCTAAAAGTGGGGCACGTCGTCGGAAAGTGCAGTATTTTTGGGTGTAATACCGATATTTAGTGATTTTGATGTATAATTCTTGTTTGGGCCATGTTTGACAAGAAATCATATCATTTTTCCGACATACAAAGTTCATTAAACTTTGATCGAGATGATGGTATTATGTGTTTTCCTTTTTTATCACTTTTATAAATGTGGCCGGCCATTGAAAATTGAGAAAGTTTACGTGGAATACGGTGATTATAATCGGGCATAAATCTGGCAACTGAATTTCACCCAGCATTCATATTTCCGCAGCGCGTTTTATACGCAATGTTAAATCGTTTTCTGGCAACCCTATTTCACCGTTCCGAAAACGAGAGAGATGTCTGCTGAGAGATGTCTGCTAGGGTAACTTTGGTCGTTTCGGGCTAGCTCCCACATTCCTTTTGAAGTACAGATTTGCCATTGGAACGCCCCCATACACGCAATACGTCTGCCATCTTGTTAGCAACATGCAGCCGTTGTGTTGCGGACCACTGTGAAGTGTTGCGGCAATGCCTTATCGCTGCAATGGCGTGCAACAATCTAGACTAGCTGGCGTACAGAATAAATAAAAAGATAATTTATTTTGAACTTGACCAGAGTGCAAATAAATGAGCACAAGACAAACTTACGTGATACGGTAGGAAGTCGAGAAAGTTGCCAAATCATCAAACAGTCGAATGGGGTTTAAATATGTGACGCAAAAGTATTATGTAATACACGGTGTAGTGCTAACTGCTAGCGTATGCAAATATGTCTGCATGCACAGTCTTACCTTGTGACACAGTTATAGAATATAAGATACGGCTTGTTAACTGAACTTCTTCTGGCGCTCGTTTAGTTGATAGGCGCATCACCACAACCAGACAACTGCAGAACTGTGCAAACATAGAAAAAGCAGAGCCAAAATTCAGATGCTCACAATTCTTCATATCTCAGTATCTGTTGAAAAATACAAGATACCGGTACTGCAGTACTGATGAGCTAGGAACAGTGCTAGTAACGAAAGACTAAGTGTTTCTACACACAAACTGACATACCGGTACTTGAGTTAGCCATATTCAGATATTTACTGTATTATTGTCAATCAATCAATCAATTTTATTTGGTCACTCTGATACAAACAAAAAACAAAACAACAACAAAGGGCAAACAAAATACAGAGGACCTGGAGGACGGGCATAACTTAATAATAAAGTTAAATACGTCTAAGTACCGTACGCGCCCGCCCCCCAAAAATAGTCAAAACACAATAAAACAAAAACACGATGTGACATCAGGCAATATCTTATAAATCCAAATTAAAATGTGAGACGTGTATGTGCTTTTCCTACAGCTATATAGATTAAAGAACACTCGCTGCCGAAAAATGGTGATGCTGAAGGCCTAGTCCAATTACGTTGCAAAAGTAACACAGTGACAAATTTTTTTTACTAAAAAACAAGCTTGGTAAATGGATTGAATGTTCCATAGCATTCTATGCACAAATCATGGATTGGGGTGTTGGGTTCTTTTGTCGTTTTCGGTTAGTTCAGTTTAAATCATTGTATCCGTTCCAATGCTTCCAACATCAATATATATCGAACTTCCACGAACGGCCACCATTCGTCCATTCCAACAGGTGCAATGGTCCCATCTTTTCTACGCTCTGTTCCATCATCCACGTGTAGATTCATAAAATGATCGAAACCTGTAGTAGTACAGTAGTACTATTAAAATCTTTTTAATTCAGAATTACGACGGTTTACCTCACCGTTCAGTCTTAAGATTTTGTAACATTTGGATTTTATAGCTACAGCATACCAAGGTCAGAAGGTTTACTAAAAGCAAGCCACCAGATCACAGAGCTGCAGAAACTGAACAATGTATAGGAAGATAAAAGTTGCCATTATCGGCTCAGGAGCAAGTGGCCTTGTTGCGATAAAGACTTGTTTGGATGAAGGAATAAATCCAGTCTGTTTTGAAATGCAGGATGAAATTGGAGGTATGTTTTTGTATCATCCAGAGTATATAGTACAGTAGTATATGCTATGTTGCAGAGACATAATTTTTAAAATTAAATTTCAGGAATGTGGAATTATGTTCCTGATAAATATGAAGCAGGCATGGTATACAAATCAACTGTAATTAATACAAGCAAGGAAATGATGTGTTTCTCAGATTTTCCTATACCAAATAACTTTCCAAACTACATGCATAATACTAAAGTGCAGGAATATTTTAGAATGTATGAGGAAAAGTAAGTTGTACAAATATTTCATTTTATTTAGTTTAATGATAATGTAGCCTGTTCATGGAAATATGACTGACCATTATATTTTCAATCTAACATCAACATGCAATTTTAGGATGCTAAATTTCACCGTCTTATATTGGAGTCAAGTCTCACTATAGTAGACTACACCCAGTAATTTAGTCAATACATTAAATGATAACATGAGCTTCGGCGATAACCTTCGACCATATAACTTAATTCAATGCTTTTCAAGCATTTTTTCACCCACTGTGTGAAAACATTTTGAACATGAATCGAGATTTTACTACCCTAATTATATTGATAAATCAAAGTTTCAATCTAATCTTACATTAAACTAGGATTTCATGAGTTATTACCATTGTAACATTGTCTTTGACCCTAATAAGTATTGCTACAAAAGAGGGCAAATCGTACAAAACTTTCTCAAAATCATCTTTTGAGTCGATTCATTATTCTGCATTCCTTTCTTCCTCTTGTAGGTTCCAATTGCGTCAACACATACAATTCCACACGAAAGTGTTATCATGTACTAAAGCAGACGGATTTGCGAAGAATGGTCAATGGTAATGTGTTGTATGATTTTTTCGATGAAAATTTTTTAAGCAATGCTTCAAAAAAGACATGCTTATACCAACAAAATCTTCCGAGACTAAGAGTAAATGAAATCTTTTTATGAGTGACTTTGGAATTAATATTACATAACCTCAACTTAGCTTAGAAGTAAAATGATTTTAATATAATTTTATTACCATATTCTTTCGACTCTCATTTTACTGCAGGAAAGTACACACCAAAAATGTTAAAACCGGTGACGAAAAAAGTGAATATTATGATGGTATTATGGTCTGTGTTGGACATCATGCAATTCCACATTATCCACTGCACGATTTCCCAGGTTCGTACCCAATTTGTTGAAAAATCAGTAGTACATACCTGATTTCCAATACAGATGAACTATACTGCCTTTATAATTATTTTTATATCTTACATGGCCGCTTCGAAAGTGATCAAACAAAGATTGTCTTTTGACACCAGACTCCAATTTATTCATTTAATTGAAGTTCAAAGTTCACAAATTTGACTTTTAATCTAGATAAATTGTTTTCTGGCTTTGAGTTGACAAAATTGCATATCGTTTTGTCTTAAGCAGACTCTGAGTTTGAAAGATATAATTGTTCTTGCTGACATGAATTAGTTTATTAATTATATTGTGTAATTTCTTGTCTGGTTACCAGATTAGTTATAGTTTACCAGTTATTACTTTGAGGTGCATAAAGTTGGATTTTATATTAAACTAATTATAATTTGGTCTTTAAATCGAGATAATTTTGTTCAGGCATTGAAAAGTTCAAAGGCAAATATATGCATAGCCATGATTATCGTGATCATAAAGGATATGAAGATTTGAGAGTTGTTATCATTGGAATTGGAAATTCTGGTGGAGATATTGCTGTAGAACTGAGCAGACATTCCAAGCAGGTTTGTGATAAATTCTACTATTGTAGGAGTGAAGCCAGTAATTTCCATGTACAATAATATGATGCGATCAAAAACAGTATTTTAACTACCGTAAATAAAAAAAGTCACTCAAAATTATTTTAGCACTATCTCTTAAACAAGACCAATTTACATTCAGGTATTTTTGAGCACAAGAAGAGGAGCTTGGATAATAAAACGTATATTTGAAAATGGAATGCCATTGGATATTATCATGACCAAAAAGTAGGATTTTGATTTATTCAAGATATTAATTGCCATAATTTGAACACATGACACAAATAACAAACGTCACTTGATCTCCAACCTTTTTCCCATGCAAGGTTTATTTTTAGGAATACTTCAAAATGTCTTAACAAAATTTTTTCTATGATTTTATTTCATTATTGACAATTTTTGATACAGTAAATAGGCATTTTAAACTTCAAATGAGCTGCATATAGAGAAAAGAACTGTTTTTGTCGGATTTTCTGAAATCGTGTTGTGAGACTTGTTCAGATTTAATAGGCCAATGTTGCTCTAAACTTTCCCATAGAATAATTTTGATTGTTAGTACCCATGTGTTTCTATAGTGTTTCCATAACCATAGCAGAAATGGGATATCAAACTTTCACAGTGCACTTTCCTGAGGAATCTTCTAGTATCCAGGCAGTATGCTTGATAACCATTTTTGAAAAGTAGTGATCAAATTCGAACTTCAGCAGATATTATATAACGGGACCTCCTGAAGTATGCGCACCAAGATACCAGGTTAGGGTTCAGGTTATGCGACATCTTGGTGCGCATACTTCAGGAGTACCATATAACCATTCAATGTATTTTATGATGTAAAACAGAGTAAACGGAGATATTCGGAAAATATTGCCGCAGAGTGTTTTGGATTCATTAGCAAGGAAAACTGTAGATAGCAGACTTGATCATGAAAAATATGGTCTAATGCCAAAGCATGAAGTTTTTGCTCAGGTTAGTTAGATTAATAAATATCATGCTGAGAAAAATGACTTAATATTGAGGAAATTATATTCTGTATTATTAACTCGTAATTTATCTTGTAGGCCTGTTTTTCATCAAGGAAATATTTTTACTTATCTTTCTTGAATGTTGAATGCGGTCACATCAGTCAATGCCCATTGAATTGAAATTTCCGTTTTCTAGCTTAAATATCCTTCTATTGCTCAAAATATGGTGGTGTCAAATCTTGTGATTCTCAGTCATTTTCATATTGATGTGGTTTCAAATTAATGCATACAATGTTAGATTATTCGAAAGGACTCATAGAGAACTATTCTGAATTACTGAACTGCAATTAGCAGATTCTTTGTCCCAATTTTCACAATAATATTATTGTGAAAGTTCAATCTTTTTTCTTCTGTTTCTTTTGTTTTAGCATCCCAGTGTTAATGATGATATTGCAAATCGAATTATCACTGGAAGTGTACAAGTACGATCGAATGTTGCCAGATTCACAGAAGACAGTGCAGTGTTTGATGATGGAACTGAAGAAAAAATTGATGCTGTTATTTTTGCCACAGGCTATTCAATGGCATACCCTTTTCTGGACGATTCAGTATTAAAGGTAGATGATATATATATCTCCAATCTCCACTGTGGTCTAGCAAAGTGATAGAACACACTTAGAGTTAGAATAAATTGGTTAGGCCACAGGAAATGTAAAAATGAAATTCATTTATGCACTTATTCACAAAGGTCAAGTTTCATTCAGGCTACAACTATTTACTTTATATGTTTTTTTTTTATTTGGGTTTCCTTTTTTTGAAACTAAATTGTTACCCACATTCTAAGTGGGTCGGTCTCTCATGGCATTTCCTGATGTAAATAGGGATGATCTTTTTTCTCTGTTGATTTGACGATTTTTTTGAAATTCTCATTTTGTTTTTCTTTATTTGGTCTAAACAGTTATGTTATCAAATTTCTTTCAAATTTCTAATCAAAATTTTTTTTATTCTATATATCATTCAAAAATTGGAATAAATTCATATAACCCTTATATTCATGTACACCCTTGCTAGAATCTCAAATGGATAAATTTTGATCTGTGTAGATTATCATGTAGCTTTCTAGGTCAACAGTTTTTTGCTCTTATGCCTTTCACTGATGTTGGTTGTAAAACTAGAATGCGTGTTGTGGTTTATGTCTCTTCAGTTAATAATTGATTTGAAATTTCAATCTTCCAATGGCGTCACTGTACAAAAAAAGGTCATACGTCAGATACGTGACTTGCTAATTTCCTGTCTCGATGATGGAAAATAACATAACTAACTGATCAGTAGTTACTTGATCCAACCTGCACCAAGGAGAAGACCAGCAGTCCTCTTTCACAAAATATCAGCTAACCTGCTCAGGTTATTCAGCCATACGTTGGCGTACACAATGCACTTAGCATGTCACACCCACTGCCGGTCCTTCTTGATACACTGTTGATGATAGGAAGCCATCGTAATATATAAAATGATAAGCATAATAAAGTAGATAGTTCTTAATTTAAATTGATTCATAACTTATGTTAGTGGTGCTATTTATGTGTTACTAAACAATGTGGGGTATGAATATGGATTCCTCTGCCATCAAATCCATGCATCTGGAACAAATAACCGGCTAACTATTCTTATATATCAGAGATGGACTGGACGAGAGAACGTGGTCTGCCATATAATTAGGCTGCCTTATCTCACTGGATAAATATGAAAATCCGATCCTCTTTTGAATTTAAAGTAAAGTCTCTTGTGCATTGTTCCATGAGATATTGAGCATTTTACCAACATGACAAATCAATCTGCTAAAACTTTCCCAAATCTATTTCATCTCCACATTACTGAATTACTGAACTAATTTTCAGGTTGAAGAAAATCAATGTGATTTATATGAGTACATTTTTCCTGTAACATTGGAGAAGAATACGTTAGCTATTATTGGTGGTATCCAACCCCTTGGTGCTGTGAATCCTATTTCTGAACTGCAATGTCGATGGGCAACCAAAGTTATAAAAGGTATTTTATAAATTATTACAATATAATATTTCTAAAAAGAAATTGTGTTCAATTCGGAAGAGGTGGTGAAGGCGAATTCTGAGATCTTTATGATTGCATGGGCAGCAATTTAATGTTATTTTGGAAGATAGAAACTTAAATTGAAAACGTGGACATGCTTGCCATTGCACCGTTGATCATCCTGTCTATTTGCAACTGCTTAACTGTTGCAGCTTATGGCCCTTATTGCTCATGGGTGGGCTTTAGTGATTCAGACATAGTCTGGTTGCTATTATTAAAAACCGGGCTATCTGCGTTTACCTATATAATACACTTCAGGTGAAGTCATGTTGCCAAGTAAAGAAGAAATGAAACGGGATATTCATGAAAAACGAGAGGAAATGGCAAAAAGATATGTGAAAAGTAGAAGACATACTGTCCAGGTACAAATGGTCACAGTTCGGAGTTATTTAATACTTCAGTGATTGATTTCTTCAAACTAAGAAAAGTTTTTTTATTTTTCTATTTTTTTAAGAACACTTTCAGATCCGCAAGTTCAAATGTACTTCGTAGAATTTGTTCACTCATCATTATTTAAAAAGTAATCTGTAATAATATATTTTATGTTTTAAACTTCAAAAGAGGGTGCTCCCGAGTCCCGTAGATGTGCACAAAGATGGCGCACAACCTGAACATAGTATTGTACCAGGTTAGGGTTCATGTTGTGCGCCATCTTGGTGCACATACTATGGGAGCGCCCAAAAGAGTACATATTGAAGATGATGGTGAAAAACAATTAGCATGGATTTCAATTTTATTGGTTAGGTTTTGGTGCATTAATCCTTATTACTTATCGATTCTAATCGGTAAGTATGTTGATAGGTATTTGTCTGTCTGTATGTATGTCTGTTTGTCTGTTAGATGCACGCGATATCTCACGAAAGCGAGATTGAATCTGCTCCAGAGTTTGCATGTGCATTCATCTTATCTCGGACCAGAAGCCTATTGATTTTGGGCGAATTATGTCGTATAATTAGCGAGTTATTAATTAATTAATGATGGGACACAAGGTGTCCCTATGGAGTAAGAGCGCTGTTTTGGGGGATCCCCTAACTTTCGATCGATAGGTCTTCGGTCTCTGACCGATATTCTCGTTTTTGCATTAATCCTTATTTTATGTGTGGCAACTTATGCAACCGATGTGATACACCCATTAATCAGTTACCCAATTATGGACGTTTTTTGTTTCTCGGAGATATGTCGCATTGTGCTCGACATTGCATCTCGAACATCGAGCAAACATCTAAAACAGTGTTTCCCGACTCGAGTCCGCGGTCTCAAATGAGTCCGCGGAGCGTTTGAATGAGTCCGCAACGAGTCAGAAATTCACTGCGGCCGCAAACGTTTTTGCGAAACCTAACTATCAGCCAAGTTACGATTTACGTCAGAATTTACATAAATCATAAAAGCAAGTTTATTCACATAACATTAATCGAGTCAATATTATTGTTACTGAGTAGGGCTGGGCATATATTCGAATATTCAACTATTAGAATAGCAATTCACTATTCGAAAATTTGGTAACAGGTGACGCGACAAGTGCATCGCTTAATCAAACAATTGGATTTCACAACTCAATTGCGGATTTCCGACGAAAACACTAGTCGACACACGCGTCGATAGATACGTAAGTGGTGTTTCTCGCGAGTTCGAACAACTAGGATAAAAAATTTTGGTGGTAGGTGGCAACCCAAATTTTCTAAATTGAAAAGCGGCAATACAAACTACTAAAAATGAAACGGAGAACACCATAAGTTTTATGATGGTCCGTGACCAATTAAAAACGCTTTTTTAGACATAGCAAATCGCAAAATTTCGGGTGCTACTGTAATATGCGTACCAGGGCATTTTCCCTTAGGATTCTTTGCTTTACTGCCTCCACACATTGGTACGTACATTAGTACAGGAGCTACTACTTTGTCGAATTCACAAAAATACGATACGATGAGATGCCATCTCATCGATTCTCTTCTTCCAATAATCGAATATTCTATCCTAATAATGAATTAAATAATGATTTTAGATAATAAATTTTACTTATGTTGGCTAGGTCAATTATCAAGAATACATGGATGAACTTGCTGAGAAAATATCATGCAAACCAAAATACTACAAGTATTTTCTTACAGATCCTAAATTGGCAATGAAGGTTTGAGGATTTTTACTGTTAACCTTGTAATTGAATTAAATAAACAATAATCCAGGGTGTAAACATAAGTTCTCCAGGTTCAAAGTTTGTTTTATACAAACAGGCTTGTAGTGAGGAACTGAAAGACGAGTTGCAAATGACTACTGATGAATTGAGAGCTATACATATGTGTATGTCTATGACATAGGTGTCAGCATGTGACTTGCAGTGCGAGGGGTGGCCCAACCTTCCAAGCATTAGAAGTACGCCTGGCATTGTGCCACTGATTAACCTGCGTGGGTTCGCCGGATATGCATCTGAACCAAATTACTGGCTAACTACATACCCAACATAGTCTGGTAAGCGGATGAAAGGCTATGGTATGCAATATGATTAAGCCGTCTTATCGCCTTTCTTCTCACCTGGGATAAATATGAAAACCATATCAAAGTTCCAGAAAACTTTCAAACTTTGCCTCAGAAAAATGTTCGAAATTCTCCTATCCTATATTTTAGGTCTACTTCGGTCCAGCTGTACCTTACATATACCGACTGGAAGGCCCAGGAAAATGGCCTGATGCAAAAAAAACAATCATGACTGTGCAAGAAAGAGTTATCTGCCCGTTGATGACAAGGAAGACAGAGCCTATTAAAAAATCCCGAAGCCTTGGCGGTGTGATTTTAAGTGCCCTGTTTGTAGTTTTTGTCGCTTGGATTCTAGGTGTTATTTGAAGATATATTTTGTTGGATTGAAGCTTTGTATCGTACTACGGTTCATTTTACACTAAAAGTCAAAAATTTTTACTTGCTTCAATAAGATTGTTTTTGTAATGGTAAACAAATAGATCTATTCACTGTTTTAAAAAACTGTTATTTCTGCAAAAAATCCTTTTTTAATTACTGGGATAATAGCTATCAAATTTATAACAATTAATAGTATATCTACATCCAAGAAGACTGTTACTTTTGGTTGTTCGGTAATTTCCTTTGTTGTTTTTTGGTACCCATTGTTTTACCCTAAATTTAGTTTATTTCTATGAAACACTGCACGCTCGCCTCAATTTTCTGTTTATATATTTCGGTGATCGAGGGATGCGTCGCATCACGATACAGGTACGCCTTTGTGATTGAGCATTGCACCCTTTTTATATCTAATTTTTGCTATTCTTTTTTGTTAATTTCTCTATCCAATCTTCTTTAATTTATGCAATGCAGTATCAGTATGCTAATGAATGGTTTTCTTATCTCGTCTCTTCTTTGCTTCTTGGGGTAATGTGCTATTCTACTCTCTTATCTTTGTATAGAAGATAGTAAAATTGTATAAAAATATTTGTCAATTGAGTTGATTTTAAATGTTTTTTAATTCCCATCCAATGCAATTGTTTTTATTAATTCATACACTGTTCCAATTCAATTATATTATTTTCAATACATTTTTAATTAAAATCGATATATGTTTGTTTAATAAACAAAGTTCTTCATGTGCTTAGTAACCATTTGGTACTTTGCTGTTGCAATAATTAAAATTAAATATATGAACCAAATGCGTGTGCCATGTATTTTCATAATAATACTTGTGCCATTATCAGGACTCAGGTGTTTGGCGTATATCATCTAGGCCTGGTCCGGAATCTATAGTCACTCCATGGAAATTTCGTACTGCTGAAAATCTGGGAGACGAAATTTTCGATCAGAATTTAAAAGGATTGCACCTCGTAGTTGTAATCTTGAGTATCAGAACGATTTTGTCAATCAACGACCCGGCTGTTTAAAGAAGCTGGTTGTTCCTTCCAACGAATTTTTACTCCAGTGCAGCCGTTGTAGTAAAAATGCGATCGATCATTGAGGTTTCGAATAGGCCTCGAACGCTATTTAGAAATCGAATAAATATCAACGGAACTGGTACCGTTTTAGTATAATTGCTATGAACTCGGCTCGCCGTAAAGAGTTTTAAATAAAAAAAAAGGATTGACAAAATAGAAACCAAAGCCATACTCGCCTATAATGACAGTCTTCTAAAAACCTAATTTCAGACCTTCGAAATTTGATTAGATATTGAACCTTGGGTGTCGCTGCTCGATAACCAATTTTGGTTCCCCGTGGCTTCCCTTCCCCAGTATAAATGTGCGTTTAATTTCATTTTTTGTCAATTTCGTATGTTATTTTTTATTGGATGGAAAAAATAAACTTGACTTTAACTCTTCACGTAAACAATTTCCTTCTCTATCAAGTCTATGTATCTGGAACGTGAAACTGACTGATTGACTGTGTACGTCTATTGTGTACTTTTGGTATATATGTGATAAACTATACTGACTGACTGAACTGTTCCCATACCCGACATGGAATCGTAAACAGACAAGAGGCCTCGGATCGTTATATGATTAACTCGGATTTCTTCGCACCCGGGGTAATAATGAAAATCTTGTCATTTTAGCTGTTTATTTGTCCGATGAATCAGGAATAGTATTTTGGGCAGTTTGCGAATTTACTCGATATCAAAATTTTAAAAAGGGACATTTTGCCGAAACCAATTATTTTATGTACGCTATAGGATTTACATATTTATCCCGGGAGAAAGGAAAACTGATAAAACGGTCTAATTTTATAGCGAACCACGGCCTCTCGTCCGGTCACCAGTCCATTCCGGGCATAGGATTAATTAACCAGTTGTTTTATTTTCAGATGCACGAATTTTTATGGTGGAGGAAGTTGTAACCGACCAGCGGTTACGTGAACCACCCTACGGCGGCAGGGAGTCCAGCAATCATCTCGGACAAAATTATCCCCCACGGGATTAGAATTTGCGAACACAAGCAGGGTAAATCGAAGTGCGGGGCGACCGTACATTTGAACCCACGTAGGAATATGCGTGAAACAAAAAAATGTTTATAGGTGCAATAGTATGTAGGTGCAATTGTAGTGGGTTCAAATGTACGTGTGTTAAAATGTAATGGAACCGAAGTGCGGTGGCAAGCGTAGTCCCAACGCTTAGCACGATGCGCCACACCGTCGAGCCATATAAATTGTGTGTCCCCGAAATTTCATATCAATGACATATTTTCAAAGTCACACCAATATTTTGGCGATTACAAAACTTTTTTCATACCCAGACTCACGAATTCTTGAAGTTATTAGTGTTTATACGTTACACATCCTTTTCCAATAATATCATTGGCTGATCATCTAATAATCATGTAATTGTAAAAATATAATTTAGTGGTTTTGGTACCCACTTGATATTCACTATAGTTTCTCATCACTCACTACAGAAATCCCCATAGAAATAAAAATATGTAAATGTATATACTTGCTTTTATTCAATGTCTTCAGTTCGGAGTAGTGTAATGACCCATAAAATATCAATTGAAATGTACTTTCAGCACTCCAAAGAAAGCTATTTTAGTAAAAAGATTTGCATTGCTTAGTCTAATATATATGTATAAATATAATTTTCTCTTTTGACGTCATATCCTTAGTCATTTATATTTTAAAACGGAAGTTGTCAGTAAATTAAGTGCAATGGACAGTGATCTATGGTCGAAATTTGCGACCATTGGCGTATACTCTGTGGTTAATTATAAAACAAGAGTAAGGTATGCAAAAGTCATATCCGACGACAAAAATCAGTTCTAAAATACACGATATACACGACTGGTATTTAATAGGTGTGACAAAACTTTGATTTTTAACCTATCACGCAAAACGAAAAAAAAAAACTTTTCAAGTGGTCAAATTACGGTCAGAAGTGCGCGACACTATCAAAAAATTTGAGATATTTTGTGCGTTGTTTTATGGTAGTTTTTGGCCGAATTTACCGTGTTGTTCAATTTGAGGGGTAAGAGATATTGAGACGATATAAAATTATCGTAGAAATAGATAAAGTCAATACGATCGATCAGAAGACAAATATAATGTGGTGATTACATGACTGACGTTCCTAAAAAAATACATTTCAAGTTAGCACTGTCATAATTCATGCCAATAAGCATTTGTGAAAAAAAACTGAATATAAAATACGAATGCGATTAAGCTGACCTATCAACAAGTTGACGACGCAAGTCCATTGTCTTAAAATGCTCAATTTTTCAGCTGAGAAAGAGGTGATGTGAGAACAGAATCTTGGTCACTTTGATCGTGTGCTATTTTAAATTGAAGGAAATTGTTTAAATAAGATAAAAAAAAAAAACTAAATCAAGTTTTAAAAATATCCATATATATTGATTACGTAAAGTTACGCAGCACCGAGCGAGCGTGTATTCAAATTTATTCACGAAGCACGTTCTGCGTGATCTATTGAACATATATCAGTTTAATAAGCAATCAATAAAATAATAAGAATTTTAATAATACCAAATTCTGGCAAAGAGTACCATTCATGACGTAACACTTCCTGGTGCATTTCGTCGTTACTAGATTCAGAAAAGTTTCAAGTTGGAAAATTATAAACGTGCCCGCATATTATGTATATTAATTCAACTTGAAAAAATATCAAGCAAAAAGCACTGTTGTATTCCATGAACTGACCAAGATTAATTCAGGAATAGATCATTTTCCAACATGATCGAATGATAGCAAACAACTTTTCAGATCGAAGTCGGCATCTATTTATTTAGTTTACAAGAAAATTCAGATGCTATGTGTTTTTCATAGTGTTGTAATTGTAAACAAATCGCCGTGCTAATAGAAATGGTCTTGATTGTTAAACTTTCCGGTGATTATGACTTCAAACTATAAATATTTAACATATTGACACTGTATACTGAAAATATAAATCGTTAATGGAGTTTCATATATTGATAAATATTATAACAACGCTATTCAGCTACAATCTTAAAGCATCAAGATAATTGAAATCAACCGATGAATAATAGATTCATTATATATATTCAGAAACTGGACAAGATCAACATGTTTAGTTCGCTAGGTACGGGATAGAATAACAGCTTGTGATTACACGAAAGTTGGAGTAAAAACAGCGTGGGGGAGAAGACAAAACAACGTATTAAATTCGAATGATTCGATGGTTCGTAACCAAGTTGAACTATTTTGTGGAATCGTATCTTAAATTTCTTATGTTACGACCACTTGCAGTTAGCCTGAGCTATAAAATCTGAAAAATTAATTGCAATTTTTGAATAAAAACAAGCACAGTTTTTCTTATTTAATTGAAGAACTTAATTGAGTCACTATATAGTGGGGATAAATAAGATTTAATAATTTAATCAGATACCGTGTTAAGTAACCATAATATTATCCACAAAGGAAGCAATGTAGGGAGGATTCGTGATCAGATTTTATTCGACAGTACGAATGCTTGATTTGTATAGTTAAATTTTTAAATTGATTGGAGCATCACGGCGCTCCATTGGATGTATTTACTCCCCAAAAGGTAACATATTGCAGTGGAATGTCAAGATATTAGAGCAGATGTGTATTCAATGTCAACTCCATCAATGCTGTGTTTATATTGCCTGTTATCACCCGAAGTAAGGCAAAATTGGAATAAAGATTCCGGTTAAGGTCTATTTAAATGCAATCCATTCCGTTTTCTATTCATGTAACCTATCAAATTTTGCAGTTTTTGTATTTTCATGCTTAGGTTGCATATCTGTTGCCAAAATTATAACGTTATAAATAATATCCAAAACATCTCTCGTTTCCGGTATAAACAGACCCATTAATCATGGCGCATAGCAAGTATATTTTGATCCAGACATTGCATCGTCGAATGACTATATATAGATTTATATTCATATTTTAATCATTGAACAAATAAATGACGAAACAAAGATTTATTAGATTATTATTACTACCGGTAATTAGCAAACAAAGTGGGTTTAAAATAGCATTTTGTAGCATACAAATACTAGACACACACATATATTGGTAAAAATAGGAGTCTGATGTAGCCCCCCGAACATCAAGATTTCTTTCGATACCCCGTCGTGGCCCCTTTGGGGTCGTGGGCATTAATTTCTTCGCTAACGCAGCATCTGCACCACATTCGGAATATTTCTCAAGTTTGCCTTATAATAGAATATACTGGGAGAAGGCGGGTGTGGGATAAAACATGTACAGGTATTTTATTGAAACAATTTTAGGTCAAATTTACTGTTTTTAAAATTTCCCTCCTCAGATATTATTTGGAAAATTGCAACAATAGGGAAAATTTCTTTGCAGGAAAATTCATGCCTCAAAACTATTCGATATCATATATAGTGTTGTTTTGCTAATTCCATTTTCAGTTAAATTTAGGATTAACGATTAGGATAAATCATTTAAGAAGATCAATTTCAAGTTAAGAATATCTGAAAGTCATTTATATATTGTACTTGCTTCAAGGTATAAAGGAAGTTCCATAAATATATTAACAGATCTAGGAATTTCAGCCTTTCTCATTTCTGTCGAAAGGAAGTCGCAAAATACTTTTAGAAATGTGGTATATGACAACATTGTAGGTGAAAAGTTAGAATGCAAAAGATATTTATAAAGCAGCAAAAATGATTTGTAAATGGTGACATTTTGAGATAAATAAAATTATTTTGAGTTTTTGCTGATGAATAGAAATAAACAGGGTTTCTATATTTATACCTTTTATTGTAAATTAGTTGAATCTTACTTATGTATCGTTGTTTATTCATTATGTTCAAATGTCTCTCAACCGAATTAAACTAACAAAGCTTAAAATATAATCTACTCGTATACAGTATTACATTTTCTTTTTTATCTTGCCTATTTTGCATTTTCACGATCGAACTTTTCAATTACAAATTGTACACCAAAAGCTCAAGAAATTGAATTTTTTGTCTATAGTATAGTAGTACCATAATTTGAGAGTAAATTCGGCGCATTTTGCAAATAGTACGATACACGAATATTACGCATAGTTTGTTTTTGTCATCTAATTGCGTACATCACGATCGATGACGCATCAAACATTTTCGTAAATACGTGTATCTGAAGACATTTTATTTCCATTTATTACCTAAAGTATGCCAAATGGAATGCTCATTCCAAAATTTTTGCTTGGTCGAAACCATCGTAGGATGGATCTTGGAGTTTAAAATACATATGTGGAACTGTATTTTTTGTAAAATGTTGAGTGATTTTGTATTACGTATCATCGCAGTTATTGAACATAGTGAGTTTATTATTTACAAAAACTATAGAATTCTTTCCCATTCCGACTTACAGCTTCAAATCTAAATAAATTTCGTACTATAAAATGTATATTCATCCTGCAAACGACGAGGAATCTACGACTTTGGGATGTGGAACAGCATTGTCAAAAATAGCCTTACCAGGTTCAAAGAAAAAAGGCCTGTATGACATTTCAACAGGATTGCTTTCGGATGATAGCTCCGGGTCATCGCTAAGCCTGTGTTCCGAAAAGAGTTTTAATAGCAGAAAACAAAATAACGGGAGTTCCCTCGAACGAGACTTTTCGAGTTTACTTGACGGAGTAAAGGGCCCGATTTCGGCTTTAGCGAGAGAATCTCGAGTTTCCAACTCGTCTGAAGATCTCTGCAGCGTTGATTCTAACAGTCTGGATCTAATTTCATCTCCTATTTTGATGAGCAGAATTCCGAGATCAAAAAATATTGGTGATTCTGGAAGATTTGTGCAAACAAGAAGGAACGCTGAAATCAAGGCAAGCGAGTTATATTACAAAAGAAACAGCGTTGGAAAGATTTCCTTTGGAGGGGATTCAGACGATCAATCCAAGAAAAACAATGCACTGTAAGTCATTGCCTCGGTAGTTCAGTTACATGCACGATTAAAATGTGCCGTGGGACGCATCGCTGAGCGGAGGTTATCCTTGGCTCACAATTAGATATGAGCTCGCACATAAATGACGTATTGTATAATTTAACGTATATCTAACCTAATTGCGCTAAAGACATCATTGTATTGATAGCCATCTTTAATATCATGGGGCGTTTAACTTTTTCCCGCCCAAATGAGTATCCAGGCAAGCTGCGATAATCGGTTTAACATAAATTAACCAATGCAATATACCACGCAAGTAGCAAAGGCAAGTGACACAAGATCTGCAACTCGGACATAGTTTGATCTATTAGCATTACTGAAAGGGTATTTTGAAAAAAATTAATTGCTAAGTAGAATAGCAATAATCACTCGTTTACAATATCTGACGACATCATTTCGTTGAAATTGCAAACGTTTTACAATGTAATCACACCAAATGTACTTTTATGCGACAGAAACGTGTGTAGTCGTCTGCGCGAGCGTACATAGATACTATTTGATCAATTGAGTATTTTCTTATCATCGAATCCGCGGCAAGGTGAAATATTCAAGAAAGGGCAATGACGAGTTGTAATAGAGAGAATGGAATTCCTATTTCGAACCCCCTTTTTTAATTTTAGTTAATAGAAAAGCCGAACATTTAAAATTAATAGGAGCAGGTTTTCGTTGACTCAAAAATGTAATCTCTTCTATAGTTAACTGGTTTAACCGGCTTCTCTAAATAACTAATTTTTATGATTTATCAATATTGCATTTTTTGACCTGGTTTTACGTAGATGCTTCATAATTTATAGTAGATTATATTCCGGAAAATAGAAAAGTAAAATGCACCTTCGTGACACGTAATATTAGATCATAACGACAATGTAATTTTTTCTGTTCTAATTTTATCTCGATTGATTACAGGGGAAGCCTGATGGCCTGGTTCCAACGCAAGTCGTCGACAGATAGTAATTCAGATCCATCGCCATTCAAACGAAGCGCCAGTCTACATTGTACAACTTCTACTAGGACCTCCAGAAAAGCTCGCTCTGAATTGTAAGTTTCAACTTTTTTATTTGTAGTTTATGAAATTGAAATAAAAACAGAATGATTAAAAAGTTATACAGGATGCTTGAACTTCAAAACTTCAGTTTTTTGAACGAAGTAAAGTATGCCTTTTCGATGTAAAAAGATGTTGACTCGAAATTTTTTTGCCTAAGATTTAACGACTGTATTTTTACAAAATAAGTTCATCCGTACAATCAAAAATACTGAAATAATAGCTGAAACCCAATATTTTGATTTTTAGAATTGACGACAAAAAAGACAAAATGTCAGACTCCGATGAAAATGATGTTTTGACCAGAAGAAATTCATTCTCAAGTGGAAGGAGACGTTCGTTCAAGAGACGATCGAGTCGCAGAGGGAAGAGATCAATGTAAGTCATCTCCAGGCATTCAACAATGCTCACTAATTAAAACATAGTTTATTTGACGACACCTATTTTACAAATATCATGTTCTTCTAACATTGGTTGTGTGAAACCATGATTGCATTACATCTAATTTACTATTTTGTTAGCTAATGTTAATTCTACATTATGGTTGGAAGCATTTATGTCATAAATATGAATTTCAATTCTCTTTAATCAAAATCGTCAAATATATTCACATTTGGTTATTTCTCCATCCGTTGCGATTCAATTGATTGTATGTTGTATCAATAATACATTTTTATTACAGAGATGATGAAAATACAAAACCAGAATTAACATTGGATGAAATGATGAAAAGTAAAGGTAGGTTTTATAATATTATATAGTTATACATGCAACTAACAGAGAATAAAAGTGCAGACGTAATACTAGCTGATAAACGATGATAATTTCACTCTTTCATCAGAATAAATATTGCGTTTCTAGTCATGCCATGGTAACAAACACATTGTAGGCACGGCTCTGATGAAATTGTTTTGAAAATTGACCATATATAGGCCGCGCACGAAATCACCTAAATTTATAATTTCAAGAATTAGTGTGGCTTCATATCCTCTCCAGTGAGCTATTTTGGTAATGAAACCCAGACTGTTGAAATTTATTTCTATAAACAGGTGATATGTATATATTTATTTATACACAAAACCAAAACTGGACAAGGAATCGCAACCAAAATCGATTTCACAATCCGTGTCCTGTTTGGCATAAAATACACCCCTTTCAGTTTTGCCCCTAATTTAGACAAATATATAGTTTCGTGATATATACACTGGCTACACGTATGAATTTTGATAGTATCTGATTGCTAGTTGTGATAATTAGCTAGTTTCTATATTTCATGACAATTTAATTATATTTCAGTTGCATTGCAAGCTTTTCGGGAATTCTTGATACTAGAACACAGCGAAGAAAACTTGGATTTCTGGTTGGACTGCGAAATTTATAAATCTTTGAAATCAGCAAAACAGACAAAAATGGCTTTCAAAATCTTCTCACAATATCTTGCACGGTCTGCTCCGAGAGAGGTAAGAACTCACTCAATATTTATCATAGACGAAATTTTTTATATTTTGTCGATCTTTCTCAGTTATGAAATTATTACACTCATTTGCCCCACGGGCGAAATCTTTCTATACAGTGTATATATACACTAATATAGTTTTTGAATATGATCAATCAATTATTATCCCCAAGACTAACTTATTAACTAATTAATTTTCAGGTAAACATTGATTTTGAAACGCGAGCAAGAACCGAAGAAAAACTGAAAAATCCAGACAATGGAACTTTCATTGAACCACAAAATTGTATTTATAATTTAATGAAATGTGACACTTTTCGACGATTTGTAAATTCAGATATTTGTATGAAATTATCTTCTTTCATATGCAATGAAAAAATTGTGGAAACGCGAAAAAAATTCAATTTTAAAACGACATCAAAAAAGACAAAACTTCCCCGATAGAATCAAATAAACGCAAGATTAACTAACTTCGAGAAATGTTCAATCATTTCAGCAAATGCACACTTACTTGTTCTGCTTGATTTACCCATAGCGTCGTTTATTTGTTTATTTATACATTTGAATCGTATTCAAATCTCCAATTATTATCATGAAATTAAATTCATTTTCTTTTCAATATTGTATGATTTCTTTCTCAAACACAATGGAATTTATTCACCACTCCTTCAACAATTGTTATTATATTTTTATAATATTTTTTTATTTTTATCACACGATGTTTTTGTCTCACATTTACTAATCTGAGTAATGACTGTATATGTTGATTGATATTTCTTATTATTATTTATATGAGCACTCAATATTCTGCACGTTGAATAAATTATTATACGATAAAGTATTTGAAAATGATAGTCAGTGTTGTACGGTGTATCATTTCAGTAACATTGAAGGAAGGAAGTTTGCTTCAGCAGAGTTTAATTTTTGATACACGTCGAGATTTAACTGCTGTCATTTCATAGTCAAATTTCGTTAAAAATCTGGTATCGAAAGTTGGATTTGCATAGCACACGATCACGTACATAAAGTTTTCATAATTTTATGGTCACGGTGAACGGGAATCATGGAATATTGAAATAAACTATGAATAAATATAGTTTGGTAATATAAATATATCACTTTGTACTTTCACAAAGCAATATGATGAGTAACGAAGGGCTGATCCTGCATTCAAAATGATGAAGAATGTAGATGTACGAAAATATGAAAAATTCTATCCTTCGTATACACAAATGACGAAAAAGAAATAGAATAAAAAATGTCGTAGTATGTTCATAATTACCGGTTTATGAAAAACATAATTACAAATTATTGATGAGAACGTCTTATCTATGAACTGTCAAACCTTACATGGCTTTTATAGAAACTACATTGATTACTTCTCATTGTAAATCACATTATATGATGTCACATCCGACTGTCTTATTTATATGCAAATTAAGAAAAAAAAATGATGAATGACCTGACTATCGATTCTTGTCGTTAAATTTGCAACTAAGTATAATGCTCTGAATATTTTGTATGACCAGGTTTTAGAAATTGATATAATGAAATTCTTATACCAATATATGAATATAATGGAATTGGTGGTACCATTTGGTACGTCTTTATAAGATGAAGTCCTATGGTATTGCTGTAGCTTAATTCATTAATTTACAGTGTTATGGTTCATTCTTGAATTAGAGGGAAATGGGAAAATGCATCATTTTTTCCTGTCATAACATATTTCTACTTGAATGAACTTTCTTTCCGAAAAAAATAATAAAACCAACTGATATAAAAAGTGACAACGCGCATTATTTCTTCACGACAATTTTTAGTCGAAAATTGAGATTTTGATTTCTGAGTAAATCCAATGAATCAAATAATATTAACGTAATGCTAATGGTTGAACACAATCATAAAACGTTTTAAATTAATTTCAACATGGAAAATAGTTAGCCGAAAACAGCTGCTAAATTCACGATTATTAAAATTGAAGGAAGGTTAACGAGTTTAAGTAATTTTCACTAATTGTACTATGTCTATGTTTGAAGTCATTCCATATCTTTTAATGACATCAGTAAAATGCGTCGCATTTGTTGCAAATTATGATTATGAGAGAGAAACGTAACGCCCTCTAGTGAGCGGTTGGTAGATTTCGGTTTCACTTTTTGGACTATAGACACAGATCACATTGATGTGCGCTTACAAATATATTACTATCAAAATTACTCAATTTACATGACTCCGACGCTGCTCTGAATTGAATTAGTTTGCCTTGTTCCTTTCCAATAAATCATCAAGTTCATGATGTTATTATACGTAAAATACTTGGCACAATTTATGTAGCACCCCCATTGCGACTAGAAAGAAACTGACTCTATAGTGCATGAGATTGATCCAATTCGTTTTCTTTTGAAAAAACTTATTAGTGAGCGGCTCAATTTGAGAAATATAATTCTACAAAATGAAAATCGTATAATTTCACAATAAAATACTTTTTAATATTTTTTTGCTGTTAAATTTATTTTGAAATAGTACTGAGCAAATATTTTTCTTTTTTTATAATATCGTGAAAATTATTGAAAAGAAATACATAAAAAATTGTAAAGATAATACAAGAACGATATCGATCAAACAAATATAAAAGTCTGGATTTTCTCGTGATCGAAGCTACAGTAGCATCTGAAAACGGAAAGGATATATCAATATTTGAGAAAACAAGAGAGCAACGCTCAAATATATGAACAGAGCGAAGCAGTTCCTTACCTTTGACGTTACCGGTACCGTACTCTCAAAAAACCTCCGATTTTTCAGTTCGCAAGAATTTTCACCAGTCAGCCGTCACGCTTGACGGATTAAAAAACCGTGTTCCCCATAATTAAAAGTAATACAGCGCAATTCTGGATGAAATATTAGGTCTCATAAGATACATGGAGAATTTAGGAATAAATAAAAAGTAAAAGCCTCCTGGCAAAAAATCAATTTTTTAAACACTGAAAATTTCAAAGCAATTGGTCCAGTATTCGAAGAGAAAAGCGATTTTATAATGATGAAGACGAAAATTAACAAGATTGTTATGACCACTGAACGTGTCCAAAAATATTCATAATTATGAACCTCTTTAAAAATTAGTTTGTTCAGAAGGTATTATCTAAATATCCAGGTCAATATTATAATAAGTAGTAGAATCTTTGTATTCTACGGTGCGTGTATGTGCTTTAATCAAACTATTTATGTACTATAATAAGTGCGGCGTATAGTTTGCGAAAAAAACACATAAAAATACAAAACATGAGAATAGGATCTGCAAAAAGTAATTTGTAACAAAAAATAGTATTTCCGTTAACTCCATATTTTAGCCTGAAATTTTATGAGTTGGCAATATTGAGGCAAAAAAATTCTAGTCATCCCAAATCTAGTAGATTCTTACGTATCAGTGTGTGCTTGTCTGGAGTCTTGTTTGGAATGACGGTGTGGAGGCATCTCATCAAAAGATGTTAAACTATAACTATTATAAAATATTTGTAAAGCCAATTTCAAAACTACATTATTAAAATAGGAATACCCACATTTCTGATTTTAAGGAACTTTGTTCAACTTATCCACATCACCTACTGTAACAATAAAAAGTGATCAAGTGTTGAGTATTGAATACAATTGATAACTAAGTAAGAAATAGGGAACGAATTTAATATTTTCGAAGATTACGAATACGGCTGCTGATGTATGACCTGCTAACCGATAGCAATACTACTCGTTTTTATTCAATTTTAATTTAAGTTTTGCTTCATACACACCCAGGTCTACTAGGAACTATATTTATATTTTTTATTTTCAGACAAACAGGTAGGACATGAACGGTTATATAGTACCCGACTATGAGAGAACTTGTCGCTATATAGATAACATATTTCAACAGTTTGTTTACACTTATGTTCTGCACATGTGTTAAGCAGTAAAATAATTAATCAAACACTCTGCATCGGAAAATTTGAAATCTTATAGAAAGCCGTCGCCAGGAATTCTTGGCTTCCACTATACCGCACTCAAATTTTTTCAATTTTTAACGATGATGATGTGTTTACATCATTCTGCTAAACAAGAATGCACTTACATCCAAGTGGGGGTATGGAAATTGCACTGACTTGCAGAAAGAACAGTATTGTCATGATCATCAAAGCAATTATTAAACGACAGCCTTTTGTATTTATCATCGTTAATTAAACCAATATATCAAACTGCAGAAAACTGTGAAACATAAAGTAGAGATTTCCGACTACCAAATAGATAGATCTTGGAGAAGCAACAAACCTGGAAATAGGAAAGATATTTTTTATATAAAGCAGTCGAAGTGCATTTCTCAGAACATGTGCAAAAATGATCATTCGCTTTGGACAAATGGTTTTTCAACTTTATGCACGATAACTCCCATACTATATCCCGTAAATATATTTCGTGTAGAAATACCGGTATTCATTATTCTCAACGCATCTTTGTGATTTTCATTTAAATACAGCTTGAGCCTAATAACCCTCAAACTGATTCAGTAATAATGCGCAGTATAATAACAACATAGGCATTCTCAGCTTGATTTTATATACCTTTCATAGTACCGTATTAACACCGAGTATCTTATCTTTCTATTAGTCTTTATCGAATAACAATTGATTATCCTGGGAAATAGTGTCAAACTCTAACAAGTGATGTACTCTTTTTGTCTTTGTAAATACAGTGTTGTTGTTGGTAATTAAAATTTATAATAGACTGGACACGGAAGCTTGTATGAATACAGTTTGTTGAGTTACTTTTTGTCATTTGACCACCTCGATCTCGCTTTGACTCGGCCGTAACAAAGAAAATTGTTTCCGTGTTTTGTTCTCAGTGACTTGGGAAGAGATTTGTTGATTGGATATTAATTGTTCGGTAATAATAAACTCGTGTGAGCAACATTATTTATTGAATAGATCAGAATGACATCAGTTATAAAAATACTTATAAAATCAATACGATTTATTTTTCGCTCTGACATCTTAATGCATAGTTGACGCTGAACAATCCTCCTAACTGGAAGAAAGCAAGTCAGATATTGGAATTATTATGAATTTATGTTGCTTGGGGGCTCAACCTCAGCCTGCAGACTTTTGGTCCCCAATTCAAAATAGAATGTATTCAATTTTTTGTGAAAGTCCGTATCATCGTCGAACCAACAAAACATAAGCCAAAACCCACGTAATTCTAGGAACCTTTCTATATAAGTTTTTAGAAGCTGAAATAAACTGAACGAATTCAACTAACCCACGACAATATTTTAATTGAAAATTGAGATTTTATTTTCTGAGTAATCAAATGATCAAATATATGACGTAATCCTAACTTTTGAACATGATCATAAAACTTTTAAATCAATACAACATGGAAAACAGCTGCTAAATTCACGATTATTAAGGATAGAAGTTCAGCTGAGTTTAAGTAATTTTCTACTAAATTGTACTATCTCCACTTTAGTTGCCAATGTTCATGGCATGTTGAAGTCATTCTAGATCTTTTAATGGCATCAGTAACAGGCGTTGCATATGTTGCAAATTATGAGAGAAAATGTGACGCCCTCCAACGGTAAGGCAATTTTTCGATTTATGACTGTATGTATTCGAGAGATTTCGGTTCACTTTTTGACCTATAGACACAGATCACATTGATATGCTCTTTCAGATATATTGCTATCAAAATAACTCGTTTTACATGTCTTCCACGCTGCTCTGAATTGAATTAGTTTGCTTTGATCCTTCCCAATAAATCATCAAGTTCATAATGTTTTTATACGTAAAATACTTGGCACAGTTTATGCAGCAGCCCCATCGCGACTAGAAAGAAACTGGCTTTATAATGCCTGAGATTCAACCAATTCTTTTTCGTTTGGAAAAAGCGTAAACTTATTAGTGAGCGGCTTAATTTGAGAAATATAATCCTACAAGATGAAAATCGTGTAATTTTACGTTAAAATACTTCAATAAATTCTTTGCTGTAAAATTTATTTTGAAATAGTGCTGAGCAAATATTTTTCTTTTTTTATAATATCGTGAAATTTATTAAGAAAAACACACAAAAAATTGTGAAAATAATCCAAGAAATATATCAATCAATCAAATATAAAAATCTAGATTTTCATGAGATCGAAGCTACAGTAGCACCTGAAAACGGAAAAGATATATCAATATTTGAGAAAAAAATATTCATAAATTATGAATCTTTTTAAAAATTTGTTTGTTCAGAAGGTAATATTTAATCATCCGGTTAATAATATGATAAGTAATAGAATCTTTGTAATCTACGGTGCGTGTATAATGTGCTTTGATCAAACTATTTATGTACTATAATAAGTACGGCGTATAGTTTGCGAAAAAACACATAAAAATACGAAACATGAGAATGGGATCTGCAGAAAGTAATTTATAACAGAAATAGTATTTGCCAGAATTCCATTCTTCAGCCTAAAATATTGAGTTGGCAATATTGAGGCAAAAAAATTTTAGTCATCCCAAATCTAGTAGATTCTTACGTATCAGTGAGTGCTTGTCTGGAGTCTTGTTTGGTGTAAGGGTGTGAAGGCATCTCATCAGAAGATGTTGAACTATACTTATTATAACATATTTGTAAAGCCAATTTCAAAACTACATTATTAAAATATAGATACCTACATTTCTGATTTTAAGGAACTTCGTTCAACTTATCCACATCACCTACTGTAACAATAAAAAATGATCAAGTGTTGAGTAATGAATACAATTGATAATTAAGTTAGAAATAAGAAATAAGTTTATTATTTTCGAAGATTACGAATACGGCTGCTGTTGTATGTTGACCTGCTGACCGATAGCAATACTACTCCTTTTTTTTTTCTTTTTTTTTAAGTTTTGCTTTATACACACCCAAGATTAATAAGAACTATATTTATATTTTTATTTTCAGACAGACAGGTGACGTAGGACATGAATGGTTATATAGTACCAGACTATGAGAGAACGTGGTGCTATATAGATAATATATTTCAACAGTTTGTTTACATACATGTTTTGCAAATGTTAGGCGGTGAAATAACCAAACACTCTGCATCTGAAAATTTGAAATCTCATTAAGGGCTGTTGCCAGGAATTCTTGGCTTTCACTATACCGCACCCGAATTTAAATGTCAAACAATGATGATGTGTTCATAGCATTCTGTTCAACATGAAAGTACTCACATCCCATTGGGGGTGCGGAAAACGCACTGACTTGCAGAAAGAACAGTATTGTCATGATCATCAAAGCAATCATAAAACGACAGCATTTTGTAAATATCATCGTTAAAGCAAAGGATCGAAACTGCAGAGAGCTGTAAAACACAAAGTAGAAATTTCTGACTACCATATAGATAGATCTTGGAGAAGCAACAAACCTGGAAATAGGAAAGCTATTTTTTGTACAAAACAGTCGAAGCGCCTTTATAATTTCAAGTGCAAAAATGACCATTCGATTTGGACAAATGGTTCTTCAACCTTGTGGACGATGACTCCCATACTATATCTCTATGGGCGCTCCAGAAGTAACTAATTTTGTTCGCCTATTTTACATCAAGTTGTGTAAATGGACTGAAACCTATGGGCAGGGGGATATTCACTTGACTTACACATACAGTCTCTGAATTCGTAATAGACTAAAATATGGAAAATCGGAATAAAATTATGGCCTCACCCTAACCTGGTACACATACTTCGGGGGAACCTCTCTATGACTCCCATACTATAACCCATAAATATATTTTTAATCAAAATACCAGTATTTATTAAACTGATCGCATCTTTGTGATTTTCATTTCAATACAACTTGAGACTTCTAACCCCAAACTGATTTAGTAATAATGCGCAGTATAATAACAACATTAGCAATCTTAAGCTTGCTTTTTCAAATTCCATGGTACTGTATTAACACCTAGTATTTTATCTTTCGTTAGTCTTAATCGAATAACAACTGTATGGCCTGAAAATGGTGTCAAATACAAACAAGTGATGTTCCCTTCTGTCTTGGTAATAAGTGTTGTTGTTGGTAATTAAAATTGTTAAAAAAATGGAAACGGGAGATTGTAGGAAAACAGTTTGTTGAGTTACTTTTTGTCATTTGACCACCTCGATCTCGATTTGACTCGGCCGTAACAAAGAAAATTGTTTTCGTGTTTTGTTCTTGGTGACCTGGGAAAAATATTGTTGATTGGATATTAATTGTTCGGTAATATTAAACTCGTGTGAGCAACATTATTTATTGAATAGATCAGAATGACATCAGGTATAAAAATACTTATAAAGCATTGCGATTTATTTTTCGCTCAGACATCATGATGCATAGTTGACGCTGAAGAATCCTCCTATCTGAAAGAAAGCGGAAAGTCAGATACGGAAATTATTATGAATTTATGTTGCTTGCGTTCTCAACCTCAGCCTGTAATTTTTTAGTTCCCTTTTTGCGCTTCCGTATTGTTGTTGACCCTACACAAGCCAAAACCCGCGTAATTTTGAAAACATTTTTATATAATTTAAGAAGCTAAAATTAACTAAAATACATCTTGACGTGCTGTAGCCTACAGTAGGCATGAATGTAACAAGGATACGTCACGACATATAAACTTATTTGAACCCCGATCTCCCAGCTGTTGATTTCTCTACCAAGTACTTTTTAACAAACTGAATCTCTTATGCCACTGGTGCTCACTGCCATCTAGCGGGTGACAAATTCAATACAGTGGTCGTACAAACAAAATAATTTGTCTCTTGTTTGAACTCAGTGCCAACTAACGTGTATGAAATGTTAAAAATTATTGCCATAGACAATGTTATTCAAGCGACCAAAAATCTCTAGTTATCCGAAGAAGGGAAGAACACATATTACTCATTACATTTATCGGAAACCAAGCAAAAGGTAAAAGTAAACGGATTAAAAATATTTCAAACTGGGATTAAATCCCAATTTAATTGGTGTGAAGTACACACGCCTGAATTCTCATCGATTTTAGTTTAACTTGGCTTGCATTATACAAATGTTATATTAGGCATCACAACAGATTAACTTTAAAATGAATATTGATGGAATGTAAATTTGTCTAAAATTCGACGTCTTTATTTGTTTACATCTTGAGCTTATTTCATATTGGGTTAATACTAAAAATTTGCCAACTTACAATCAGGTAATTATCTACTTGGTATCTTTTTGTGTAAGTCATATAAACAGCGAAAGAAGGAACTAAAATCTATCAAACATCAAATTTGATAATGGTTATTATTGACATTTCTTCATGTCAGAAAATACTGATTTGAATATTGAATGAGTTGGAACTTGGAATATTAAAATAATCTAATCGAGAACTCTATCCTAAGTTCTCAAAGAATCAAATTAAACTATTTTTTATTCATACTACATAAAAACCAAAGCTTGTACTTTGAGCAATCTTATCTCGCCTTGACCCATTGTCATAATTGCCGCATTGATCGTTTAACTTTAGAGAGCGGAAGTTCAAAACAAGAGATAATGAAACAAAATAAAAGAATATACAGAAACTAACAAAAGAGAATGGATTTCGAGAGATTCGGAATGGAGACTTTATTGAAGTAGACTGATGAATTCCTGCAATCGTTAGAAAAAGTTTGACCTAATATGGGGACAGCTGATGAGAGTTTTATTATTCTTGGGGACTTAGGGACTTCTCAAAATGTAAAAGAAAATTCGTATGTCGTGACTGTTCACATTTATCCTGCGTTGTTGCCTTTGAGTTATTGGATTCACAGGCGCAAATACTCGAACCTTTATTTATGGAATATTTTTTGAACGTTAGATATTCCAATGCATGACTATCAGATAACTAACTTTTTCCCAGGGTGGTGATCGGACAAAAAACGCCATAAAAATATGACATCCTGTCGTACTTCAGAAAATTTATTTGCTATAATCTTAAAATTTCATTGTTACATGATGCATTGAGGTATTGCTTTATTCATTTTTTGTTGAAAATACCAAGTTTGGGCCAAAGATTTTATTCTTCGTTCCATGCATTTGACAGTTGCAAATGAAGAAAGCCATGGTTCTTGAAACACCCAAGGTTACATTCACTCAAAAGCACAACATTTTTATTCTGCTAGGTATGATTGTAATTTTATATATCTGGCCTGGCGGAGTATGGTGGTTCTGGCGTTTGCTATACACTTCATCTTTAAATTACAGTAAGCTGTTTTGTTGTTATCAAGTAATGCAACGAATCGCATACATTGAATCGAAAAAATTCATATCTCTATAGGATTATTTGTCAAAAGGCCTGCCTGTTTTATTACAGATGGAAAGCGAAGAAATTTTCCACATGAATCTATTTTTGATGTTTTACTTTCGACACACGTCGATTTTTAACTTCTGTCATTTTATAGAGTCATACACGACTTTGGTTAGACTCAGGTATCGAAAGTTGGATTTGCATAGCACACGATCACGTACATCAAGTTTTCATAATTTTATGGTCACCGTGGACGTGATTTATGGAATATTGAAATAAACTAAGAATAAATATATTTTGGTTATATAAATATATCACTTTGTACTTTCACAAAGCAATATGATGGGGAACAAAGGGCTGATTCTGCATTCAAAATGATGAAGAATGTAAATATGGAAAATCATATTCTTCGTATACACAAATGATAAAAATAAAATCGAAAATGTAATAGTGTGTTCATACTTGTTGGTATAATAAATTATATTTACGAATTATTGACGTCTTATTTATGAACTGTTAAACCTTACATGGCTTTTATAAAAAATAATTTGATTACTGCTCATTGAAAATCACATTAAATAATGCCTCACAAGACTGTCTTATTTTTATGCAAATTAATTTAAAAAAAAGAAAGATAGATTAATGACCTGACTATTGATTCTTGTCGTTAAATTTGCAACTACCGTATATCCCGGCGAATAAGTCTACCCGGTAAATAATACGAGGCCCGTTTTTAAGCCTGAAAAATTGGGTTTTTGCATATAACCTCCCAATAAGACGGGCAGTAAAATCGCATCAACATCGGAATCTCAAATGACCATGCAACGGATCTGAGCGGTCGCCGCGTTTCCGCATTGATTAAAATTGCCTTCATCGCCTTTTCTAGTAGCGTAATATTCAATACATAACGACTATGGGAATTCAAACTGTCCTTCAATTTTAATCTAATTGTGTTCAACGTAACTCGCGATTGCGTCCTCTATATAAGAACATTACCAATCTAAAATAACACGAAAATCTGCGGACATAATAATGTGTACTTAAATTTACCTGATGGGGACGTTATGGGGGATGCTATCGCCGAAGATATTTTATGGTTCGAATCGAATAAGAAGGCGACACCAAAAAAATGAAAATTACCATACTCGCCTAATAAGACGACACCCCCCCCCCCCCCCCAAATAAAAAGAAAAAACAGATCAAACATTCGGGTCTAGAAAAGCGACTTATTCGCCGGAAAATACGGTAAGTATGTTGTTTTAAATATTTTGTATAGTCAGATTTTAGAATTTAATGAAACATACCAATGTAATGGAATTGGTCTTTATAAGATGAATTCCTACAATATTGCTATAGCTTCATTCATCAATTTTCAGTGTTATGATTCACTCTTGAATTAGGGGGAAAGCGAAAAAACATCATTTTTTCCTGTGATAACTCATAACATATTTCTATTTTCCTTTAAAAAAAAATAAAACTTCTGGTATAAAAGTGTATGGCTACCGGTACGGTCAGACGCAAAGCGACTATAACCGACTACCGGTATTTGGTAAGACGGTACGGTACCGGCATCGCGAGTGTCCAGACAACTGGGTAGTTAAGCAGCATTCTCCAATTAAATTACCTTATACACGTAAAAACAAATTTTCCGAATTTTCGTATTCAATTCTATATTCTCTTATCATTATTATAAATATATTACTTCTTGTTGAACTTGTAGCATGGAGAATTTATAGAACATTTTCATATTGAATATTGCTCAAGAAAATCAGTAGTGAGTTCGAAACCCAGGGAACACATTTGTGCGCGTAGGATTATGCCTGACAACGTTGGTCCCAAGCAGAAGCAAATTTTCTAAAAATAAAAACGCGTGACAACGATGGGCCACGAGGCGGACCATCGTTGTCAACCTTTTTATTTTCTTTTTATTCAATTTTTTTTTTTTAATTTTTTTGTTTTTCAATTTTTTTTTTTCGTTTTTATTTATTTTTTTTTAATTTTAATTTTTTTTTTCATTTTTTTTTTAATTATTTTTATGTTTTTTTACAACAATTTTTTTATTTTCGGTTTTTTATTTTATTTTTTATTTTCAATTTTACGCGTGACAACGATGGGCCACCATATATATCCCATGAATATACCGGTATTTATTAAACTGATCGCATATTTGTGATTTTGTTACGACTTGAGACTATACTAACCTCTAAATTGATTCAGTAATAAGGCGCAGTATAATAACAACATAGACAATCTTCAGCTTGATTTTATAAAACTTTCATAGTACTGTATTAACACCAAGTATCTTATCTTCCTATTAGTCTTTATCGAATAACAATAGATTACCCTAGGAAATAGTGTCAAATCCTAACACGTGACGTACTCTTTTTGTCTTTCGTAATACAGTGTTGTTGTTGTTGGTAATTAAAATTGATAAAGACTGGACACGGGAACTCGTATGAATACAGTTAGTTGAGATACTTATTGCCATTTGACCACCTCGATCTCGCTTTGACTCGGCCATAAAAAGGAAAATTGTTTCCGTGTTTTGTTCTTAGTAACCTGGGAAGAGATTTGTTGATTGAATATTAATTGTTCGGTAATGTTAAACTCGTGTGAGCAACATTATTTATTGAATAGATCAGAATGACATCAGTTATAAATATACTTATAAAAGCAATCCGATTTATTTTTCGTTCTGACATCTTATTGCAAAGTTGACGCTGAACAATCCGCCTATCTGGAAGAAAGCAAGTTAGTTGCGGAAATTGTTATAAAATTATGTTTCTTGCGGGCTCAACCTCAAACTGCAGACTTTTGGTCCTCAACCCAAAATGGGATGTATTCAATTTTTGAAAGTCCCTATTGTCGTCGACCCAAGGAAATATAAGCTAAAACCCGCGTATTCCGAGCTAAAATTAATTGAACAAAATTAAATAAAAACAACCATCTTTGATGTGCTGTACAGTAGTGATGGATATTGATAAGGATACGTCACTACATATGAACTTATTGGAACACCGATTATTCAGCTGTTCATTTATCCACCAAGTACTTTTTAAACAAACTGAATCTTATATACCACTGGTGCTCACTGCCATCTAGCGGGTGACAGATTTAATACAGTGGTTGCACAAATAAACAATCTGTCTCTTGTTTGAAAAACTTTGAACTCAGTGCCAACTAACGCGTATGAAATGTACAAAAACAATTTCATATTGCCATCAAAAATGTTATTCAAGCGTCCAAAAATCTCTAATTATCCGATAGTGAAGAATACTCATTACATATGCCGAAAACCAAGTAGAAGTTAAAAAGTGTGCACGGATTAAAAATAATTTCCAACGGGATTAAACACAAAGTTAATTGGTATGAAGTACGCCTAAATATATATATATATTATAACATATTGAGTATAAACAAATTCGAAACTAAAAAATATATTTACCTAAACTTCCTATTTTAATGAACTCCGTTTTTATCCACATCATTAACTGTAATATTAAACAAGAGAACTATGGTCAAATATATGGACACTTAGAATAAAACAAAATATATTATCATCATTTCTCCGATAACCATAGGATACCCGTACCCTACGCCTTCGGTACGGTATTCTGCACGAATCTGAACAGTGAAACAGCTACATGGCTACGGTAACTGACTTACTAGTACTTGGGTACACAGGGGCTGTGATAGCTCTTCCATGTCCTGTGGTAATGATGTATGTTGTTTACATTACAACTGTAACGAAAAGATGAGAGCGTAATTCACAGAGGTAGCCTACCGTACGGTACCATACCAGTACCTGTTGCTGTACTGTCGGCCTGCTATTCGATCGTGGAACGGTTCTTCTCTGGCATATAAAAACTCAATTCAATTTGCTCTTATCAAAATTAACAAATACGGTAGGCTAAATTTGAAGAGAAAACCTACATTACTGCAATAGTAGGATCGCGAAAGGAATAAGTAAATTTCACTGTGGTACGTTAACTTACCGCAGTACCGTATCGGCCAGACGCTTCTTCTTTGTAAAACCAACTTATTCGAGTTATCACTGTATTATAACAGCAGATACCACAGTCTACAAATATATTCACACCAAGCTAAGCAGTGCAGTGCGGTTTACCGTTTACCGTACCTTTAGTTACCATCACTGGTAACCTAAAAAAACTTACAATTTTTGAGCAACGATTTCAGCCTTCACGCCGACGTTCGATAGCCTTCTGGAGAAATCAAACTTCAACCACTGAAAATTTCAAAGCAATTGGTCCAGTATTCGAAGAGAAAAGCGATTTTAGAATGATGGTGACGAAGAATAATAACAATAAGAAGAGTGCCAGCATAAAATGCAAAACGATCGTTATGTCCCCTAAAGTTAGGCTTACCATACGTCCCGCTTTAGGCGGGACAGTCCCTCTTTTCAGCGTTTTGTCCCGCCGTCCCGATAAGTCAGCCAAAAGTCCCGCTTTTCCAGCATAATACACAAACATGTTCTCGTTACTGTTGTTTATGTGTAGCGCAGCGCTAGCCTACTTATTGAAGGTGAATGTGTTCGTTTCCCGCTGATTCCCATTGATGGCAGACGTATCGCATGTAAAACCAATACTAATTCGTCTAAATTCGAATTATTTGTACCGGTATCGTTAACTTCAATTCCTTCCTATTTTTCGAACTGAACGCGATATTTGGAAGAGAATATGCGCAGGAAATTTTCGATAACAATATGGCCAATAAAGACAGCCGCGACAGCTTTAAATGTAGGAATGTAGGCCTATGTAGTAAAATCGGAAAATGTGAAGTTACAAAATCACAGCTAAGGGCTCGTTGTCTTCCGAGGCGTCCCGATTTGAAGTCACAAAAATATGGTAATCCACTAATCCTACCTAAAGTGTTCAATAAGAATCGAGGTTTGAGTATTGAATACAACTGTATACATTTTATGAGTATGCGTGACTTAGTCAATGAACGAAATTATTATTTTTGAAGATTACAAATATGGTGCCGTGCTAGTTTGGCCATTAATTAAGAATGCAACTCATTTTTCAATATATACTAGTTCGCTTATCAATTGCATGCCCACAAAAGAGCCAGTCACCTTACTGAGGACGGGAAATATATATTCATTGATATATATTCATGCTTTTAACATAATTAGGGCTGAAATGAACGAACATTTGTACCGGGAAGTTATAAGATGCTTATAACCTGCCAATCAAAATATAATAATGATGGGTATTCCATATATAACATTCTAGTAAATAAAAAACAAATTTCCTCCCATTTGGGGTCCACTTGGAGGTCTCTTGAGCTTCATTGCACTGACGTCCAGAAAGAATAATATTGTCCTGAACATCAAAGCTATCAGTAATTAGCATTAGCAGTATTTTGTATTTATCACCATTAGATCGAAAAATTTAAAACACTTTGTAAAAATTTCCTATCACCACATAGCGGCTTTTAACAGACAGCCATCCTGCGAATAGTAAAAACCGCGATTTGTCGTAACCATGGGTGCTTGAATGTCTTCTCGTGGGACAATAATGATGATACTATTTATATTTACTTTTTCATTCTTGTAGCAGGTGCCACAATAATGAGGATTCTACCCTAATTATATATAAGTCCCTGTTACTATATTTCAGGATTGAGTAACCTTTACCGTAAAAGTCTGGAAATTTGAGACTGTATATCGGTTCAATCAACTTGAAAGGGATTTTTGTAAACCCCTCACTTTGACTTAAAATTTATTGTTTTGCATGCGATGTGAATAGCATATACAAATTTGAATTCACTAAACAGTCGGAGTGCACTTCTCATAACAAGTAAAAAAATGATTACTGGTTCCTGAGCGAAGATTCACGAACTTTGTGGACGATGACTCTCATACTATATTCGGACCTCCTGAAGTATGCGCACCTAGATGGCGCACAACCTGAACTCAGGTTGTGTACCAGATTAGAGTTCAGATTGTGCGACATCTTGGTGCGCATAACTTAGGAGCACCCTATTTTCACCATAAAAAAAACGGTGTTTATTAAAATACTCTGCACCTTCTGGCTTTTACGTTTTTCAATGCTATTAAACCCAGAATTAATTCAGAAAGACTGCGCAGATATTAACAGAATAAGCAATCTTCAGCTTGATTTGTCGATAACTTTCGAAGTACTTTAAAAACATAAAGTTTTTTACTAAGAGTGTTTATCGTCAAAGGAACAACTGCATACTTTGGGAAATAGTGTTAAATTATAACAAGTACTTTGATTTGTACTCTTTTTGTCTAATAATACAGCGTTGTTGTCGGTAGTTAAAATTTATATGTAATTGGAGCTTGTGCGGATACAATGTATGAATCCATTTCGATCTTTATTGGCTTGGCCGTAACAAAGAAAATTGTTTCCGTGTTTCGTTCTGAGTGACCTGATAGAGATTTGTTGATTGGATATTAATTGTTCTGTAATGTTAAACTCGTGTGAGCCCCTTTGTGTAAAAAATAGATCATAATGGCACCAGTTATCTGAAATTGAAGAAAATACTCATAACAGAAATACGATTAATTTTTCCCTTCGACATCTTAATGTATTGTCAGCACTGAACAAAAATTCTCTCTAGAAGAAATCAAGTTAGATACGGAGCTGGCGGGATCATTTTTGGCAGACTGAACCTTAGACAGCAGGCCTTTTGTACCTAATCCAAAATGGAGTGCATCCAACTCCGTAAAACTAATTTATTTCCCTATCCAAAATAGAATAAATAATTAGGCCACGTTAATTAAACCACAACTATCTCTGGTGTACTTTACAGTACTGATAAATATTGATGGGGATACTTCATTACTGGGAAGCCCGGGTCTTTGTACTGTTGACAACTCCATCAAGTACTATTTGAACACAATGAGTCTCATATGGCACTAGTTCTCACTTCTATCTAGCGAGTGAAAAATTCAAGACAGTGATCGCACAAAAAATAATTTGTCTCTTTATTGAAAACAATGTCAACCAACGTGTATAAAATGCATGAAACTATTCACTATTATAAATAGAATTACTGGTTATCTCACAGGGAGGAAGACTCATTATATTTGTCTTATATTCAAACAGAAAGTGCACTTCTTTTTGTTTTGAGAAAACCGCGTAATTTGTGAGTGAGCGGTGTAATAACGAAATTCTAATCTTACGAAAAGAAAAGCATAAACGTTTGATGAATGAACTCTTTACTGTTAAATCATTTCAAAATAGTGCTCGGAAAATGAATAAATCCGTTTTTTGTTTTGTTTATAAAATTGTGAAAATATTATAAAAACACAAAAGATTCTCAGAGATGTTACGAGAATGATGTCGGTAAAGCCTAGCAACAAAGAAAAATTATTTTGAAATTGCATTCAGTGGAATCACAGTTTTAAATACAAGTGCCGTATCAAAACGACAAGTGGGATTATCAAATTTTATTTATTTAATGATTAAAACATTCTCTGTTACATTGTTATCTCAAATCAAAAGTTATAAAATATATTAATAATTGACAATAACAGAAAAATATAAAAATCTGAATTTTCTTGTGAACAAAGATGCAATCCCATCTTAAAATGGAAAAAGATATCAATATTTGAGGAACGGATGATGGAAAACTTATTCATATTCACTTTGGACCTTATCAGATATTTGTTTGTACAGAATTTATTATTATTTAATTGGCAATGTTAAATATATATATCAAACTAATAGATTCTTTGTGCATGCAAATGTGGTTTAAGCGGACTATTTATTTCCAATAGTCAGTGGTGCACATAATCAGCGGGAAAACTTGATGAAAACATGAGGTGAAAATATGCAAAAAGCAATTTATAATAAATTTAGTATTTGCTCGAATTTAACTCTTTGAAGTAAAATTTTTGATTCGCATTGGTTGGTTATTCAATAGGTAGGCAATGCTGAGTCAGAGAGATTCTAGTCATTCCGAATCTAGTAGCTTCTTACGTATCAGAGGCTGCTTGTCCGGAGACTTGTTTGGAGTGAAGTTTTTTTTTGCCATAAGACAATATATATAATGATATATAATTGAAGTTGAATTAATGCTTCCTAACTGAAAGATTATCGTGTAATTATTATTATAATATATCGGGTAGTGCCTAATTCAGAACTACATTAAAACATAGATACCTACATTTCTGATTTTCGATGGAGTTCGTTCCAGTCGTCCACATCATTAACTGTAATATTCAGAATAATTAGGTACTTAGTATCGAATACAATTGTATACATTATGTTTGGTGAGCTTGTGTGATTTAGTGAATATTATTAAATGAAACTATTATTTTTAAGATAAAGAATCGTTCTGCTATGTTGACCAATAGTAATGCGACTCCTTGTTTAATTTTATATTGCTCACACAAGTTAGACAAAAATAAAATACATGTATATTCTTACATACTAGTTTGCTTATCATATGAATGCCTCCAAACGAGACATAGCGGCCTCCACGAGGACATCAAATTATTGATATTCATGCTTTGCACATGATACGGGCTGAAATAACCGAACACGTTGTGCCAGGAAATTAGTAAAGGGTCTATCACCGGGCAATCAAATTAAAATAATGATGGGTATTGCAGTTATAACATTCTGTTAATAAATATCAAAACACTTACATCCAGATGGGGGTCTCCGAAGCGGCATCGCACAGACTTGTAGAAAGAACTGTATTGCCATGAACATCAGAGCAATCAGAAAACTATATTTTGTATTTATCATCGTTAAAACAAAGAATCAAGAACTACGAGAAGCTGTGAAAACGTAATGTAAAAATTTCTGATTACTATACAGGCTTTTGGAATACAGCCAATCTGCAAATAATAAATACCGCGACTTGTCGTAACCATGGGTGCTTGCAGAATGTCTTCACGTGAGACAATAATGAAGGACACTATATATATTTACTTCTGAAATCTTGTAGCAGTTACTATACATAATAAAGATACTACCCTAATTATAAGTTCTTGTTACTTTGTTTTAAGATTGAGTAACCTTCTTGCGTTACAGTTTAGAATGTAAGCCTCCAGAGCGGCCCATTCAACTTGAATTTTATGAATCTCACTGCTTTGAACTTGAAATTAATCGTTTTGCATGAGATATGATAAGTATATAAAAATTTGATTTTACTGAATGGGCGAATTGCATTTCTCATAACAAGTTCAAATAGAAATATTCTTTGCTAATCAATGTTCTGTGTACCTTGCGAATGATGACTGTCATACCATATTCACCATTTTAATGGTCCTTTACGCGAATAATAAAAAAAAGGTCAAAAATATAAAAATGAAGTAAAAACATTTTTCTTCAATCACGATGTTTTTATTGAAATACTCTGCATCTTCTGGCTTTTACGTTTCAAACAATACAATTCTATTAACCTCAGAATAAATTCAGAAATAATGCGCGGTATAATAACAGCGTATTCGGCCTGGTTTGAAAATAAACTAACGTGAAGTACCTTTCTGAGAATCTTCATCTTCACGTTTCAAATAAACAACTGATTACCCTGTGAAATAGTGTCAAATTCTAACAAGTGCTTTTAGTTGTACTTTTTTTGTCTTTCATAATACAGCATGGTTGTTGGTGGTCAAAACCGATAAGAACGAATACAGTTTGTCGAGTTACTTTTTGTCATTATATCCACCTCGATATCGCTTTGACTTGACCGTAACAAAGAAAATCTTTTCCGTGTTTTGTTCTTAGTGACCTGGGAAGAGGTTGATTGATTGAACCTTAATTGGTCGGTAATTAAAAACTCATGCGAGCTACTTTGTGTAAAAACAGATCAAAATGACATCGGATATGTGAGACAGATATAAATATCTAAAAATCTGAAAAAAAAAATCAAATCAAATACAGAACGAAAAAAAAATAATGAATGTACTCCCCCCCCCCTCCCCATAAAAAAAATAAATAAATAAAATAAATAAATACAAAAAGAGTCAAAACTCGACTAACTCCTGAAGGATTATTTGAATACATACATGTCCAGAAACTGAAATATCATGTTCAATTCAACGATTAATGAAACAACAATAAAATTTGACGTGCTGCACAAAATTGTTAAATAGTGATAAGGATACGTGATTACATATTCACTTGAAACCTGGTCGACTTCTCCACCCAGTACGTTTTGGACTCACCAATCTTATATGCAACTTGTGGTCACTGCCATCTAGTGGCGACAAATTCAAACTGTATTCGCACTAATAACTTCTTTCCTAAACACAGTGCCAACTAACGTATAAACGTACCGAACAAAAATATCTGGTTATTCTACAGCAAGAATATTCTGTTTACTTTACTCGAAAACCAAATAGAAGATAAATGTGTAAACGGATTAAAAATATTTCCAAATGGAATTAAAATCTGATTTAATTGGTGTGAAGTGTACACACCTGAATTCTCATCGATTTTGTTTGAATTAGCTTGCATTATACAAATGCTATTTGACGCATCACATTTAGAAATAGAATAACTTTCAAATTATTATTGATTGAATGTGAATTTGTCTGAAATTCGAATTGTTTATTTGTTTCCTTCTTGATCTTATTTCAGGTTTGGTTAACACTAAAGGTTTGCCAACGTACAATCAGTCAGTTAATTACTTTTTTCTGAGCCAGATCAATGGTAAAATAAATCACTAAAATATATGAAACATCAAACTTGATAATACTTATTACTGAAATTTATCAACGTATGTAACTTGTAATTTAACTTTTGAATGAGTTAGAATTTTGAAATAACCTATTCGAGATCTCCAGCCTGCGAACAATCAAACTAAAATATTCTCGCAATCATACATTTTAAATATATCGGTTAATTAGCCGAGTACGTTCACCTGGTAAATTCATGGATATGTAAGTGATTAATTCAAATAGTTTAGACATACAAAGACTATATTTGGATAAATAGGCTGAGCCCAAATTTTCGGTTTTCGCTGAAAAATTACATTAGTTGTTTGAATTTGAGCAATCTTGCCGCCATAACCCGTGGTCACTGTCTCGTCTCTTATAGTCGGAAACAATAATTGCCGCATTGATCGCTCAACTTTAGAAGATAGCGGAAGTTTAGAACAAGAGAAGTCTGGAAACGGAAGATAGTGAAACAAAAGAATATGCGGAAACTAAAAAGACGATCGAATTTCAAGAAGATCGGAGCGGAGGCTTCATGGAAGTAGATTGATGGATTCGTGTTGTCGATAAAATGGTTTGACCTAAATTTTAGAACAGCTGATTACAGTTTTATTCCCCTTGGGGACCAACCGAATGATCAAAAAGTAAAATATAAACTGTTTGCCGCGGCTATCCACATTTATCCTGTGTTGGTGCTTTTGCGTTTTATGTATGGTCACAGACAATGATTGTGCGTATTTCATAAACCACTCGAACTTAATCCACATCGCATATTATGTGGTATTTCTCAACTTCAGATATTCAAATGTATATCTATCTGATAATCAACTCTGCCCCGGAGTGTTAGCCGGACGAAAGAACGCGTTTCTCTACATGAATAAGCTGTCTTATCGGGTTTGTCATGTCATAATAAATATGACATCCTGTTGTACTCCACAAAGTCATCCATCTGCTATAATTTTGTACTTGAGTTTGTGATGATACATTATGGTTTATTCATTCTTTATCAAGAATACCAATTTCGGTTAAACAGTGTTGCCCCTCGTTTCCATGTAGTCAATCGTGGGCCTAAAACACTCATTCAAAAACATTTTTATTCTACATAGTATGATTGCAATTTTCAAGTTTCCATGGTAAACTATAGTGGTTCCAGTAGTTAACAAACTCACATTAGGAAGAAATCTTGTTGAAAATTTCATCTTTACATAAATTTAAGTTGTTCTGACGTAATCAAGTAATTTCATCTGGGAATGCCATTTGGGATGCAACGTATCGAATAAACCAAGTCTGAAAATTACTATATATGACTATTTAATACTATGAGCATAAGGCCTGTTTTCTTTAAGATGAAAACGACGAAATTATGCATATGAATTTATATTTTTGACAGGGTGTAAGATTTGGTAATATATTCATTACGGGGTATTACAGTTCATTGAACAAATAATCAATAAAATCGTCTGAAACAAAGTAGAAAATAAAATACTAAACAGATTAGCAGCGGGTTTAAATAGGATTAAAAAGAATTTAAATAGGTGTGAAGAACGCAAGCCAAAATTCTCACCGATTTTCTTTCAATTAACATATATATTAGTTCACCTATGCAAATACATAATATAAAAACATAATGATAAACAGCGATTAAAATTTAATCATTCTTCAAAATTGTATTTTAGAATATGATTATTTCCACTACCTTTTTTTTCTGCTTGTTTTGTAATGGAATTTTCACGAAACCTTTGCAATAATTGTTCATTTGCGTAGTTTGTGTTGTATAGGTCGATTTTTTAGTGTGGAGTATCACTGTATTAAGATCAGCTAGGTTCCAGCAACACAGCATCTCCATCATTAGTCTTCTTCTCCTTGCGTTAAATTCGAAAATATCTTACATTTTCCAATCAATGTTTTTCTGAAATTTATATTTTCCCCCGTGGAAGCACTTTAAATTTCAATATTGTTGTATAGCTGGAGTGAATTTCAAACAACAAATTTTGCAGGCGTCAAATTTTGATGTCCATAATATGACTTTTTCTTCATGATGCAAATATTTTCCAGATTGTGTGATGTAAACTATGAATTCTGGTTCTAAAGTGATCACAAATTATTTAGATATGTTCCAGCAAATCAACGTCTATGACAGGGTTAAACTTTTAAAAAAGATATATTTTTTTTTGCCATTCACATTGTAATACGCAGGCACTTTGTCGAATTTTAAAATCATTTCCGCTTTGTTTTGTTAGTCTGAATAACTCCTTTAAATTCAGAGATAAACATAATTGCCGTTTCCGATATGAACGTCTTCTAGTCATGCGAGATACATCGAGAACAATAGGAGCTAGAACGAACAAAGGAATGCATCAGTCGTCGGGACGGACGCGACGGGATTTTCATAATAACCGCTCTTGCATAAAGAAAATATAACTTTGTTTTATTTGTTTTGGGCTTCAGATACGCAATGTGGATGTCCGACGAATGTCGTTCCAATTATGTCTCTTACCATATTATAATACGATTTTAATTTAAAAGTTTTGGAAAGCTTTTATAAAGAAAAGTACAACATGTGTCTCGCATTTCAGTGTTGTTCAGAAGTTTAAGCCGATGAGACTGGATGTGTAATGATATATTTTTCATTCTATTTCATATGAAAACCTCAATGAAAGATGCTTTTTGTAAGACCGAACGATGTTCCTATTTTTAGTATTATTTATAAACAATATGAGTAAAGTTATAAACAAATTATACGACTTCAGCAGACGAGGAATACGAAGACAAATTCAATTACATGAGAGAACTACGGTTGATGACCCACAGACTCCGTCTACAAATTCGGTAATAGACAACTCCCTACCAGTCGAAGTTGATTCTGAGTCCCATTGTTTTGCGTCGCGGGAGAGAAACGCCAGTGACGCAGGCGACGCAATGACGTCGCTCTCGTTGCAGTATTTAAACATACGGGATTCCGACAGCGCATCAATTCAAAGAAATTCAATCTTAGGTGACGTAGGACCGTTAAGAACAACTATGGAAGGGGAAAATCAATCAGAAAACGAATCGTTAGCTTGGTGTAGATTATTGTACAACAGAAGTTATTCGTCGTCAACCAATACTTCGTCTTCGCCCGGATCATACGTAACAAGAAAATCGTCAAGGATCAGTAAGCGACTAGCAAGAAAGAGCATCGCGTCAAAAAGACTTCAAAGGTAATAAATAGTACATCAATGTTTAACTAATACTTCAAATCTAAAAACTTTTGTAGGCTGAATATTTTATGATTTTTGAAGATTTTTGCATAAGTATATTCGAAAGTAAATCTAAATTATTGGGTAAAAGAGTAAAATTACCAATTTTTACATACAAATGTATATAATTTTCTAGATTGAAAATTGAAGACGATGACGTTTTTTCGGATTCCCCTTCAAGTACAGAAAACCACATTTACACGTCAATCCACCCTTCGCCCCCGAGTCGTGTTACGCAGCAAATCGATTCCGGACATTGCTCAAACAGTCCGACTGACAGCTGTCGCTCTGAAGGAACTTTTTCAAAGCGAGGTAAGAGAGGTCACCTGTCTTTTTTATATTTTCTTTGTCAGTGTTCCCCAAGCACAGTGTTACCATGAATAACCAGCATATAGTTATTATAACTTATAAATGGCCGGGCTTGATAGTCCATCAGTTTTTATTTTCACTAATGTTTCAACTGAGTCTTTCCGATCCTTTCTCAAATGACATCTTAATGGATCGTTTATCCGAACCACTCATTAGGGAACCGTTTGATGAGATATTATTTAATAAAAAGTAATTTGATTACGAAATTCTGTGTTGCGGCGATCGTAAATTATTGCAATTAAAATATTATATTAATTATTCCTGGAAAGTGAGTTCGACAGGCTAACTAAAAACTTAGTTGTTGAAAAGCAAGACTGTATGTATGACGCACTGAGGTGGATAGGAAAGAACCTGATTCATGTTTCAAACAACGTGAATAGTTAGTATGTTTTCATTTGATTGAACAATGCCGTCAAATCGGTTAAAGTTTTCCGCGAAACAAATCGCTTTACTACACGGTACAAATATGATGCTTGATAGATTGATATTTTGCGTATAAATGGTTGCCACATTTCGACTTGAATATGTATAAACTAGGAACTATTTACGTGACACATCACATAAAGTCGTTATTCTGCGAAGGCGACGATTAACAAAGTCGTTCTGTGATTGTTCATGACGACCTTATTAAGATATCCGCATGTAAACACTGATTTTATTTAAATAAATAAAGAGTGGACGATTAGCAACGCGAATTAATGGAGATTAATATGCATCCCTGTAGAGAAGAGACCTGGTTACCTAATCCCATTCTGGAAAAGTTATTGTTATAGTTAGGATTTAAGGATTCATGGTTAATTTAACATATTGTGCAATGTTGCTTGCTACCTAATGACATAGTTTAAATACTTTATCACAGTTAGAGGGGAAAAGTTAGTTATTTACGACAGTTTAATTAGTCCCGTAAACGCCATCCAGTGTCGTTATTAATGCGTAATCAAAATTTTTAGATGGAAAATTCTATAGTTATGAACATATATTTAGAACTTTGACGTTGGCAATAAACATTTCGTTGTATTAATAACATTTTAGGCGTACGAGTGTCTTGCACAAGTTATACTGTCTCAGAGCTGAACCGACATTGTCGCAATAAGCCAGGGGAATATTCTACCATGTTATCTCAGTTTGGGTAAAAATTATATCGGGTTTCGGCTATCAGTGCAGAGTTCAGTTTCACGAGTTCAGGAAAGATTTGAAATAATGTTTAAGGGCAGGAAATACTAAAGTAGCCGTAAAGCCTATGGTTATGGCTGAGTTGAATTTGCTTCGAGCCTGTTCGTGAGACTATCTCGAAAATCCATAAAGTAAACAATTGTTATCATCGTCGTCAGCTACTTTAATAGCGTCCTCGAGTACTTTCCGTTTTAAACGTCGCCGAGAAGTACAACCCTTTACTTGTTCGTTTTAGAGTGACATAGGTCGTCAGGCCAACTCAAGATCATACATAAAACTTGTGTCTGAGCCGCATCCCTTGCTTAGGCACATGTGTTTCAGTAATACACTTTAGCTTCAGTAAGAGCCTACTCCATAAGTAACTTCAAATGAGTCGTTTCAACAATGTTGTTATTATTTGAGGCAACTGTTGTTGGGTAGAGTTCGTTGTAACAGAGTAACATAAGTTTAAAATTTTACCTTAACTTAGTATTTGAAACTTTTATAAAAAATTGTCTCGTAATAAGTCTCTATTTTCATGTACAATAAACGCCACACGAGGAAAGTTGACAAAAAAATGTAATTGTTCTCTTTGTTTGTATCAGAAAGTGGTTATCTTTGTAGTTATATATATGATTATGTATACATAATATGTAATGCAATTATAATAACTAATGTAACAAGGCCTCGAACGTTATGATGCTAGGTAAGAATATGAAAATTACATATTTTGTATCCAGGTTAAAATTTTGTTTAATTAAAGATATTTATGTACAGATGTTTCATTGTCGTTTCCTGATATATTACTCTAGTAATAATGCGATAAACATTTTGACTGTTACTTCTGTAAACTGTTACATACTGAGACTACAAAACATCTCATGAAAATTAGAAGAAAAAATGCGCTAGGCTAGAAAACTGGCTAGCGTTTGAGTTTAGCGGTGTTCCGAACAAAGTGGTAATTTGCTCACGCATCTATAGATACATGCATAAGGAATTAACAAAATGTAACTTTTCTATGAACGGCTGGTTCGTGTGGCAAGTTTTCTAATTCAGCGTAATTAGCTTTAATTAGTGGCAATTGTTATCAAACAAACGACTTACACGAAATACGTCTGTTTTCCGTGGCCCGTCGAATAGGACTGCATTATAATAGCAGGTGTTTCAGACTTGTCTGAGCCCCGGAACCGTACTTTTTGAAGAAAAAAAATATGTCCGTATAAATACCTCGTTCGCATTGTGCAAACATTTAATTTGCAATTTCATAACAATGATCGATATTCATGTAGATGTTTGTAATGTGCATTTAGGTCAACTCAAACTTGTGATATGTGGAAGCGAGCGCCGTCTTACGGTTACAGTTTTGGAATTGAAAGGATTAGAGCCGATATCCAACAGACAAGGAAGATCGGTTTATATAAGGGTGAGTGTAAATTCATCAGCATAACTTTTGATAATTTTAAGTATTCCAAATCTGAAATTTTCATTGTCCCGAATTTCTTATTCATTGTTCTTACAGCTTTCTCTGTCTCCTGATGCATACGAAAATGAGAGATACAAAACTACCGTAAACGAGATCACTGGACACACTGTAAATTTCCATGAGACTTTTACTTTGTAAGTATATTTGTGATAGCCGAGTTTCTTTTAAGACGATATCGAGATTTGATAAATATGAAGAAAATAATTATTCAATGTGTTTGCTCAGACGACAAGTCTATCTATGTAAACAGAATTTTGGTTTCGTGGGTCGCGCTCTCTGCGTTTTTGTGGTATTATGTCTCTGACTAACCTATACTGTGTCAATATGCTACGCACTAAAAACAGTCCAAGAATATGAATATTTGTATCAACTAATATTAGGATCAAGATATTTTATGTTACTGTGTATTTGGGAAGATCCCAACTCAAAATTTGCAACAAAAGTTGAATAATTTGACCTGAAACTGATTTCTCAATTTCTTTTTATAGTCAACTACCAAATGAAACCACAAGTAGGCGACTACTGATTTCAGCATGGCAACGATTCGAACACAGAGAGAACTCCGAATTCATTGGTTGTATGAGTTTCAGCGTCAGAAAGTTGAAATTTCAGCAGAAGGTAATGGTCCTTTATTCACGTTTTATTCAAGTATGTTCACTCTATCTTCATTCAGTCTGTCAGTCATTTCTGAATAAGTCGACAATTGTAATTGAGGATGACAAATTGCTTTTTGAAATGTGAAAAGTCAAGAAATATTTATTTTTCTATTGTCAGAGAAAATGACACTATGATATTATTTTATTACAACATATTAAAGTAATAAATGTATTGCCAGTATACTCACAATAACATTTTGTTTTGTTAATCATATAAAGTTGTAATCTTTTCCTATCCCAGGTTATACATGGATGGTATCAATTACTGGGTGAAATTCTAGGTAGAAGAAAACATTTGGCAGCAAGGACGATGCCAGAAAATAGTATGTAACATATCTCTTTTTCGAATCATTACAATTTGATTTACAGCTTGTTGTTTAATGCTCATTCTTATAAACTTAGTTTTTTAATTTCACAATTTAATTTTTAGATACAAATCAAGGTATCAGGAAAGCTCACAAAAGAGATTTAAAACACAGACATGGCGTCAATATGACAAGAAGCAAATCAACTCTCTGTTCAAAACTGCGGCCTCTGGCAGAACATCAGCTCAATGCGAGAGCGAATGACAACGCTATTGATGCTTATTACAAGGTACGAATGTCATCATAATATCTATAAAACAGGCATTTTCAAAGTAATGTCTAATGACCGATACATACTTTTGGGGTAGTTTTTGTGGTCCAGCATGGACGAAAGCATAATGATCGTTAGATAACAAATTTATAGTAATTAATATCATTTAAATATAATTTGCAATAATGGATTGAATAATTAGCCTAATTACGACGCTAGTTCACGAGGTAATCTTTTATTTCGTCAGAATCTTTTCAATTTTGATGGTTCACCTAAAGAAACAAAAAGACCGCTCAGGAGAGTGACAGGTATGTGACGTACTTGATAAATTAAGGCTTCAAATTCAAACAGGTTTTCATAGTGACGTCAAAAATCTATTTGTCAAATTTCTAGGCCAAGAAAACGAAAACGTGAGGAGCCAACAACGAGACGTAAACGTTGTACGTCGCAAGAAAGAGATTCGTACAAGAAACAGTCCAGCTTTACGTAGATATCTTTCAGAAACTGGGAGAAACGAGAGAAACAGGAAGAGGGAAAATTCTATCGCCCCTGTTTCCCGCCCATCACACCAGAGCCGGACACCCAAACGAAGAGGCGCTAGAGACCTGTCAAATTCACCAAATTTTGTAATGGGTCCCGCTTTTGTCAGATCTCACCGTACAAAATCAGCGAGAATAATTTCTAAACGCCAATCCGAACTGAAACTCAAGCCTAGAGACCAACAAGCAGAAAGTAACAACAGCACCTTTCGAATTCTATACTCCGATGAACTCGAATGCCAATCTTCGTCCAGCAATTTTCGTCCAATTTCAATTTCCAGTCAAGATGACGTCAGCAGTACGTCAACACAGGGTGAGTGAGTTTATTGTTTTGGAATAATCAACCATAATGCCCGTGTATATCCACTAACATTCGAGTACAGACCATATATGACAAAAATATTGTAGGGGAATATTTAAATTGCAAGACTCGAGTTGACCCGCGAAGGCTCGAACGCAAAAACGAACTCGATTCGCAGCAGTTTGGTAACAAAAATAAAATAGACCAGAAAAATACTTGTATTGCGTTCCAATATTGAGTTTATCGTACACGTTCCCTTTTGGGAATATGTGAAATGTCCCCCGTATTTCCCCCGCTAGCCAATAACGATTCAAAACATATTTGGAAAATCCTAACAATTTTGAAAATGTATGGGTGCAGTATGTACGCATTTCACGTTTCGAATTCGTATTTGAATACGCGCCAGTTCGACTTTAGGTCGATCTATTTTTAGACAAGCCCGGATCCCGTAATACATCATAGCTAACACGAATTGTGATATATCAGACCAGCCTATCATTCGTTTGATTTTTCTATTGATTAATTAGATATCTCGTATTGATCCCGGGCTTATTCTGTGAAAAAATACAGCGCACATTTATAGTAAATTAACCGAAAAACGGCCGCCGGCATTTCAATCGGAAATTAGTTTAATTAGCATTTCTCGAGTGTTCGAAATCAAAGCGCTTATATTTTTACACGAAAGAAAGCTCGACTGTCGGACGCATGTACGAAACATAGTTTCCAGCATGCATTAGTTTTTAGGAAACGAAAAAATATAAGTGTAGTTTTTAATCAGATTATCAAAAATAGTGAAAAACATCTTTTTAGTTTTGTTCAATATGGAATTGTATTTAGAAAAAAAGTGAACCGGTAGTATCGGAAAAGTTACTCATTTCGCAATGATTGCATGTTTCTGATTTTGGGTATCAGATATTGTACCGTATTGTGGTATTACTGTATCAATACTGTGATTTGCCCAAAAGTGATTGCAATTTATGGATTAGCGACAGATAAACTTTTAAAAAGGAAATCTTAAGAATAACAATTACGTATACAATTTCGCAATGTTAATTACATACTGCTAGTACTTAAGATAGGTGATGCCAGTGTAAATATATATAGTAAGCTATTACACAGATGAGCTCTTGATAGTTAGGTCCAGAAAAAAAACTACTTCAGATTTGAGCTTTCTGTTGGGAGATAATCAGTAGGAATTCTCTTGTGAGGTAAACGAATGCTGAATTGTTTATATAGCAATAAACTGTGTTTCACGCCCACGCTCCGACAAAGGCTTTAGACAAGAAACACAATTATAGCACCGTATGCTTTTTTCTTTACTACCAATATTTTAATCAGCGGGATAACCACATCAGACAACTCTCTCCAATTTACGCTTAATATAGTTCTGTTTGGCAAAATATGATATACCATAATGGGTTATTTCCGCGTTTAATTTTTAATATCGTTGCGTTGCGTTCTGGTAATTTTCCCTTATTATATAAGCGGCTTAGCGGTGTTTGCTGTTGCGATAAAATACGATAAATTATCTGCTGTGCTCCCTGGTGTAATCTAAAATTAGTCTTTTCATAACAATAATATTTGGATATGGGTTTCTCCTAAGGCTAAATAACGACATAGGACTCAATTTATGCACGAGGCTTCCATAAAACGACCGCTAGGGATTATTGTAAAGGTAGAGTCGACTATGTTTGGTAGTAAAGTAATTTCCTGAACGGAAAATTGTGTAAACCATATAGTTGACGGTGTCGTGTCTTGGTGACGCACAAAATATAGCGAATGGCTTCGTATTGTTTTAGTTGCGATGAAGGCTTCGTGAAGTGATTGAATTGACATACGTTGGCTATTTTTATCAAAAAGGCAACTCATTCATTGTATAGAACTAAAAGAGGAAGGTCGAGGGTACATTTGCAACATTCAAGTCGATTCACGGTACTGCAATGACACAATTGCATGCGATTGTATTGACTTAACACTGCATTGTTGAGTAAGGATGGGGGCAAACGCTATTCAATTGTAGTATCGGTTCAGATTCAGACCCATAGATTGAGCCGGCGTATTGTTCGGAGCGATGCTGTTGAATATTTTTTAAATATCTAACCAAAAAAGTTTTCACCAGAAAAGATTAGGATAGTATTAAACAGCATGTTGCATGCTTTAATTTCACGTTTAAGAAATCGATTATGCTAAATATTTCGAAGAAAGGTTGATTACAGGGCTATTATGAAATGTCGATTCATGTATAGTTTATTGAAATAAGAACCAGTTAAAGACATCCCAAATGGCATACCGTGATTTGCATGGTTTTAGATATATACACATTAGTTGCAAAGGTAGAAAAAAAGGAATTTAATATGTTATTTCTTTAAACTGAAGAACTAATATGATAGAATGAACTGGGTTTGTAGATATCAAGATGACATTTTTCATTATATTGTAAAGCATAACGGTTTGACGATTAATTTTGTGTCAACCCGATTGAAGATGTTTTTTTCAATTACAACGTTTCTGTCTTGGTTTTGGTGAATAATAGGCGGAAATGAACATAATGTCTATTAATTGTTCGATTGAGAATATTCAATTGTGATGTTTCGCTCTATTGACGCATATATACTCATATGCAATTTTGACGCCAGCTTTTCATCTTTGCTGGCAGTAAGAGCACAATCTCTAATAATTATTTTCAATTTCACAGATTTAAAAACGTTGAAAACTGTTACCCAACTTGAACCTGTAAATTGCAAAACAGAAAAAATTATTGGTAATGTTTCTGGATATCTGAGCATTCCAAGAAAAGAAGAATCGAGTCAAAGCGATAATATGCCTGCAATTCAGTCGGACATGATGTATGTTGATCCCGCTACTTTGGAATTTGATTCTGCAATGTTGGAACATGGACTCACCTTGTCTAGAACGGGAAGAGTTCGAGCAAAAAAGCAACACCTAAGAATGGCGGCTTATTTGGAGTCACAAAAGGCAGCAAACGCTACAGATGGTACGTTGTATTTTTTGAATGAGAATTTTCCATTTTTTGTAAATTGAAAAAATGTGTCAAATATTGGGATTAGTTTTATTGCTAGTGTATTTTCGATGACAGAAAATTATGCAAATAAATCCCCAGTCGATATAATCATTTTATCAATTAGCAACCAACATCATAGTGTCCATGAAATTTGTTTTCAATTTAAATGATGTCCGGCTATATTTTCAAGCCTATATTGATCGGACAGACGTAGACTAGTACGCGTCATTAACCAAAACAATTATTGCGGGGAATTAATGAATTACTTACATGAAAATATATGTTAAATCATAACGGGTATTAAAACATTAACATCATACATATTTGGTCTCGCGTTAAAGGTAAATGGGAGTTAATAGACGCGTCATACATCGACACACAATAAAAAAATTTCAGAGGTTAGATCGGGTTTTATGAGCGTTAAGTATGGCGTCATCCTATTTCCGTAGTTACGTGAAACCGAATTCTCATAATAAGGTATGTGAGATTAATTTCCCCTCTGGAATCGGCCATGGTTATAAAACATAACAATATATGGAAGTTTTGAGTCAATCAACGACCACTACTTATATTTACTGAATCATGAAGCATTCTTGCGTTACGTCACATTCCAAATACTGCTTGTTTTAGTTATTATAACAATTAATAATATAATATATAATTGCCACTTTGAATTGAACATCAATAAGTCTGGAATGAAAGTTTTTAATTGATAAGATACGTGTGCGAAAATGGAACACGCATTCTATTCCAAAAAACTGCCCATTACTAACGACGCACTTTCTAAAACTTATATTCACGCGCGATTTGTCTTTTGATCGGGGTATTTATCTGTCTCACTCGATAATTTTCATTGTTTACATTCATTTGTATTCGTTTATACATCAAAATAACATTTACTGTAACACCGCAATGCAAATATAACTAGGTGGAATAAAAAAAATAATATTAGCGCCTTGATCTTGCTATATTTAAATATTGAACCGATTCAATTGCCAATACTAGTACGTGCAGTAAGGAAAAGTGGCTGGTCTTTTTTAGCTTAACCCGGAAGGAAGCCAAAAAAACGTTGCGCAATTGGAACAGTATCTCTCATTATTACCATATAGATTTCTAGCTGAAAACTCAATTTATTTGTTTTATTGATTTTTTGAAGACGAAAGAGAATATCTCAACCTATCTAACACTGACTTGGAAACTGAAAACAACAATAATATCGAAACGCGCAGGTGGAAGAGAATATCTACCAAGGTCGACGAGGACCGAGGTTACTGTAGTGAACCCGAATTTGACGAAGACGAAGTTGTTGAATTATTTAAAGTTCAGAAAAATTCGAACGAGATGGCTCCCGTTTTTTCACCTCCTCCGACTATACTTCATTCCACACACACCATGCTGGAAAAGTTTGATCATCTTGATAACTTGGATACACTCAAAACCCAAGTTGAACTTTTAACATTGAACGATGTGTCACGTGCACCCCATGGTGACGACACAATGCCCAAAAAACGAAGACGACCATCGTTCCTGATCGCTCTTCTACAACCATTCAGAGGAAATGCAGAGGTATGTGTAATACACAATATTTTTGGCAGATTGTTCTAAAATTAAAACTAAATATAGTAAAAACGGATTGCATACTATTCCTTTCAATGAAATATTTTGATAAGTGAAAAGCGATAAATGTAATTGTGACCGTCCGATTTCATTGTTTCATTGGATTTTAAATATCTTTATCATTCTGATTATCATTTTATGTTTACAGAAGTCATTCATGGATGCAACTTTTTCAAACAAGATTAAATCAACCTCATTTGACGACATCGCCGCTGATCTTATTCCTCTATTGGAGAAATCGTCTCCCTGTTGCCAGAAAATTCCTTTCATTACTCCTCAAGATACCGCAAATTTCTTTTCAAAATCTCAACCAATATTTGGCTCATCCCAAAGTTTGTGTTCGGAACGAAGTTATCGCATTCGACGGGAAAAATCAGCAATGGAACGTTTCCGCAAAATGAGAAAGAATAAGTTTTTCAAAACGAAAATTTCATCGTCTAGTGATGAAGATAGTAAAAACTTAATAACTGAAATCGCAATCGAAATAGAATCTCCAAGAAAACAGCGTTCAAATTCGGCGAATGAAGAATCAACTCGTATGCATATGGAGGCCGCAAATGTCTCACCTACTTCAATGACATTGAATCGACTACCGAGATCGAGAAAGTTGGGAGACGAAGCCGGAAGTTATGTTCATATCACGAGAAGAAATATGGAATGTAAATCAGCTGATATTTATTCCCTGAGAGATAATTCATCGAAAAATCATACCAATGACGATTCAGAAGAAGTCAATAGGAAAAGTAATGCATTGTGAGTATTTATAACTTGCTATCTTTTATGGAATTATATCTTTTCATGCCATTATATTGCAATTCAAAGACCAAATATCTTTTCCGATTTACATAAATTGGGAACTTGACTGCTGTTTCGGTACCTTTGTTTTTCTATTCAATTGAACATGAATCTATTTATATGTATAGTACATATAATATGGGTGTTTATAAAGAAACATTTATTATACAGGGGAACTCTTATGACTTGGTTCCAGAGGAAGTCACCAGAAAGCAGAGACTCTTCCCCGTTTGGACACAGGAGTGCCAGCATTTCTGGAAGACCTTCGTCAACGTTGTCGCGAAGATCGAGATCTTTCTCACGGAATGACACGTAAGTTATAGCTCATTGAAGATTTTTATCAATCCAATAACCTATTGATGTATTTATGTCAAATTAGGCGTTGTGACTGTAATTGTATTGAAATGTTTTTATTAATGTTACAATTATTTTTAAACTTTATTTTTTTATTTAGATTGTCAGTCAATAGAGAAAAGAGAGCTGATTCAGATGAAACTGGTGATGTTGTACTGAGAAGAAATTCTTTTACAAGTGGAAGAAGATCAATGTCAAAAAGATCATTTCGCCAATCTAAACGATCGATGTAAGCATTTAGTTAAGCATTTTTTAGTAGTAAGCATTTTTTCAGTAGTAAGCATTTTTTAGTGAGATAAATCGACACGTAAGGCTAATTTTCAGCAACAGATCAATTAAAAATGTTACTAATAAGCGAAGGCAATTTGCCAATGTTCATGCTTCATTTATATACATATTCCCTTTTTTAAATTGAAATTATAAATTCCTTTCCAGAATGGACGAAAATGCGAAACCCGCTGATATGACCTTAGAAGAAATGATGAAAAATAAAGGTATGTATGATTTGAAATTTTTATACACTTCATAATAATAATTTTCGATTTGAATGTATTTGGCTTATTTCTAAAAACATCATTTAACTCAACATATATCACAAGTGGATATTGATTTTCCAGTGTTCACTACAAAGGGGGGAGTATACAACCAGCAGTAAGCCGCATTGTATCAACCAACAAGACAATTCACAAACAAATTCTAATTTTAAAAGTATTAAAATATTTATATTCACTTTTTCAGTTGCAATGCAGGCTTTCCGTGACTACCTAAAATCAGAATACAGTGAGGAGAATTTAGATTTCTGGCTAGATTGTGAAGCATACAAAACAATGAAGTCATCAAAGCAAATGAAAATGGCGTTTAAAATTTTTTCCCAATATCTCGCCAGATCTGCTCCAAGAGAGGTATGATGAATTATTTTTTTAATTCGGGAACACTTCCCGAATCACTGATTATCACTTAAGAGTTTGTAAAAAAAAGATTGTAAAATGGTATATTTGAATTGAATGCATAATTTCCCTTTATGTTATATATATAATTTCGAATAGTACAAGTCATTATGCGTAAGTGGTATTCAAATACATCAGTGTATTTATAGTTTATATCAGCCGTCGATGAAACAAATTACTTATGAATTAAATTTTCTAATTTGACGTTTAAAAATGTTATTTGGCGACTGGTATTGGTTTTAATTCAAAATCGATTCTTTTGCCTGAATTATAATTACATTCTAATATATATATATAATCTGCACAAATTTATGCTTTTTGATAAAAATTTTAATTATCCTAACTAAATTCCCTTTATATTTAGATCAACATTGATTTTGAAACTCGGGCTAGAACAGAGGAGAGGCTGAAAAATCCGGATAAAGAAACGTTCGTTGAACCACAAAACTGTATTTACAGCTTAATGAAATGCGATTCATTCCGTAGATTTCTCGCTTCGGAAAAATTTTCAAAGCTACAGCCGCTTATTTCGAGCGACAAAAACGGCTTTGAAAATCGTATGAATACGCTAAAAATCGGTTTATGAATGGATCAAAAAAGAAGAAACCGTCACGTTAAATGACGCTTTCCACTAAATACCATGACAGAGACATGGTCGAGAACATTGCTGAGAAAGTATGTTGCCGGAAGTAACTGCAAGACAAAGCAGTAAAGGCTGATACACATGTATTTGTGTAAGAGTCAGTGAGGTATGATCAAAACTGTCAGCAAAACTATTTTAAATATGCTTGCCAAACTGCTTTTGAATGACTACCGGGCAGGAATCTGAAGTAGCAATTTTGCAAAATTGCATCTTTCGTTAAATGCAATTTTCGCAACCTCATCGAATTGTATAGGCCAAGGTGTTTTGCCAAATCTGGCCACTTCTAACATTTTTATTTATATATTTCTCTTGCATAGCTGTCCACTGTGTTTTATTATTATTTTTGTCTCCCGCAAACAGTCATGCTAAACAATTCAGTATGGGATCAAAATTTCCATTTATGTGTAAAAAGAAGACGCATTACTCAGTCGTGCGTGGAATTGAAATTTATGTGAAATTGCACCACTTTAGGAAAATAATATTGTACCATACTCGATTCATTCGAATTTGAATTCCTGCAATTTTTCAAAAATGCAAAATTGCTGCAGAAAATCAAAACTCAAATATTTCGCACGGTTGCATGTTTTAAAACTTTTCGTCCGTCGACATGAAAATCGAAACCGCACATTTATAAAAGTGACTAAAAATTATTTATCGCAAGCAAAAAATTCCGTGCTCAATTTGCATTGTTTTTACAACTCGTAGAGCGGCAAGTTGTTTTCGGAAATCATCAAAATTGATCGATTACTGTTCAGTTCATATGTTATATTATATTGACCAGTTCAAATTTTTTTAAAAATAATTATTATTTGAAATCAAGCATGAAAATCCTTGCTAGAATTGTTTCTTATTCACCTCACATATAGTCATTCGTGCTTTTGTCCAACATTGCGTTTATACGTTATCAATATTTCCATTTGCATTACTCGAAACTCATTTATCGCATCGGGAGGTCTGTGTGAAATTATTTGTTATATGACCCATGATCGATGACGTAACAATACCATCATGACGTTTTACCAGCGACTGATATTTTTGACGATTTAACACATATCACTGCCGATTATCATCGCAACTTTTTTGCTTTATTTTTGTTTATTATATTATTTACTTTGTATTTTCTCCATTTTCAGATATTTTATTTAAATTTCGTTCCAAAAACTTATTTATATAAATAAAACAACCCTTACATTGTTCGTTTTGTGATAAATTGAACTACATTCGCAGACTAGCAGCATAATCTCAGCGTCCTCTTCGTAAGCGTAGTCTAATACTGATTTCACTGATTGTTCAATGTTATGAAAGATAATATACTGTGAGAGAATGGCACTAATAGAGGGTTGTAATTTAGCCTTTATTTCATGAAGAAATTCCATTTCAAGTTACTTTGTGGTACAGATAGCAGACCGGTCACACAACTCCAAAGGATGAACACACCAATAACTCCCATCGCTTCGACTTAAAGTTACTCTCTATGAAATGCCGGTAGCTTTGTTGTAAAGAGGGGCATTGTAATCAACTCTAACAAAAACGCCACCAAAAGAAATTATTGTATTTGGAATCGTTTTAAATACGTAAATCCGAACCGCCATTGAGTGCCAGTAGTTTTTCTATATTGAGGTAATCCATTTCCAAGCATATACGAGATTGTGAGGCTATAGTACAGAGGTGGCCAACCTGCATTCGACTGCGATCGACTAAAATCTTTTTAGCAATTTTTAGAGTATGTTATTGAATTCACTCAACATCAGACGTGATCGACTACTCGAGACGTGGCGATTGACTGGTCGATCGCGATCAATGTGTTGGCCACCCCTGCAATAGTAAATTATGAACAAAGACAAATGCTTCTGGCATCATTTAAAATAGGTTTAGACCGCGGTGTGCCTAGAAATACGGTTTTTTCCACGTAATGCCGGTAACGGTCACAGCAGGACTATCTCAAGTGGAAATGAATGAATTATATTTGTTTCTATAATATCAATTCACATGAATATGGACTACGAGAACATCCTACAACAAATTTCGTTTCGCAAAACGTTTCATTATTCAAATACAGTTGTCTTATACTGTTAATTTATGATAATCCTGCTCTGAATTTAGGTACCACCACATTTTCAGTCACCGATTTCGAAAAGCTCTACATTTATGTGAAAGAGGTTAATCCATGAATAACGCTGCATTCTAATTAAAAAACATCATAAATCCGGAAATCTGAATATATATTTTGAATTAAAATAATGTGAAATCAATATCTTTAATTTTCTCAAACTCTGGCAACAGTTTATTGTAATTGGTCCGGGATTTTCCTGCGACCAATGTAACTGCAAGCGGTAGGCATATGCAAAGATTGTTTCAATTATACCATTCAATAGCCCGTCAATTCGTCACAGCCGCGACAGTAACCAAGGGACAAACTTTCTGCCTATAGAAAATACAACTTATATATAACTTAGAAGTAACAGAAAGTTATCAGTGTTTCAGATGAAACTCATATTCTAGTCACAAAATTATTTGTCATTCTTACTCTTCCGAGCAAGAATATTACACAACAATAATCCAGAACTCCGCTTTAGTTTGTTGACAGTTCATACATAGGTGAGCAAGACTTACTAGGAGAAAATTATGTGATAAAAATTTGCAATGGGTGTTCGCAACAAGTAAATTTTGGTGACCAAAACTTTTCTTGGGTTTTTTATAATGTATATTGAAAAGGGACATTGTAAACGTGAATGTTTGAAAATTCCAATACCAACCGACCTTGTGAATAGGTTTCGTTCATCATATGCGATGAGCCTGCAAATGTGTCATTTCTAGAGCCGATTTTTTGACTCGTTTCGTGGCGTTGTATCAATGCATCGAGGCAATAAAACAATTTCAAATAGGATATGCCTATTACCTGTTTAAATTTGAATGGCATTCGTTACTACCATCGATGATTTAGTAAAATTTGAGAACTTATACTGGCTTGTATTCCTAGAGTTATTCATATGTCGTGTAGAATACCCTATCATGTGAAAAATTGTAAAATTAATATATCCTGAGTTGCTGTGAACTTGATAAAATTAGAAGGTCGAAACTAGAAAATCACCAACTATGTTTCGCAGAAAGTTCTGAATCAGCTGTTCGACACGAAAATTGCAATCCAGACGTAAACGTCTGAGTCAGTTTCTGTATCCTATAATAATTAATTGCTGTATGCTGGAAATAATTGTTTGTCTGCGAGGAAAACCTCTACAAACAAAAAAAATTGGGTATTCAAATGATATTTTCATGTATAATTCAACTTTTTTTTAAAAAAATACTGATATCGTAGATTCGACCCTTTCTGTATGAGAGGTAAGGCTATGTAATTGTATGTATCTTTATTTCCCTCAATAAATATCAAATCACACAATAAATTGAGAGATTAGAGATAAAACGACTGTAAAATACATGTAGAATTTCTGCGTCAATGTGACTTTTCATTGAAAATCACGATTTTCGATCCCACTGAGAAGTGGCAATGGTTCATGTTTTGTTATTATGCAAATATTGAAAAAGGAATTGTTTATAAATGTTAATATTGTTCAATTAGTCTGTCGCGGCACATTTTATCAGATATTTGTTTAATACTGCCTTTCAAAAATTTACCACTTATTATTGTCATAAGTGAAATCTGGCAACTTGTACGTACGTAGGCTAATGGTCCTTACAAATTGTTTGGGAGTCTGATTGAGCCAAGTTTCTTGACAAAGTAGGTTAGACCTGCAGCATTTTATCTCTTCAAATAAGTATGTAACAATCATATATTATACACTTGTGAAAAGCCGCAATACTGCAACGGAAGACATTCTGAAATTTTGGCTCGCACTTTGGTGAATTTCATGTCGGTATTTCGTGGAAAAACGTTCTTTTGATTGATTTGAATATGTATGTATGAAAATGGAAACATGGCATGATTACGATGTCTGTCACTAATAACCGAGAGCTATTTTTTAAAGATCGGATGATGTTATGTTTACCGCTGATCCGCTGGCACAAAATGTCTCCATGTCACTCCCTCGAACACACGCTCAAAGGTATATTGACTGCCAATATATTTTTTATTGAGTGTCCTCTAAAATCTTTACTTTGAAGAAGATTCCTGGCCTGGTCATAAGTAGCCCATTCAGAAATATGAAACTGTCATAGTTAGAAAATAGCAATCTATTTGGAAGAAGGTTCAAAATTTCAAAGGCAAGGGTCTCTATAATAGTCACACTATGTGAGCTAGCGAATTGATCTAACCAACCATATCATATAATTGCGTTATATTTATTTGACTTAAGCTATAAACCAAGGCAACAGCAAAGGCAAATAAAAAAAACGACGCAAAGAGGTGACTGGAAGCATCTGGCGCTCATCAACAGCATAAACCTAAAAGGACACACACATAAATAATTCTTGCGCCAGTTTAATTGCATTTTATTATTATTATTTGGGATATTTGTACACTTTATCGGATATGCCAATTTATGAAATGGTCCTACATTTGGCATCTTCGATTGAAGAGTTCTTTCCGTTCCGTCGTACATGAGATCACTTTGCCATTTATATTGATCTAAAATGCTCTAGATTTGGGAAGCTATAAATAAATAATTTATAAAGCAAAATATTATCATCAATTTGATTTGTTTCATATTCTATTTCTATGAGCGATATATTTGATATCTAATATATTTGACGACCTATTTTTGACTCGACAGCATTACTGAAATATAAGGTTAAATTCAATACATAAATATAAATAATATATACTCCATTATATCATCATAGTTGTAAGCAACATAGCTGCAACCATTTAGATGAAATTTAACACAAAAAAGCTTATATGACGTTTCGTTGAATTTTAAAGTCAACTATTGTGGCACAAGTCAACAATTCAAAACAGAAAAACATATATATATCGTTACACGGCAGTACGAGACGCATGCGTTTTGTGAATGGACTGTGTGACTGATGAACTGCACTAAGTTTTAACGTTATACTATTATTCATATTTAATGATGTCATTTGTCAAAAAAACGTTTCGTCTGGACATGTTGTCATGGCCAGTTTCATTGCTGTTGGATCGCGCATATTACGTAGAATAATTATTCTTGCGTGTCAACTTGTATTGAGCGAAACAAAATTGCCAAATTAGGTTCTTTATCAAGTTTAAACTTCTATAGGATTCAGAATTTCTGCTTAAATATAAAAGACAGCATGTCGGTTAAAATAGAGATAAATAAGGTTGCCGTTGGCGAATAACAATTACTCATGATAAAAACAACCCAGCGAATGGCTGACTAATTTACAACATTCAGTTAGTTGCTACATGTCGTTGAATTTGACTATTTAATTAATTTAATATTTATTGCCTGTCTGGTACGATTTCAGAGTCTATTTAATGATTGATGTTTCAAAGAAATTAATGCTTAATACAATTGACATTAAAAATATCTTGCCAGAAAATAGAAGCAGACAGTTGCAAGATACCACATGTTATTGCACAGCGGCGTGACCAGGTATTTTTAAATGGGGTCCGTCGCGGACTAACTTATTAACCAGACTCAAATGCAAAGTAAAGTGTTTACCGTATATGCGACCTAAAACTTGCCTTGGTCCCTACACATACGTGTATTTTGTTTATATTTTGTATCAGCAGATTGCACGAAGTATTCGCACAACATTCCGGTACCGAAACAATACTATGTTTAAAAACACAATTTAGAGATACAATTATTAGGTTACGTCAGAAAAACGTGTTTAGTTTCAAAATATATCAATCGAAATGCAACTCGAAACAACTAGGTCAATGTCAATTTTCTTTAAATAATGATCCCAATAATAACTATAATTATCGTCTGTTTTGCTTTCGACGTTTTGCGGAACAATTAGAATAACGATCAGTACTACGTGTCACGTAGTGTATATTATCTCGTTAGGGGTTAGGCAGGTTGGCATAGGTTGTATGATCTCAATCGACATTTGAAAGGATTCCTCTGTGGGCGGATTACACTTGAATATGAGTTGAATATACTCGATTTTCATAAATACAAGAATTCAGTAATGCATTCACCAAATGTTGTTCTGGCATGGATGAATCGTGGAAACTGAAACGCCATAACTCGAGTTCAGATTCCTCCTAATTAAGAATTAGAACATGTGATGTGAATGAAAGTATTGCTTATTCTCGGTTATATTCAACAAGACAATATTGAAATTTTAATATATCAGAAGAATCCAAACAACTAAAATGTGACTTCAAGAGATTACCCAATTATAGCATCCGAAACAAGACGTTTATTGCTTCGTTAACACTTTTAATATGAACGCTATACGGGCGTTTCTATATATGGCGAACTATTCATATATGTATATAGAATTAGAAATAAACGTAATTATTACTGCGTCAACTGACAATGACATGGTTTATGAATAACAACTGGACATGTCATGAGTTGAATTGAAACAATGCATATTTTTCTATATACGGTTGAAGTGGAATGTACTGTATACTTTTTCGAATATTAAATTGGTTATACTCATTTTTATGTTACTTGAATAAAAGATTAGTCTGAAAGTACTCTGTTTTGGCTGTTTGGACAAAATGCTAGAGACGTATATTCAACTTATTAAAGCTATAAGGTCAATAGATTTTAATTAATAGCCGATCATCGATTTGGGGCATCCAATTTTTCATCTGCAACATAATATATTCGGCTACACTCATAATTCGACCAGAACTTATTTTATACCAGGAAATGCACCGAAACATGCAAATTGCATCCGAAAGTACAGAATAGATATTACCTAATATTACGCTGCAGGGAATTATTCGAAACGTTGTAAAGACGGTCGAAAGAGAATCGCTGCTGCCGCGGCGCCTAACGCACACAATCTGGTGCTGTGATATGCAATTCATTTTACTGACTATGCAAATCCATCCAACGACAGTTTGTTTTGAATAGGTCAAACATAACAAAGAATTGCAATTTAGCATCGACGCGAATTGTTTACATAAAGTATGGAAATTGCTTGAGCATATTTCTCTAAATAACCATACGGTTTCAGAGCCGAAGGACTATGGTTTAATACTGCTTTCTAGTTATTCGGGTATCAACAAATTTAATCACGTGTACATGAATTCCTTTTTACTAAGCCCACCTCAGTTTTATTTTTTGCCTATCCCGACCAAACAAATCGACATAACGGAAAAGTGTAGTGCACGTATTCTCTTGTCTTTTTACATCAAGGCGCTTTCATATTTATGGACAGTAAATTTCCTTCCATTTCATTTCCAAACGAAAAACTGAGAAAGGAAAAAAAATAATTGTTGCAGGTGATTCAGATAGTGCTCTACCTAGATTCTGATAACGAACTTGATTGCGGACCGTACACATTTATTTGAAACTTTGATGTATACTCAAAACTCTGTGAGCTTTGAATCTATTGAACTGGATTGGATTATTAAATTGCGTGAAGTTCCCCCTTTTTAATAAAAAGTAGAATCAAATGTTTTTGCATTAAATAAGCGCAAGTAACACATATATAGATTTTGACGACACTGATGCATTCCCAGGGAATCCCAGCTACAAAAAGTGTCCCTACCCCGCAGGGAAACTAAACAAAAATAAACTTGATGATTCATGTCAATAAACTCGTCTTATGACTACATTTACCAATTTTAAGATCTGTGTCATGTGGTTACTATTTAAGGATAATGAATAAAAATAGATTGAGGACATAAGTGGAAAAAGAAAACTATACATTACACATCATGATTTAAGTGGTATGAATAATTATCAAATTGTTTCTTTTTCTGTCGATTCAAATACAATGATGAGCAAGGACATGATAGTATTAATTAAATAATAGATCTGAATTTTAATATAAAATAATTCAAATTATTCAGTCAGATTTTGTTCTCATTTTCGTTCTGTGTGAATCCTTGGCCTTTGAATATTATTTCTAAACAGCACTCTTCGGGTATTTTGGAGCGTTTTTTCATCATTATGATGGCAATTATTATTGCTAAAATTATTATTACTAATTCTTCTTGATAAAAAAGTAGACGGTTTTTAGACGGAGATCTCCTCAGCAAGGTTAAATGTATGCGAATATTCAATTTTGGAGTAAAAGCTTGTTCATATATCACCTAATTTTTTGCAATTTATATCAAAATATTTGCAATAATTTGATTCTTGAAATAATTTACATGAAGATAACTTTTGAAATGGTCGAAATTTTCTGGTCGAGCATGACCTACCAAATTTACACCACTCTGGGTGAAGTGCATGGCATGGCGCCCAAATTTGATGCCACTAACCCGTGACGCCATGCAACATGAAGTCTCATTCCCAGGACATATTGTTATCTGATAGCGAAATGCAAATTAGGGACGGGAAGCTTCAATTTGTGGATAAAGGCTATGTGATTTGGAGCGTATATGCATCAGAATTAGAACAATGTCAAAAGTTTGAGATTCATAGATCCGATATCTCTTTGATTATTCTCTTTCAATAACTTTTCACAGAATCTGAAAATCTATTACGGAGCCCTCCCAGCGTCCAGCTGTGAGGTTGAAAACATCGGTCAGAGAATTGGAGCGTGTGCTCATCTGTTATTGCAATCTGCCACGAAGTTAACACAAACTTTGAAGCGGTTCTTTGTTTCAATGCGAGGTAACCAACCGTGCTTCTCCCTAATTATTCGGCCCTAATTTGCCAAGATTATTTAAAAAATATGCCCGTTGAACTTTCCCAACTTCGTGCCGCTAAATACAAAAGAATTTGTTGAACGCATGCCGCGATAAGCACGTTGATTCGTTAACCTTTTTTTCTAATGTTGAGTATAAAACCAAATTGTGAAATTTCTGTTTCTAGTTACAAGGTTCGATTTTGGTGAGTCTGCTACTGGTACTTTTTCACTTGTTTAATAAGGCACTTTTGGACCTAGGGAAACATTGATACTTGAGATGATACTACCGGTAGATACACATAAGAATATAAATTTCATAATTTAATGTGACAAAAAGGTAAGTTTTATTGAAAGCGGGGGAAAACACTATCATTTTTATATAGTGAGACTATGATATTCAGTTTTTAGATAACGCATGATTGCCACCAGGTAAACTCATATTAACACCGGCTGTGCTTTATTTATTATCAACATTCAGTTTTTAGGTTGGACGGTTAAAATGTGTAGAATCAATTTGTTATGCTGTTCTACCCTTTTTAACATTTCAGATTTATAGCGATTCGCAGATTCGGCTTCCAATCACTTCTGATACAATTGATATACTTATTCCTATTTTTTGCTTTAGAATTAATGATTTACAAATATGGCAACGTTGGATAGAGCATTTGTGCGTGCATCAAAGTCAAGGGCAACATTACCTGGTCGAGTTGATTCAATTTTTCAGCCTGCAAGATTGCATTGTGCTAAATGCAGACGAGAGAATAAATGCAGGTCACAAACAAGGTAAGGAGAAACACACTTATTATGTAACATTACTCGCATCAACAAGTCCGATCTTCAATATGGTAGCACAAGTCATGGTATCTTACATATCACGAAAGGTGTGTCCACATATCTATTAGTTTCGGCCATTTGCGAATAAAAAAAACTTGGGTGGGCGTTGATTTAGAAATCCTATTTATCAGAGCGAGAATCGTCGAATAATTCGAGCAGATTGTTTGCAGCCGTTATTTTGTTCGTAAGGTTAACTTTGGGTTGAAATTCAGTTAAACATTCTTAAATGCTCCTAATTTCATATTTGGATAATTTGTTCAGGGTGTAAGGTCTGAATAAACCCCGAAACACATCGTCATACGATTGTAATTTTACACGCAATTTATAATAATTGAATATACAGCCAGAATCACACATGAAATAAAGTACCAATCACAGTTGGCGGCTTATATTTGAAGCTGTGTGGAAAATGCTGCTTCAGCAATTTCCGATAAAAATGTTTATACAATTGATTTGCACAGTGTTTGTTTTTACTAAACAGAACTTACTACAATTGCGTGTAGGCCTGTTCTTCGTTTTTACAAAAATGGTAATAGAGGGATACGTGAAACGATGGTTGGATATCGGCCAGAGTAGCGAAATCGAATACTAATTAAATAAATAAGTCTTTGAAAATATCGATGCATTCTATAGCAAAAACTTGGTAGCCAGGGGAATTAGGCTAATAGTAGTAAAATTTTAATTTTTATACTGTTCAAAACCTTAAAAATGTCCTAAAATTTGTATCGTCATGGTTCATTATTAAGCACCACTTAAAATATTTGGGGTATACGGAAATGGCAATTAACAACATTATCACCTCCTCGGACATACCACCAGTATAATTGTTATAATAATTATACTATTATCACAACTCGTAATCGTTTACGAATATGATATTTTAGATGGGCGAAAATGCATTTACTGCCTGTATCGGACGACAAACAAATAGGAGAAGTTTGCACTTCCATGCAAGAGGTAATCTTATTCTATTATATTATGAAAGCACGTATGCAATATGACTGGACAAAAGACGTCAATTTTTTAGCTCTGAAGTTAAGTTAAAATGCTGATAATACTTACTTGATCCGTTCGATAAAATGATTCAACCACCATGGCGCCATAAAGACGTCTTCCCTTTTGTGACCACATAAAGCGATTACCCCATGTCTTGTATAAATTATGTTTTTTTGTTTGTTCTATAATTGAGTGTTTTTATTGGATTTTAGTTAGTCCATTTGCTGGCTGTATTATTAATAATACAACAAATTATTTTAATATTTTATAATCTTTTAGAGTGTGGAGAACGTGCCAATGATCCGACCAACACATTGCCGGCGTACTTCTGAAGGTAATGCTGCATAATTTATTTCTCGCGCAAGAGAAAGATTCGTTAATAACTTGATTGGTTATTGTTGTGAACATCTTTTGCAAATTATTTTACAATGTTATAATCCGTTTTAATTTCTGTTGCGTACTTGGTTAGAACTGTTCTTTTATAAGACTCTTGGACCTTACTGAATTGATCTTATAGCTAGAAAGGGACAAGAATGAGGAATGAGCAGTAATTGAAAATTTATTAGCGTGTCGGGCGGGCCGGGTCTTACTTACGCAAGAAAGATAACCCGAGTTTGTACAAGGGTAACTAGCTATACAGTTAGTTAGATAGATAAAGCCCTTACCTTTCCTGGTTGCAATTTGAATAAAGTTTCGTGCATTGTTTAGAACAAATTTATGAAAATGCTCAATTTAAAAGCGCTAATTTCAGTCTATTTTCTAATTTTTAGCGTTTTCAAACAACAATGGCCGTATTATAAAAATAGCAAGAAGACGTTCAACGAAAACAAAACCTGGCAACGCTGTTACTTCAACAACCGATATATCCAAAGTAGCAAAAATCGTCAATTCCAGTGACGTCATCAACTCAAGACGTGGTGAACATTTTATATATTTATCGTTTATCTACGGCATAAACTTGGCCAATCAGATAATTTATATCGATTTTGAATGCTCTCCTAACCTAGTTCCAAGCATTGTTATTCTATTGTTTTTACATCCTATACAAAAAGATTTAATTTTATCGAATTATTAAATACTGGCCGAAGGGTATTATTTGTTGCGATTTATGAATTCCGTTTCTCTAAACGGATAATAACATTTTCTTTTCGTTTGACAGTCAGTGCGGGGGGAGAATCGTTTGTACGAGCGAGAAGAGAAAATTCTGCTCATTTGATCAAAAGCGCAGAACTTCGAAGGACAGGCGCATTTCGTTTGGGTCGGAATTCCCACAGACCAATATCTGGAATTACGGAAGTCGGAAATAGAAGGCCTTCAGTTGCGGTGTTACGCAAAGAGAGTCTCACCAGTGATAAAATGAATAATCTTGTGCGTGCAATTCATACTCGGAGAAGTTCAGGATTAGCCATTTCTGTGAAATGGAATGAAATTTCAACTTCGAGAATACGCGAGGATTCGTATGAAGAAAGGTCGATGTTCTGCAGACAAAATCATGGTAAGATTGGATAACATTTCCAAATACGTTGAAGTTTTTTTGGAAACAAGTTGAATTGAAAAATAAATCTTTTTATGTCTGCGAATGCTATCCATTTGAATTCAAAATAAAATGTTCGTTTTTTGCACAAATGAAATGAAAATAATTTTTTAAACTGATTATCCCAATGCAAAGTGGTAGAAACTCAAAAATAACGAAAATGTTAAATTAGGTTTTCGTCAAAAATATAATAATTACTCTGTTTCGCTTGTAATTCGTACACTCACATATTCAACATAAACTCAAAATATAATACAATAAATACAATTTTTATTCTAGTTATTTGTACAATTTGATAAGACTAATTAAGAAATAGGAAATGGACTCATTTATTAATGTTTATACTATTTACTTCCCAGTAACATGCAAAATGTTTTGGTACGAATGAGCCTGTCAACAAACCAAGTTTTGAGTGAAGATCTATTTAGAGTCATGAATTATATTTTACGATTAATAATTCAGCCAATTTATAAAAATCAAGATAAATTTTTATTTAATTAACATAAGCTGTTCCAGACATTACATTCAGTCTTATCTGCCAAACTGTTGCAATTTTCTTTCGTGGAATGACATTAATTTTCAGTACCTTTAATTCAACGAAAATGGCTTGAACTTATCCGGTAGTACTAATTAACAGAACAATAAAGCTGTAATAACGTTCAATTTAGCTGATAACATTACAATTAACGTCGGCAAAATCCTTATCTTGTTAGATGCTAGATGTTAAATTACCTCATGATATCGGTCACACCTTATAACCCTTTGAAGAGCGAAACCGACGCGCTTATTCAGTTCTTATCATAATTATCCTCAATGCATGACAATAGGGGGCACTGAAATCGTTTCAAATCGCCGATAACGCGACCCGTGAGGTTTCTAAGCAAATTCAACGAAAAAGTTGTTTATTTTAGCGTCTGTGGTATATAAGTAACGTAATTAGAATGTAGGTCATTCATTTTGTAATCAAAATCCAAACAACGATTAGAGTTTCGAAGCAAATTTATTTAGAAATATTATTTTAGGCTGTTCCCGTATTTGTGGTGATTGTGCGAACGATATTATTCAAAGATATCCAATATTGGATCAGGAAGTAACAAGCGTTGTGAACGAAAGACTGAATAAGAATATATCAGGATTGAAAGAAAAAGAAACTAAAAACATGGGTTTACACACAATGTTCTCCACCCCACCGCCAGCTCAATATAGAAACGTCAACAGATTTGACATTGATGAATCATGTTCTCCAAAGGTATATTTATCTATTCGTTTTTAAAAATCCTCACAATTTGCTTAACAGTAAAAAGTGATATATAATCATAATCGAGACGATCCTACAAATTTGCTAATTCAAAAATTCTTATTCCTATTCCAGTATCAACGCATGGATGAAAATTACATTCCTGTTGCAAGCGAGGCAGTCATGGAACTTCTCAAATCTCGACGCCGCTTCGGTTCTACTCTCAGTGTGTGTGCATCAAAAAAAGTCAAAGGAAAGGGATTTTTGTCAGCAGTAACAAAGTCTAGATTATGGAGAAAACCACGGGCGAGAAAATCCGTAAGCGGACGTTTAATTTCGGACAACAACGTCGTATCTTCACCGAATGTGCAAAAAACAAAAGCTATCACAAAATCTCAAAATTTGACGAAGAGAAGAACAGAAGAACCAACCAAAACAACTTTTTCGCCACACCCTTGTAAAATAAACGATAAATTAAACTTGAAATCGGTTCAAAAAAAAGAAGACGAAATCTCCCTATTGTCTGCTGAGCGCTTGTGGGAAGAATTCGCCGAAATCACAAACTCCGGTCAAGATGAACCGTAAGCATTTATATATATGTTATTTATACTATTTGAAACTTAACGGTCATCAACTTCCGACGCAAGTTGTAACGATGTGCGGACACAATGAAATGTGTGTTTGTTTTTGTGGAAAACGTATACTAATGTCATCAATAAACTTCCGAATATATTGTGTGCGCGCTTTACAAGTAAAAGCAAATAATATTACAATGACTCTACGTGAAATTCCCTTACGCTAAAATTGGATTGTTTATTGTATCATACAAGAACCTGCAGACATTGTTTTACCAATTTCCGATATCAAACATGTATATACCTTATAAATATATGAAGTTCGAAGTTTGAGAGTAATAATAGTTTACTAACCATGGCTAACTTCTGCAGGCAGCTATCGAAACAAGTACTTGGCTTCAAAATGAGAAGTTCAGACAACGCTATAAGATACTCAGGGAGATGGAGACGAAATAGTCTGCCTCATACACCAACAAGAACATTTGAAAAGAAATACTCAAGTGGAGAGGGCCTGTGAGTATTTTATATCACTTTTTGAGAAATTGATAAAACCTTACAAAACTTTACAATCTTTGGTGTATATCACTGCAAGTAATGGTACAAACATTATGATTAGAACTAACGTCCCAGAATTACAGGAACATTGTTCAACATATTCATACATATTCAATAATTTACAGTAATTTGATTTTGTTAGAACTTTATTACCTTGAAAACAATTCAGAAAACTTTATAGCTTTTTGTGTAAAAACATACTAATGTTTGAATTTTTTTTTTTACAGAAATCTTGACAAGCTTAGCGAAATGAACAATTTAAGAAGTTTTCTTTCAATTAAATGTAAGTAGATCTTCATCAATCATACAAAAGTTTGATCTGATTGAGTGTAACGTCGAAAATGATGGGCCGTAAATAAACTCCATCGGAATTCTTTAGCTTATCGCATTTATGATATATTCATGCATATATCTTATATAATACGATTCACTTATTTCAGTATTTGCATGGTCGTTCCGAACATTTCTCGAATCCGAATTCAGTGAAGAAAATTTGGACTTTTGGTTGGAGTGTGAAGCTTACAAATACCAAAAACTATCGCGACAAACTAAGACAGCTACAAAGATTTTTGCCAAATATCTGGCAACTGATGCCCTGAGAGAGGTAAGCATATCAGCTACTGAATATCTAGTCTCATAATGAATTTTAATTAGAAATAATCACAATCTGAGCGATCATATTCTGTTGAGCTTGACATACCTATCGTGACAGGTTTTGTGGACACTTTATCATCGTCTAGCGGAAGGTTCCAAACATGAATCTTGATTAGCAATGTCAGGTCGGTTTTTTGAACCCAAAAACTCGATATCAACAAGCAATACATAACAGTGAATTATTAATTCTAGGTCAACGTCGATGTCCAAATCCGCAAAAACATTGAAGCAAAGTTGGATAGTCCAGATAGTTCAATATTCCACGAAGCTCAAAGTCATATATACGATTTGATGAACAAAGATTCATATCGACGATTTCAAGAATCGGACGTTTATCAAAAAATGAAATTGGCTACGGAAAGCAGAAAAAAGAAAATAAAAATGGCAAAAATTTCACAGAAAAGAAACTTTGAAAGTGATTCTTCAGCAACGATGACAAAGAAAATCAAAACAACTGAAAACTAAAACAAAATGGCAAACTGTCCAATCTTTTGTTTAATATTTCCTGTAATACCAGATTCATAATATGGGATTTGGAATACTCAAAAACAATGAAACAACGAGTCTACTGCTATAAATTCAAATTCATCTAAGACCACGAATAGCAGCGTTGCAAATTTAGGATAAGGATGGAATGCTCCATTTTCATTCAAGAGTTTTCTGGTTTACTCTATCTTGAACTTGATCAATTTAGCATTTGAAATGCTTGCATTTAACTGTAGTAAAATCTTTACTCTATTATGAGAATTTAATCGTTTCAATGTCAAGATAACACCTTTTTACGCTGAATAATCACACTGTTCCTTTTTTTAATGTAATGTTTGTTTTGTCGCTGTTAGTTGTGCTTTATATCATCACTGTCTTTGCACTTATATTATAATAAAAACATATAAAATAATAAGATTTGTATCCATTACATACCTCGAGTTAAACATAGCTTAGGATCTTCATTAAGTATTATTCTCAGGTATTTCGGGAGAGGAAAGTCACTCAAACAACAATCTTTACGAATGCATGAATTCGTTCGGTAGCATGAGGTCGTTAGACACAAATTTTGATTGTAATCCATTTAAAATGTAAATGTAATAAAATTTATTTTATCATTTTTATTATTCAGTTTATAACTATTTGCAAACAAATAACTTATCAGGCTTGATTGGTAAATTAAAAACAATTTTTTTTTTAATACCGGTCAACTATTAAAGGATACATTTAACTTAATCGATGTTACAGATAAAGCTAATTGACAAAACAATGAAGCTGTAAATGCGTGCAACTCCTTGATAACAATTCAATTAAATAACGAAGTTTTTATCAGACTTCATGTCCTGAGCTATGCTAGGCTAATTACATTTCCAAATCGATGGCTTCTACAATCCCAGAAAAAAAAATAGACTCGTTTATTGAGTGCTTATCATAATTATCTTCAATGCAGAAAAAAAAACTATTCTAACTAAACTGAAGTCAGTTCTGTTTCGGTCTTTTGCATAAGTTTGCTGGAAGCCGTATAACCTATTACAAGGTTCGCTTTTAGCTTCGTTTTTTTAAAACTTTAACAGTTGTCAAATAACTGGTAAATTTATGATGTCAGACAAACATATCTAATCGCCGAGTAAGTAATTGTATAACCTCGTTTTTAGTTAATCATTTTGCTACGTACGAATGGAAAATTTCATTGGAATTGATTCAGGTTCTGCTCTACGACCAATTAATTCAAAAAGAAGTCGGATACTATTCATAACATTCTTTTTTGTCGCCTGCGCTCGAGACGTATAGGTCAATTAAAGTTGCAGTCAACTAAAACTTAACACGAATGAATAGAAGGCCATACCAAAGTCATAAATGTAACAAATTCGATTTAGAAAATATACTCAATTAATATACTAAATCATTATACAGTATATATTCTGGATGCAATTTTAGCCTAAACGATACAAATTTTAATAAAGATTCATAGACTGAAAAACAAAAATGGTTATTTCCATATGGCATATGGGCGTATTTGTCAAATGGATGACGGTGTTGGGGATATGCTCTCTAGCTTTTATGTGAAAAAAACAATGTTCTTATATTATGCCTTTTGGACGGGTGCTTTAAGGACAGTTTTTCCTGGAGGACGGAGATATAAACTTCCAGTAGAAGCAGGCCAGTGCACTTGATTTCCAACTCGAACACTTTTTAAATCTGTCTTTGAGATTGAATTCAAGTC